>JBCFYV010011172.1:8486719-9086719 GCA_039000515.1 Timema cristinae | reverse complement strand
TCTAAAAGCTGAATCGAGGTTTGAATATTTGAATGCTAGGTTTTATAAATGATATATAGTGAATAGTGTACAATACATAAAGTGGGTTTAACTTTAACTTCTTATATGTTATGCATAGAGTGTAATATAGATAATAATTGGACTTGAAACGTATCAGCCAATGAGAAATTTAGGAGAAGATATAGCCAATTAAAAGCCAGTATATGAACATACGAAAATAATTAGCTTCTGAATTCATGTGTATGTTTGAAATGCCTTGTGGTAACCATACTTGTTTGCTATCCACGAATTTTCTTTGATTTAGCGTCAATGATTATGGTTGTCTATATGATTGAACTAAATAAAAACTTATTTGATTTAACAGTACGGACAAAACATAAATTTAGTTCAATTCAAGCTTCAAAAGATACTGTTTAATTAAGTATTTTTCAAACGAACCCTTTATTGAAGTATTTTCGGTGACATCTAGTAGTGAAAAGAGGTTAAGCCATTTTCTATGAATAAAAGACAATCAACTTAAGATGGTATCACTATGTTTCATTGTAAATCGATATATTTTTCTTATCAATTGTGCCCTGTATGCTTTACACTTTTTATTATTAGGTATGTGCTATGAATGAATATAAACCCAGCCTGACAAACAAATATATATTAATAATAACTACACATTGTGCTAATCAAGTCAAATTAAAATTGAAACTACCTAACTTAATTTCATGTCGATTAGACTAATATAAACATAATGTAAGACTTATGGAAGTAAATTTAGTTTACAAAAGGAATAAGTCTATGTATATCTTATATCAAATGAGGTAATATAAAGCTAAGATTGTGTAATTTTTTCAAACAATGCTATTATCTATAAATATGACATTAAAGCAGTGGTTCATAACCTTTCAAAGACTTGACTACAAATTTTTTTTCTTTGAGACCGCAACCCCTCGATAACCTATAAGCATTAATATCCTAGTTTTTAAATAATTTCTTCCATTGAATCTTACTACCCATCAGGCTGATCAGCGTGTACACTGTGGGGTAGGTATAATTTAAGGAAAATGTACCCTTATTTGGGTGTTGGGAAAAAGGGGGGAAGTGGGGACCCTTATAGGAAAAATTCCCCACAATACCTGTGGTCGGAGTTTAATCTTAACCTCAACACCAACAAACCAAACGAGCTTGAATTTAAGCTTGTGTGCTTGATTTAATTATTATAAGTTTGCTTAAGTATATAATGATTATACAAATGTGACTAAGATGTCTAAAAAAAAAAATCAAGAAGCCTGGCGAGTATTTTGTAAGTTATGTTGACAGCGTCACTTGCCTGAACACAAGGATGTTACAGCAAACTGTGTCAGAAAGAAACCGTCAGGGTTTAGTAATCAAAAGGAACCTAAACAGTAACATAACCTTTTTTTTTACCATTTTCCCATTTTTATTTGTATTTCGCAAATTCCTATAATCATTATTAATATTTTATAAACTAAACATAAAGCTATGACTTACACAATCATTGCTACCCCACTCGAAATATGCTATGACGGACCCCAGGTTGGAAACCACTGCATTCAAATATAATAATCATTTGGATTTTTTAATGCCAATGAATCTGATAATTCAAATAATAACAGAAAAATAAAGTTGTTTTATGGCTTTAACAATGAAAAGAAGAACACGGTTCACACTTTACACTGCTGCCAATGAACAAAGAGGTAATGGTTGCCTCTTGAAGAAAATCAATTGTTACCATCCAATCCCCCGGCCTAGGTTTCATTCTATCGGAACTCATCTGGACACAACTTCCTAAAAGAGGCAACCAATTAACAGAAAATGGATTAAAAAAGAAAGTTAAAACCATGCAAAGCTTCCAAAATTTGAATCTGAATCTTAATCTTGCTCAGATTATTAATCAATTTGAAATTTAAAATGATAGAATATTAGGAAAATGGCAGAGCACTAAAAGTAAAAACACTAACACACACACCAATATTTCGATGCTCTTATAACATCTTCCTCAGGAAGTAGTATAGACTTAGGAAGATGTTATAATAGCATCGAAATATTGTTGTGTGTGTAAATATGTGTTGGTGTTTTTACTTTTATTTGTGCTCTACCATTTTCCTAATATCCTATCGTTTTATTTATTACCAATTGTTTTTGCTCCATGCACTTTATTTCATACATATAAATCTAAATATGTGGAATAGAGCACTAGGCTAAATCGTGGTTTAAATTAGGAGGGATAGCCAGCACACTTACCGAGTCTACTCTCTTGACCTGATGAAGCTGTCTGTGACAGTGAAAGTTTGTCCTTAAAAAATGTGTTTGTGTGTTTTTTAATGTTATATCTAAACAATTTCTACTCCATATCACCTAGGTAAGTGTGCTGGCTATCCCTCCTAATTTAAACCAAATCTAAATATTTGTAATATTCAAATCAGATCAGAGATTTCATATCCAAATGGGTCTTCAAAAGTGTAATCCAAAAGTCAAACTTTCAAATAATTTAAATTAAATCAATTTTTTGACTTGCGCATAGACATTATGAATTTCGTAGTTTTAAAAAGGTTCTAATCACTTGGAAACTGTTTTAATCACCCTATTTTCTTGAGGATAAATTCAAAGAAATATAATCTAGTCTAATAATTGATAAGATTTGATAAAATATTCTCTTTGAATTTGATTTGAAACATTTACATTTTAAAATATTCAATTTGGATTAGATTCTAAATTGAAAAACTTGGATTCACACAGGCTTAGAATAAGTAAATTAGTAAAGTAGAAAATTGAAAAAATAAATTCTTACAATAATCGTAAACTTAAAAAAAGATTGTATCATTTCAATAACTCTCCTAGTTCTATGTTACTGCCCGCATAATGTAAGGGTAGGTTACCCCGCTTGTCCACTATGTCTTTAAGGACAGGCTCAACCTTCACAAGAGCCTCGGCGACCTCAATATGGCCGCCGGATACGGCCCTGTGAAGCGCGTTCTTCCCGTCGGCGTCGATAGAGCTGATGTCGGCTCCAGAGTGGAGCAGCAGTTTCACGACTTGCAGTCTGCCCGCCGCGGCTGCTCGGTGGAGGGGGGTGGCAGAGCCAGATCGTGTGGTGGCATTAACATCAGCACCCGCACTTATCAGGCGTTCACACATACCCGTGTGGCCCGCCCGGGCAGCATAGTGCAGTGCTGTGTAGCCAGCAGAGTCAAGCGTATCGACCGGGGTCCCTTTATACAGGAGCTTTTCCACTCTCTCAATATCGTCGTGCTGGGCTGAAACACGATGTCGCAAAAAGACTTATTTTATTTTCCTGAATTAGTTATTCGATTGGTATTTCATTAATCAAGTGAAGACCTTCCAATTTTCTCACATTATTTTACTATAGCCCTTAAACGGATAAACTTTATTCCCTTTAGAAATACAAGTCTCGAGGTACGAGGTACCGAGGTTCGGTATTATCCGAAGCCACCTTGGTCCTGTTAAGCTCGGATATGGTGGACTCTAATGTAAGTCTCTAATTATATCTATGGAAGGAGGCGCATAAAAAATTGGAGTTAGCAAATAGGGGCACAAAATAAAAACATGATAGGACTTGCACAATAAAAGTGGAGAAAATCAAAACCCCCCTTCATTAAAAGATCTTGTGAAATAAATATTGGATCATTTAAAACATAAAGGTATCACCCCTACTCATGGCTAACCTTTTAGTACAATTTGTAGTGTCAGTTTTACGAGGTCGTGTGTTTGGGACTGGTCCAACAGGTCTTGATTTGCATTATTTAAGTGTTTTTTTTAATCAATCTTTTATCCTTTGTGGCAAAATTATTTTAATTTAGCATTTTTTTTAAAATATTTCTAACATTATAACTAAATCAATTTTATATTACTAGAAATATTTGAATAAAGAATTTAAAACTAGAATATAAAAAAACAAGCCTTGGAACATTTTTATGACCCCACATTCAAAGCTGCGAGCTCAGCTCTCAGGGTACCAACCACCATTGGTGTGGGAATCTTCGAAAACCTCGACTTCAATTAGAGAGTAAAATTCCGAATTCAACAATTACAAATCTTTATGAAAAAAATTAAAAATATTTAAAGTTAAAACACATATTAAAGTGTTTTATTTTTATTTTCTGCTGTTATTTCTATCCCGAATTAGTGTTAATGCAAACAAAAAACCTGAAATATTTATATTACATCTTGTGATAATTTAATTTATCATGTTAAGACTAAATATATTAATTACATTTGGAATATAACATTTTGTAAATTATATTGAATATTTAATCTTAAATAATTATCCAAATTATAATATTTTTACTCAACATTAAACTTTTTTTTAATATTCAAACTTATATTTGGCCTTGGCGCACTGCTAAATAACTCTAAGCTTCGTCTGCCCCACCGGGATTCAAACACCAGGTACTCAGAAGTGAAAGCTTGTTTTAGCTCTAGTGAATATGGCAGGGATTGTAATACTTGTATCGGCGGTCACATGGGCTCATGTGTCACTCCACTAAAACTGGATTACTGGTAATGGGGAGAGTGGGGTTTGAATATCACTTGTTTTTTTCCAAATGGTTTACCACTCAATCACCACACAAATTTAGGAACATTTCCTCTGAAATTACACACTCCTTATTCCAAATGCACATAGCTCAAACTGTGCTAGGCTATGTTAAAAAATGCTTTTGTGATACTGAAGGGTAGAAATATTAGCCGAGCGGTTTCCAGCCAGCCCGATGACACTGAACGGGGAGAAATATTAGCCACGCTGTTCCATACAGCCAGGTGACACTGAACGGAGAAATATTAGCCGAGCGTTTCAGCCAGTCATGACACTGAACGAGAGAAATTAGCAGCACGGTTCCAGACAGCCAGGTGACACTGAACGGGAAATATTAGCCGAGCGGTTTCAGCCAGTCCAGTGACACTGAACGAGGAGAAATATTAGCAGCACGTTCCAGACAGCCAGGTGACACTGAACGGGGATAAATATTAGCCGAGCGTTTCAGCCATCCAGTGACACTGAACGAGGAGAAATTTAGCAGCACGGTTCCAGACAGCCAGGTGACACTGAACGGGGAGAAATATTAGCCGAGCGGTTTCAGCCAGTCCAGTGACACTGAACAGGAGAAATATTAGCAGCACGTTCCAACAGCCAGGTGACACTGAACGGGAGAATATTAGCCGCGCGGTTCAGCAGCCCGTGACACTGAACGGGAGAAATATTATTGCGGGTTCCAGCCAGCTCGTGACACTGAACAGGGAAAAATACTCTCCTTTGACACCGCCAATACACTGACACTCTTTCTCTCTCACTTTGTTTTACCGTTGAGTTTATTAATAGAAACACGCCCATCCCGCCAGTACAGTCCCAGAACATATTATGACTACAGTTTTCGGGAGCACATTTTTAAGATAAAGACATTGCATTATATTTGGGCCAATACAGTAATTACCTGCAAACCAAATCCCTCTTTCAAAATCCAGTTCGTGGAGCGTCTGCTGAACAGATGACGAGGTAACAGGGCAGTTACACTCATGACTATGCTCATGACTCATTGCGTCTAGGGGTGGAAAAACAACATAAGGTTTTGAAATTTTCTTTTGGTAGACACTCGACAAAAAAATATGATTTTGTTGGTGACCATTCAAATCACTTCAAATCATTTTAGGGCTCCAAAAATTATTATTGATTCAAGGTTACATTTTTCCTTCTTCCCATTTTGAATAGTTAAAAAAAAAAAATTATTATTATAATACTAGTTTGACACCTTAGCTCAGTCGGTAGCGTGTCTGCCTATATACACACCATCCAGTCCCCGGCCGTTAATTTATCAATGTGAGAGAGTAAACCCATATGTCACCAATGATGCATTTTTAAGCCAAGCCAGGAATCAAACCTGGGACCCTTAACTCAATAAACAGACATGCTATTGACTGAGCTAAGATGTCGGATTTACAGCAAATATTATATATAGTTAGGTTAATAGAAAACATATAAAAGGAACAAACACAATATGGCTTTTACAATGAAAAGAAGAACACAGTTCACACTTTACACTGCTGCAATGGACAAATGTCTATGTTAATCCTTTTACACGTTTTTATCTAAATGAACTATAATTTTTTTTAATTGCGTTTATCTCTCTTACCCCCCCCCTTTCCCCCCCCACCCCCTCTTTTAGGAAGTTGTGTTTCACATTCCCTCCTGACGAGTTCCGATAGAATGAAACATAGGTTGGGGGATTGGTCGGTAATACCAGCTTTTCTTCAAGAGGCAGCCATTACCTCTTTGTCCAGTGGCAGCAGTGTAAAGTGTGAACTGTGTTCTTCTTTTCATTGTGACAGCCATATTATGTTCGTCCCCCTTTAAATGGTTCTATTCACCTTTCCAGTACCTTCTTCAAATATATAACAAAATTACCCATGAAGCAAAAAGAGGTTTTCCTCATACAGAAATTATAATAAATGATCAGAGTACTTACTGCTGCAGATGAAATGATGAACTAAAGCAAAACGACCACGTATAAAATGTACTGCATAAAGGAGGAAATAATGT
Source organism: Timema cristinae (assembly GCA_039000515.1). Classification (NCBI taxonomy): domain Eukaryota; kingdom Metazoa; phylum Arthropoda; class Insecta; order Phasmatodea; family Timematidae; genus Timema; species Timema cristinae. Next base: position 9,080,154 of record JBCFYV010011172.1, on the reverse strand, counting down.
TCCGCAAACACACGCTCACATACTCTAGAAGGAAAGATCACACAAAAAGCAACTAGTTCTCTTTATCTTTTTCTTTTTATCTCAAAATTCTACACTAGTGGTAACACCACAGGGTGTCAATAGAACGGCCGATGCATGGTCCAGATGGGGCAGGCTTGGTGGCCTTGCGCGGTCGAAGTGATGATCTTATAGTTGAAACACATATGCAAGACGTCCAGCACTTGAAGAGGGGCGTGGGTGAACGTGTGACCGTCCTGTCCCACGCGGCCGCCAAACGTCTGAAGGCATCGTTGCACCTCTTCAAACTCTTTCTGTGTGAGGCCAAACACTTTAGTTTCGCTGCCGTCCACGTTCCCTTTCACCACAATGTGCGGCATGTTGTCGGGACGGCAAACGTACTCTCCTACACCTCCCTCTGTAGGGTCCACACAATCTCCGCTTCTCCGGTACTGCATACAACCTTGTAGCCCAACTCGCTGAGGGTGTTGATAACTTGTATGGGCTGGCCTGCAGACAGTGAGACCAGAATATTTGAGATGGAACAAAATATCCTAGAATACAAAATAGGGGCACAATTTTTTAAATAAAATTGATATTTTGAATTAACTATTTTACAAAACTCTACCTTGAATCCGCATATTTATTTCACCAATAATAAATTTTTCGACCACCCCGGGAATCCAACCTGGGACCCTTAGCTTAGTAGGTGGACAAGTTACTCTTGATAAGGTGTCAGACTTTAAACTATACGTAATTATTTGGGGAACTGACAGACCAAAAGACAGTATTAGAGCTCTAAAACAAATTCCAATTAAAAATTTGAAAACGACTCTTATTTTCTTCAAATTTTAAATTCACAGAGGACTAGAGGACTCACACTTTATGATAATGCCGTTGACAACCTCCACCTTGGGGTGGGAGTAGCGCTTGCAGAGTGCCTCGACTTCGGCGGGGATGAGCCCGAAAACAGAGCAGTCCTGAGCATGCAACGACCCTTTCACCGCCACGTACCAGTAGGTAGACATCACAAACGCTTCCTCAGTGGCCTGAAAAACATGTACACAACAAACGTTAGGAATCTATTATGTCACACACACTGAAATGAACATATTTACAGTCAGAATACAGAAGAGGTGAGTTCAGGCGCCCATAGTCATTGCAACTTTTTTTTTTCGATATCGTGTCTTACTACCCATTTGTGTTGTACACATATATAATAATTATGCTAATATATTAGGGCCCCTTTAGCCGCTGATTCAGTATCTGCCGTTCCAGTTATCTACGGTTTACCGCTGCCAAATTTGACTTATTTTTAATTAAAGAAAATAATTGTTAATAAGCTTCAAACCAAGCACCAAGCAAGACATGGTCCTATATCAGCAGCACAAACATGCCTGCTATGTAAATTATTACTTGAATCATCATTATCATCATCAGTGATAGTCGCAACAACAAGAATGGAGAATAGAAAGTAAACTGTAGTGTACAGTACACGTTATTATGTACTTTATTTAATGTTGGTAATTTCTTACTGTGAATACTTTATCAATTAACTTTACCGCATTTATGTACGTTACATGAATATTATATTATATAATAGTTTGGTGGTTTCACTTAACCGCTGTGGATCTAGGAATGTCTTACCTGCGGATATGGGGGCCCTACTGTGTATTAGGTATTAGGATGGTTTAATCTGAAGGAAGTTTACCCACATTTGTGTAGAGGGATTGGAAAATGATTTAGAAAAAACACCTTCAAACCCTGTTCTCCCTGTCATGTGCAGTCCAACCTATTGCGAGAACGACGTCTTAGACTAATGTAGCAGGTAAAAGCAACTGTTATAGTTGATAAAACATTAGGCCCCGTACACACAACACAATTTATTGTGAAACATGTTGGCCCCATTGATTGCACAAAATGTTTAACTTGGGATTGTTCACACGACACGCACGATCGCGTACAATATTTATACAGTACAATAGCTTTTTTTTCTTTCCCTTTTCATGGCTTAAATATTGATTTTAAAAAAAAGAGTATTTAATATAAATACTTACCCAACTATCCCTAAAATCTATCAATATAAATAAAATATTATTTACAATTTTTCAATTTCTCTTTATTATAGGAAAGTACAGGAAAAGGTGCATAGTATATTTTATGTTTCTCTTCACTTTTCTTGGACCTTCCACCGAATATAATACAATTACCTCATAGAGTGAAAAGAGGTTTTACTTAGAGAAATAAATAGTTTTCTTTTAAAATAGTCAAAAACCTCCTTTAGTTTTAATCTACACCAGCAGTTCTCAAACTGGGGTAAGCGTACCTCCAGGAGTACGCGAGCACGTTTCGGGGGGTACACGAGTAGCTCTCAAGGGAAAGTGGCAAAATGACGAGGGACTTATGGAAAACCCTAATTGTTGGTAATTACCTTTATCCTGGTTATTTCCCCCTATTTGCTCTCAGCTGGATACCAATTTCTGAGAATTTTCAATCCTCTACTTGGCGCCTTCTACATTAGCAGTTGTTATCTTGCTTATTCTTAAAGTAATTTGAGCATTGTTATATTACGTTTCTTCAGCCCCTCGTTGGAATGCTATTTGTTACACTTTTCGCATTCAGCCCCTCGTTGGACGTCATTTATTACACTTCGTAATATTTTTGATTATAAATGCCCCACGTTGTGTCGCTATTTGCTATATTACATAACAGAGTCATTTAAGAGTCACTCCGTAAATCATTATTTCTATTACGCAACTATGTGCTTTACTTATAATGCCTCGTTCCTTATCATTAGACTTTAATAAATGATAATATATCACATAAAGTTTGATATCTGTTTATTCTTTAAATTGAAATCATATTGTTATTAATATTTTCTAATCGAAACACGATCATGTAGAGGGCCTAGCAACTTATAATCACTGATCGCTTAAAGCACGTCCATTCAAAACCACGACTGATTGCACAGTGAAAAACTAAGTTTCAAAAAGTCACATATATCTGAGTTCAATAGAAGCTTCTCGAAGGAATCTTCCTAACGGTAAATTACACACCTACAAACTCAGAAAGAAAAATACCTATTGCGTTTGGAAGCTTCTCGAAGAGGAAATACTTTAAAAGACGTTAACATTTCTTAAGTTTAGCTCCAGTAGATGCTGCCATCTTACCACGAGGCGCGAACTAACTAGTAAATAATTTAGAGGAAGACGTGATTTAAGCGCCACGTAATAGGTTGTAAAATTTAAATAAAGTAAAATATGTTTAATTATATGTAAAATATTTTTGAATATATGAATAATTAGAATGATAAATGGTCAATGCTTTCAAATACTCCTTAGGGTCAATCTATTGCATTACAGCATCTTTCATGAACAGATTGAGAAGCCTAAGAACTATTCTCACCTCCCAACATGCTCCCCACCGCCGACAACATCCCCTGGATCACTGTTGACAGTTACACGAGTAGAAAATAGAGTGGTGGGAGTTTAAGTATAATTTGTTTTGAGTTTTTCTATTTTTGTTTGTTTGTTCTTTTCAGAAACAGAAGGGCTTGAAGCATCTTTTTTTTTAACCTTTTCCAACATTTTCTCGTTTCGGTCAAGATGGATAAGTGGCTAATTAAACCAACCCGGCTTGTTAAAAGGGGAGGACTCGCATTTGAAAGTGAGGCTACCTCTGGTGAAGATGATAGTTGTAAATATGTTACTGAGCCAATGGAAGATGAATCTTCTTTGCTTGGGCCTACTCATCAGAATAAATCTTAGCTCAAGTTAAGAAAGTATGATCCTGAATACTTGTTTTTAGAATTTTCTTATGCAGAGTGAGTCAGAGTATACACTTCTATGTGTTATATGTAAATACCCTTTCCAACAATTCAATGAAGCCATCTTTATTAAAAAAGACATTTTAATACGAAACATGAGAACCTGAAAACCTAGCCGCTTGACTTTTTCAAGCGTAAGGAAGCTGATATAAAATCTGGTAGACAAAAAATTGTATCTTTTTCATCTCTGAATGTGAATGACTTTGAAGAGTCAATCAAACTCAGTTTAGTAATAGGAAGGGCTGAAAAACCCCACCCTGATGGGGAGTCATATTTACTGTCGGCTGCCAAAGACATGGTGTCAGGTGTTATTGGCGAAAGCAAAAATACTGGATTTTATTCCTTTGTCTAATGCTACTGTGTCTCGCGGGATCTCAAGGATGGCTAATGAGTTGGAGGGGCAACTCATCAATAAAGTGAGGACCACAAGATACTTTGTTGCACAGCTGGACGAGAGTGCAGATTGCACAAATATGGCGCAGTTGCTAGCATTTGTTAGAGATATTGATTCCAACCCCATTGTGGCAGGATAAATTTTGTTCTGCAAGGAGATCCCAGGCCACTCTATTCTTCACAGGGAGGATAGAGTTGCCAGGAAATGAACAAATGATATGAAAACAGTATTTATTTCGTAAAAGAAAAAAACTTGAGATTCATAATTCTGTTGTCAACGACATAAAAGAGCAATGTCTGGGTTTGATTGAAAACTTTGGTGAATATTTTCCTGAGAATTTAGAGAGCGATCTCTATATGTGAGACCCTTTTTCTGCAATGGAAGTCTCCAATCCAACAGAATTATTTTCAACAAAAGAAAAGGAAGTAATGATTGAAATGTCCTGATGAAACCCTCAAACCCAGTCTCAAGGAAACATCTTTGTCAGAATTTTTGTTGGAGAGACTGAACGAGCTTCCTCATATCGCTGACCGTTCCATCAAGTTGATGTGCCTTTCTCAACAACATATCCCTGTGGGGTGGTTTTTCATCCTTGGTGTGCCTAAAAGATAAGTACTGTATTGGCTAAGTTTGGAGCCGGACTCTCGCTTGAAAGTTTTAACTGGACAACCAGACATCAAAAAGTTGTGCCAACCCCGCAGCCACACCCCTCTCACCGAAAAACTTTGGGATTCATAATATATCAGCTCCAGAATTACAATTAAATATTATAATTTGAAAATATTGTCTATAACAGTAGTATTCCTTCTAAATAGATTTGTCACAGTTGAAATATTTTATTACAGATCTTTTTTCCCCAATAGATTAAATATATCAATAATTTACCATGTGGTCATATTTTTTTTAAACCTGTCATTTGGAAATTTTTTATCTTGGGAGTAAATTAAACTTTAGTCATGGCCAAGGGGTACAACTTAAAAATTGTTTGATAACCGCTGATCTACACAATATTTGTTTTTATAAGGTATTTGACTGTTAATAATTTTACAACAATCAATTAAAACAAATTTAACCATTGACAGATGGGGTTTTTCGTGTTTACAACTCAAAAAGTTGTCTGATAAAAATGGCTGATACAGGAAGTGTTTTAGTTCCCACAAGGGACAAGATATTGTGTACAAAGAATTGTGTAAGGTAGAGAATATCTTGTGCAATCTTGTGTTCAGATCTTTTAAAATAAATTATGTTTTGAGAAGCGGGAGGGTTTACCGCATTGATTGTAGACAGAGATTTTTTTTAGCTTGTTGTTGATAATTCCAATCTTTTTATGAAGATCATAATGCTGTCTCGAAATTGCAGATGTTTGCGCATTTCTCTGGCGCACACCAGTTCATCAGATTCTAAGTGTACCAGATGATACCTGATAGGTGTGTATTTTACAACATGCAACAAATAACTATAAATATTGGGGCAGTATATAGCCCTAAAGTGTTATCTATATACACACGCATGTGTTAGATGGCTTTACCCACACGAGTGAGAGAATTTACACACATGCATTGATTCTACAGCTCGGCACTAAGTCACACAAGATAACACACAATATATATATATACAATTATTAATGATTTGGTGATTGCATTGTCTACCAACAACTTGACTATCACCAATAACACAAAAAAAAATAATATTAATAACACAATATAATGATTGTATGCATGTCTACCAACCAATCACTTAAACATCAAAGTTGAAGGACAGATGATAAGGGACTAAAGAAACAATGGTCTGGAGGGAGGGTGGAGATTCACACGACATTGATCCACAGAGTTAAGATTGATTAATAAAGTTTTAATGGACGTGCCATATTTTCTCTCTTCTTTATAAAGAAAGTATTGTAAGCCTCAACATTTTTTGACCTTGAGGTTATGGTTAACTCAGAACTTAATTTTCTTTTAAATATCATGTCTGACAAAGGTTATTTATGCCTTAATTTATGGAGTATGGATGAGTTAGATATTTAAGAGAAAAATCACCCATATTAGCATGCAGGTGAAATGGGAAACCCCCTCCCCCCCTACACCAGACAAAGATTAAAACCATAGCTCTCCCTTTCACTGACAACAGACCTATTGTGAGCCTGACGTCGTTGAATGCATGACCCCTAGTGCAAATTACATTCTTATTAAATACCTTATGATAGTAGAAAAATGTGGCCTCATGTGTTTTAAACTGTGACATCTATTTTCAAATATAATTTGTTAATTTGAAAGATGAATCCTGGATAGCTCAGAGGTAGAGCATTTAGAAGCTAATCCAAGGGTCATGGGTTTGAATCGGTGATCAGGTGTAATTTTTCTAAATTTACGAATATTATTTTTCTTGATGTAGTTTATATTCTTAACCTAAGGATTATTTCAACCCCCAAATTTTTTTTTTTAGCATTGCGACTTACTACCTGTTTAGGTTATAAGCAAATATATTAATTGTGCTGGTGTGTTAGGGAAGAGGAAGGTTGAATTGTGAGGAAGTGTACTCATATTTGTGTGGAGGGAGAGTGTAAAACCATTTAATAAAAGACCACCCTGAGTATACTTGACCAAGCTTCGAACCCTGATTTCCCTGTCAAGACTTTATTATTCATGTACAATTAATTGCACAAGTGGCGGCTTTCTTCATTCAAACATATTGTTGTATCATATGAGAGGCTTTAGGAAACAAGTGTAATACAAACAACACACGACAAGCAATATCACATGGAGTACTGACCTAGCAGTCAAGTAGTAGGCCGCTAGGTCAGAGTTCATGGTTAATGTTTACATGGGGGAGCTCTAATGTATACATTGTGTTTCATGAGGGGAGCTCTAATGTCAACATTGTGTTACATGGGAGGAGCTCTAATGTCTACATTGTGTTACATGGGGGAGCTCTAATGTCTACATGGTGTTACATGGGGGAGCTCTAATGTCAACATTGTGTTACATGGGGGGAGCTCTAATCTCTACATGGTGTTAAATGGGGAGCTCTAATGTCTACATGGTGTTACATGGGAGCTTAATGTCTACATTGTGTTACATGGGGAGCTCTAATGTCTACATTGTGTTACATGGGAGAGCTCTTATGTCTACATGGTGTTACATGGGGGAGCTCTAATGTCTACATTGTGTTACATGGGGGAGCTCTAATGTCTACATTGTGTTACATGGGAGGAGCTCTAATGTCTACATTGTGTTTCATGGGGGAGCTCTAATGTCTACATGGTGTTACATGGGAGGAGCTCTTATGTCTACATGGTGTTTCATGAGGGTGCTCTAATGTCTACATTGTGTTACATGGGAGGAGCTCTTATGTCTACATGGTGTTTCATGAGGGGAGCTCTAATGTCTACATGGTGTTACATGGGGGAGCTCTAATGTCTACATAGTGTTACATGGGGAGCTCTAATGTCAACATTGTGTTACATGGGGGAGCTCTAATGTCTACATGGTGTTAAATAGGGGAGCTCTAATGTCTACATTGTGTTACATGGGGGAGCTCTAATGTCTACATGGTGTTACATGGGGGAGCTCTAATTTCAACATTGTGTTACATGGGGAAGCTCTAATCTTTACATGGTGTTAAATAGGGGAGCTCTAATGTCTACATTGTGTTACATGGGGGAGCTCTAATGTCTACATGGTGTTACATGGGAGGAGCTCTTATGTCTACATGGTGTTTCATGGGGAGCTCTAATGTCTACATGGTGTTACATGGGGAGCTCTAATGTCTACATGGTGTTACATGGGGGAGCTCTAATGTCTACATAGTGTTACATGGGGAGCTCTAATGTCAACATTGTGTTACATGGGGGAGCTCTAATGTCTACATGGTGTTAAATAGGGGAGCTCTAATGTCTACATTGTGTTACATGGGGGAGCTCTAATGTCTACATGGTGTTACATGGGGAGCTCTAATTTCAACATTGTGTTACATGGGGGAAGCTCTAATCTTTACATGGTGTTAAATAGGGGAGCTCTAATGTCTACATTGTGTTACATGGGGGAGCTCTAATGTCTACATGGTGTTACATGGGAGGAGCTCTTATGTCTACATGGTGTTTCATGAGGGGAGCTCTAATGTCTACATTGTGTTACATGGGGGAGCTCTAATGTCAACATTGTGTTACATGGGGGGAGCTCTAATCTCTACATGGTGTTAAATAGGGGAGCTCTAATGTCTACATGGTGTTACATGGGGGAGCTCTAATGTCTACATGGTGTTACATGGGAGGAGCTCTTATGTCTACATGGTGTTTCATGAGGGGAGCTCTAATGTCTACATTGTGTTACATGGGAGGAGCTCTTATGTCTACATGGTGTTTCATGAGGGGAGCTCTAATGTCTACATTGTGTTACATGGGAGGAGCTCTTATGTCTACATGGTGTTTCATGAGGGAGCTCTAATGTCTACATTGTGTTACATGGGGGAGCTCTAATGTCAACATTGTGTTACATGGGGGAGCTCTAATCTCTACATGGTGTTAAATAGGGGAGCTCTAATGTCTACATGTGTTACATGGGGAGCTCTAATGTCTACATTGTGTTACATGGGGAAATCTAATCTCTACATGGTGTTACATAGGGGAGATAAAATGTCTAAATGGTGTTACATAACACAGATCTTATATTTAAATTCTAATCTCAATAAAATAATATTATTTTTCATGTTTTGAAATCATATATATTCAGGATTTAAAATGGATTCTGAATAGTATTAAATCTGAGTCTCTCTTTTGATGTCACAAAAGCTTCGCTATGAAATATTAATAGCCATTCGTAATGTGTAAAGTTATGTAACATCGGTCGTTGAAATTAAAGGAGGCTCTAAAAAGGTAATAAAAAAGTGTGGGAAACCAGGTTTATAGATGTCAGGCTGACCCAGTTGGGGTAAGTGGAGATGCCGTGGGTTTCCACATATATTAGGGGGGCCATACTAATCAAAGATTATTCTTACATTTCAAAAACCCAACTTTTCACTTGATTGTTTTTATTTTATATTTCTACTATCCTGAGTCTCCTCAATAATGTGCATTTTCATGTGAGTCAGTAAATGTGTTCAGAAAGCCATTGTTTCTCAAACCATAGCGAGTGTATCACAGTTAGGGATACAGAACCTTTCATTCCTCCTGTCATGGCTTTGTTTAGCTTACACAAGAGCTTTATTTTTTGAATGGGTATTTATACTTAACAAGATGACAGGTGTTGGCGTTTTTATTATCGTATGAAGAGCTGGAAGTGATATATACATACATACATAAGCGGCGGCCCCGAAAGGGGTAAGCAACTGAAGAGATTTTGTAAAATACTGGCGTAAATTATCTCAACAGGTAAAATAATACTCATAAATTTATTTTTTAGTGGATTAACGAACAATATATTTTTTTAAAATATATTTAGCTCTATTTTCACTATATCTTTTGGTTATATGCAAATGTATTAATTATTCTAATGTATTAGGAGTGATGAAGGGTGAATTTGGAGAAAATACTCCCACATTTATGTGGTAGTAAAGTGGAAGACCGTTTAGGAAAAAAAACAACCTAAATACACCTGAAGAAGATTTAAAGTCCTGATCTCTCAGTCATCGACAATCCAGTCTATTGCGAGAGCAGCACATTAGCTCATTCGACCAATGAATCGGGTCAAAGCTGATTGTTGGTTTGACTTCAAAACTCCTGATTTAGTAGATTATGTGGCTAGTAAGACAAGTCGTACTTCGGGCAAAGTATCGTCTTAACAATGCGGGGTAAACTCAATGCTACCGCCGCAATTCATCGGTGCAAACAACAACAAAAAACACACAAACAAGATTCAAGAATTGAACTAGGGACCCTAGCAGGTCAGAGCGATAAGCGATGCAATGAACTCAGCCACACACAGCAAACGTACTCACGGTATGACAAGTTTATCAGACTAAAGCTCACCAACTGGATTAAGGGCCTAAGATGTGTCAGGTGAGGTGAGCTGTGGTCCGACACCTCTTTCAAAAACACAGCATTGGCATTCGTCTGGAATGGAGGGAAGAAAGATGAGCTAGGTCAGGGACAACTACCAACAACATTATTTTAAACCTCAAACAGAATGGGTGGATTTGTGAACAGTAGACATTGCTCCCTCCATGTTCTTATTCTTACTGCAGTCTTAACATTTATCTTTGGATTTGAAATTAAAAGTAGATATTTTTCTTTGGTGAATAAATTAGAGAGAAAACAAATTAATACTATTTTCAATAGTTCATTATTTCCATTATGAATAACCGTTGTTCATGTGGTTTAAGACGCCATTCTCACAGTTGTAAGAGAATAATAAAAAACAATTAAATAGTGAATTTGTCCTTCAGCCTAGGTTCAAAGTATTTCCCTGCCAAATTTGGTTAATCAACAATAAACAGTAATTGTGAAACAAAGATAGAGCTATGAATTGCAAAACCATTGAGTTAAAACAACACTTTTTCTCTGCTTGAGAAAAAAAAGTGAAAAACTATATATTTATTGAGTAAACTTTGGCACTGAATAGATTTCACGGTTGTGAATTAGGGATTGACTGTTGTGTCTTTTCTAGAATTAGGTTAGCAGGTCATGTGCTGATGTGATCAGTCGGTTCAGAAAATGTATGTTAAACTCACAAAATAAAATACCATGAATCAAAGTGATGTGAAAAATGATGCGGGTGGGGGGGTTGGGGGGGGGAATCCCACCCTCACCTGATATATTAAAACCACTTTTGAAATTTGGGAGATAAAAATTATCTAACAATAAATAAAGAAGAAACTTTTTTTTTATCACTGCGTCTTACAAATTGCACGGGTTGTACGCTCGTATACTAATTACTGTAAATGTTTTAGGATTGAGGAAGGTTAAATTTAGAGGAAGTATACCCGCATTAGTATGGAGGGAGATTGTAAAACCATCCTCAATACACTCGAGTGGTATTAGAAACACAATCCCCCCCATCATTGACAGTTTATTCCATACGGCTATCGAAGCGGGTAACTTGACATTTTGTCACATGAAAATGTGTAAGATCTGATCTGTTGGCACTCATTGCTTCTAGATTTTAAAAAAGACACACACACACACACAAAAATATTCTAAAATGTACTATCATAAACATAAATATCCAGAGGCTAAGCTCACCATGTTTGTCACAACACAAAGAGAAATACTCTACTTATACACCGAATGTCTCAATTTCTTCGGACCACATTAACGGTTCTACACATGTGCCCGGGAGAGGGTTTGAGTTTTCCGTCAGGTTTCGATGCAATCACCAGTCTTAGTTTTGTTTCAACTGAGAGCTACAGGGTTATATTACTTATCTTCCCAAAATATTTACAACAGTTGGTAGACATGGACTCCTAAATTATCTGTCAACTGTTTAGACAATTCCATCTCTCGGGGCCAACTAAGGAGATAAGAATTTAAGGCAGTAAACATACACAACATATTATATAACAAATTAAAATGCATTTCTTTAAAATAAATAAATAAAAAATAAATTAAGATTAAATGTCCTTGGAATAAAAACAATTATCTGAAACCGGATTTTAATCATTTAAAGTGGTAATATAGTAAATAACAGCCTATTTAAAGGAAAATATCAAAAATGACTTGAGTGTTAGTTTAAAGCAGGGGTCGGCAACCTTTTTGGGGCTCCGATCGATCGACTTTTACATTTACCAAAGGTCCCGCTATCATTTTTCGTTTCCCCACTCGACTTTTGATTAATTTTTTCTATAAATCTTGTATTTACTCATTAAATTCAACATTTCCTTCAATATGTGTCTTGCTGACTTTATAGAAAATACATAAAAAAGCACACTCCATTTACCCTGAAAGGTGTCAGTCTTACCATGAGGGATTACACTATGGCCGTATCTTATAAGTTGTAACATAGTGGAATAATGTCAGGTAATCTTGTCTTTTCGTGGCAATATAGTTTTCTTATGCGATCGACTGAAAATTGCTGCGAGATCGACCTTTAGCCGACCCTGCTTTAAAGAAATGATGTCACATATTGTCCGTTTGATTATTCCCCCATTCTTTACTCCCTCCTTAGGTGGGCTTTCTCATCTAAATTTACACTTTATTAGTTTTTATCTTTCCTTATTTTTATCAATATTCGTCATTGTAAATCATAATATTAAAATGTCAAAAACCCGTGTTTGTGGCTGCATGATCTAAGATGTTATTCTCGCAATTGACTGGACTGTCAATGACGGAGAGGTCAGGGCTCGGTCCCAAGCGAGTGTACTGAGGGTGAATTTTCCAAAATGGTTTTTCACTCTCTCTTCACACAAATATGGGCACACTCTGTCTAAATTCAACCTTCCTAATTCCTAGTCCATTAGTGTAATTAGTATATAGACGTATTTCTCCAATGGGTACCAAACGTGATGCTATAAAAAAAAGGTCAAAAATAGTACTTTTCAAGATGCATTGATGCATTTTTATAAGAAACTTGGGAACTTTTAGTTGATAAATGATTTTGAGTAAATTATATTTGATGCGGTAATTAAGTAAAATGTCTTTCACTATTAAAAAACTCACATTTTCATTTGAGACAATATTAAATGAAACAAATTCATACTTTGTTGTTATTATCTTAAGATTTATTATCAACAAATTTTAGTTAAAGTAAATAAACTTAAGGCCATGTATATAGTCTCGACTTCTGTGTTAGGGGTCCAGGGTTCAAATCCCACTCCCTGCAGATTTATCTGATTACCAAACCCTACCTTCCCCTCTGGCAGTGTGTGTGCTTTGTGAATGTGTGGAATGCCATCTGGGGATTTTATTTTTTACCTTGACTAATTTAACTTGGTTTCTAAAATTTAAACCAGGTCCTAATTTCTACTGTTTGAATTTACCTTTATTAATTAACTAATCTGTTACTAGCTTATAATACCTAATTTGTTTCCCCGATACCCTCCACCCTGGCACTCCTAGTACTCACCCTCCAGTTGTGACGAGCGTTCCCCTAACCGCCCCCTGGGGAAGCGTCTTATCACAGTTGGTGCTCCGACTACTTACTAGAAAAACCACTGGCAGCTAGTCCCTACTCCTACTAATAACCTACTCCAAGAAGGTTACATTACTTTGATACTCCCTAATCTAACCTAAATACCAACTTATACTATAACTAATTCATCTTATTATTATTATTATTATTATTATTATTATTATTATTATTATTATTACTATTAGCACCGCATCTTACTACCCGTTCGGGTTATACGCACTTACACTAATGTGTAATGGTAGGGTGATTGTGAGATGAAATGGAGGACCTACAGTTTAACGTGGGATCCGAACCACGGTGGAGGCCTGGCATTCCACACATTCACAAGTTGTGATTAATACACGTCTTGTCAGAGGTGAAGGAAGGGTTTGGTAATCAGATACATCGGTGCCGGGACCGAGGATTGAACCCTGGACCCCCAGCACAGAGGTCTGACACCTTACCTCTAGACCACCAGGTCACCCTAATTCATCTTATTTCTGGGGATAGGGGAATTCCCCTTAATGTTGTCCCCACCTCAGAAATGAGTTCCTCCATAAGCCAGGAGAGTAGAGGTCAGAGAAGGTCCAATGGCCAACATCTAGAGCATTAGCCCTGCCCTCATATTGAGAAGTTAAACGATCTCGATTTACAAAAATACATTTTAAAATTGTTGTGAGACACATTATTTATTAGAGTCTTCTTCCTACAACGTATTCGAATTCTCACGTATGTGTATAACTATGACTCAATTTTGTCTAAAGACACGTTGTAGAGGGGTGGAAAGATGACATGAAAATCATCCTGGAGGATTATTTTTTTATTTTGACTATTGTAAATAAAAGTTACTTTTTTTTTGGTAAATATGTAAAAATTTCAGAAATTTGATCAAATTCCTTGACCTTTTCCTGACCAAGTAAATCCCCTGAATTTTCTCTGATTTCCAGGTTGCTAGACACCCTATAAATGGGAGCTTTGGATTCGTAAAATAGTGAATTTGAAACATCTCTAACAATTTTTAATGTCCAATGTGACGGTCCTTACGATCTAATGAGTTTGAAACACCCGACCTTGACTATTACTACCCCGGAGGGTATATTTCTTCAACAGGAGTTGGCAAAAGGTCAATCTTGCAGCAATTTTCAGTCAATCACATAAGAAAACTAGTGTAATCAGTCAAAGTAAGACTGCTTACCTTTCAAAGCAAACGAAATGTACATTTTATTTTATTATTTTCTATAAAGGCAGGGGCATAAGTATTGGAGGAAATATTGAATTTAAGGAATAAATACAAGATGTATAGAAAAAAACACATTAAAGTAGAGTGTAGAAACGAAGGATGATTGCAGGACCTTTGATATATGTAAGAGTCGATTGGGGCTTAAAAAGGTTGCAGACGCCTGTTCTACAATATAACTATTGTCTATTTGTGTTTGTCAAGCTTTTATCTCCCATATATATAAGATATGATAACACCCATAGCTTACACAAAGTACAGGTAGCTGTAAAGAAATACATTTTATAACACTAAACATACCTAAAATATATCAGGGTGCACAGCTTATACTGTAAACAAAAATGTATCGCTTGTTAGAAAGAAGATGAAGAAAAAAAAATAATAAACTTCATGCGATGCTTTATTATAGCTAGTTATCAGTTCAATAAATAGCTAAGGGTATGGTATGCAAGCTACTTCGTGCTTAAAAACACATTCATTCAATGAACGACTTCACCTAATAATAAAAAAGAAAAAAACTCACATTAAAATGTAATGTGTTCACTAAAGTTTCCAAGCGTTTCAATCTAATTTTTATTTGACTTGTATTAAACATTAAGATCTTTTAATTAAATTGGGTGAAATACTATACAATTTTTGTATCTGGTGTGTGTTTTTCTGTTCTAGTTTAGGAAGGAGGGAAAAAAAGCAATTTTTTACTGTCTCAAACAAAAATAAAAAAATTGTAGAATTTAGATGTAACAAACCCAGGCAACTGCTAGATATTAAGATGACAATATTTGTCTGAAAACATATTTACAGAGATGAATAGTTGATCTTTGAAAAGGAATGTGTTATGGATTAATACATTTACTTTACATCCAATACTGTTTCCATCGTGTGGTACGAGCCAGTTTTTTATTCAAAATTATATATTTTCTCGCTAACGGCTGGCTAGGCCTGTTTTAGCTTCATGTGCCTTTTAGTCTAACTTAAGACTATGACAGGCACAACATCCAGTCCCGGCCTTTAATTTAACACTATGAAAGGGTAAAACCACATTTCACCAATGATACATTTTCGGCCACGCCGGGGATTGAACCTGGAACCCTTTGCTCAGTAGAGAGACATGCTATCAACTGAGCTAAGGTGTTGGATAGATTAATTAATAATGTGTTCAATTCTTTTGATAGTTACAATATTAGTAACTAAACCTTGGTTTTTAAAGTGAGCCCACTTTCAATGAAATTCCCTCAAATTTGGCATTCTATGAATAATTAAATATGTTTTATTTTATAAATCTTTCTAATATTATAAATGCGAAAGTTTGTGTGTTTGGATGTTTGTTGCTCAATCACGCCAAAACTGCTGAACGGATTCGAATGAAACTTTGTACGTTGGTAGAGTATGTTTTGGAATAACATATAGGACTATTCCCAACCTTTGATTTTAAATAATAATAAATATATGATTATAATGTGTTTGAAACGATGGTATCTAAGAATTTGTGATTTGATATTTGGTAATTAAAGTAAATAGTAATTAGTGTGTTGTAGTTTCATACTAATAAATAATAAATGTGATTTTTTTTAGCTATATATTTCGAAAAAAAAAAATTTCATTTATTTATTTATATTATATTTATATTTATATATATTATATATATTTATATATATTTATATATATATATATATTTATATATATATTTATATTTATATTTATGAAGGTAAAAATAAAAAATAAAAAATTTATAATTGATAATTTAACAATATATATTTCTTTTATTATGAATTATTTAAAATTGAAAATTAAAATACGGCAAAATTATTTACAGCTAAAACTGAGAAAAACGCATAGATATTTGAAAAAAATAATGTTTGATTTATGACCAAAACAGTTTAGTTAAAAATTAAAAGATTTTATCAATTATTGCGGGCGAAGCTGCGACGGGTAAAAGCTAGTATACTATAAAGTTAATATAAAGTTATCAAAAGCTTACACTAATTTTTACTCATGTTACTATTGTCTTTAAAAAAATTTCTATAAAATTATGAGTTTGATTAATTTTAGTATATTATTTCATAGTAAATAGAGTCCCTCAATATTTACTTATTTATAATTAAAAAATGTTCAATTATATTAAATATAATTTATTTTAGAATCCAAATTCATGTGATTATAATTTTTTTCACAAAAAAAAAAAATTATTCTATAAAATTTATTTTGCACTTATGATTTATAAATGTATCTATTACAAAAATTCAACTTGAATTATTTATTGCTTTATTTTACTCAAACTAAAAAATAAATTTAAAAAATCAATGTTTTCGTTCAAACTTTATTCAAACTGAAAAGCTACTCAATGTGGTTTAACCTAAGAGATAGGTTATGTTTTGGTGGGGTTGTAAAGTTTCTTGGTTTGATATTTGTTAAAGTGGGATTAAGAGGAGGGGGTGGGGGGTGGGTGGTAGTAATATTAGTAGTACAGTAGCCCCATGGCTTCTTTGGTGCTGACTGACAGCTCACAGTTGACTTCTGACAGTCAACATTTAGGTATATACCTAAACTTTGACCGTCAGAAGTGACAGCTGCTAAACACATGTTTTTGCAGATAATATGGTTTGGCGTAGGGATACATAATTTAGTCTGGTAGCTTTTCAAAGCCGTCAGCTGTGAGCTGTCAGTCAGCACCAAAGAAGCCAGGGGGCTACTGTAGTAGTAGTAATGAAATCAATTGCCCAGGCTTGCCAAATTTATAGTACATGAGTAAAATGATCAGCTACGACACAAGATATAGTATTTCCTCTTACAGCTAAACAGCAAATAAAACTAAGATTATGATTTATTTTATTTGAATATTATAAGAGTTATGGAATAAGTGAAGAGGAAACGGCATGCAAGGATTCCCATGGTTACTTACAGACTTGCCTACTAGAGGGCAGCACTAGTGACCTGCACGAGGTCTACAGAGAACAAGAGACAAACAGCACGTCAAACATAGACACAATCAAGTATAGCTGCCGAGCCCGCTTTCAACTCGTTTAAACATTATATAAAACAACAATTAAAATCTCCTTCATCAATTCTTCTAATTAGAAGCAAGTTTTTATAGGAACAAATTCGGATATTACAGATTTTTTTTTTTTTTTTTAGTTTCTTTCTTTTATTTTAATTTTTGCTACAGCGTCTTGTTACCCATTCACGTTATAGGCTTAGGTGTGTACTAATTACACTAGAGGGTTAAGATGAGGAAGGTTGAATTTAAATTAAGTGTACCCATATTTGCATGGAGTGGGAAATCATTTAGGAAAAACCACACTCAGTGCATTCAACCGGGATCAAACTCTTATCTCCTTGTCATCGGCAGTGTACTCTATTGCGAGAGTAGTGCTTTAAGCCGTGTGGTCACCGAAGCACATGATGGGCAACCCTCTAATTCTTCCAAGCCTTATTACAGATTAAAAAAATAACTAATTGGAATTTTTTCATACAGCTCCACTACCGGAACTGTTTATTATGGTTCAGCCCCAACATTATGTTGGTAAAAAACAAACAGACACAAGATAATTGATTTCTGAATGTATTAAAGTTATAATGAATGCATTTTAGCAATTAAAAAAAAAATTAGTCAACTAGATATTTACTATTGTCTATTATTTTGTTATATTAATATTTATTCTTATTTAATATTTTACTGAATCCAAATTTGAGATTTGAAGGTAAAATGAATTATTCATATTCATAAGATAGTGTTATCGAATCATATCTAATTTTTAGTTGTAAGTTAGTCTTGAAATAATATATTTAAACGTTTCAATAGAACTAAAAGCAAATTTATACTTAAATTCATGAGTAGCATACAAAAATGTGTATTTAATTAAATATATACCATTACTTTTACAAACCTGAAACCAGTAGGATTGTGAAGAGCTTTAAAAGCTTTTACTTTCTGTGAATTTTTTTTAAAATTAGAATTGTTTTAAAATAAACTTCAACTTTGTTGATAACAAAGATTCACACGAAAAATAAATTATACCTAAAATGAACATTTTCAATGTATTTAATCTTGTTTTTGTCTTTTAATGAGCTCACGCTATTACACAAAGCTGAATTGAGTGACCGATAGTCAATCTTCAAGTTTATTAATTTTAATTAAAAATGGGTAACACCTAAGTAAATAGTCTAACAAATGGTGAGGGCTGAAAAAAGGGATTTTTTTTTTAAAGAAAGGAATAATTTTGTCAAGATATTTCTAAACAAATCCTATATTTTAATAAATATAATCAACAAACGTCATGAATTTGGTTAAAAGTGGGCTCAACCGATCACATATTTTAAAATCAACCTCTAACCAATATTAGTTTTATTCTACCTTTGAAATGTCATATAATAAATATGTTTTATTATCTTGTAAGGAAGTTTTACTAACAGCATAGATAATGTTTCCAAAACAACACTCAATCTTGTATTTATGTTTGCTCTTTGATTAATAAGCTCAACCAAAACAATTTGCGGTTAAAATGTGAAGAGTGATTTATTATTATTAGTTCAACTTGTGTACGAATCAACGTGTACATTTCAACAAAATGTAACTCCTTTACACAAAACATGAACCACACAAAGGAGGACAAAAGGAGTAGGATGCCACTCGTCCTTCATAAAGGAATACATGTAGCACCGGCGGTTATACCCAACAAGGACTGAAACTACACGTTGGAGGAAGTGGGTGGCGGGTGATCCACCCTAAGCCCTCCCTGGGACACCCCCGCGGTTCTAATGACTTACCAGGCTTAGTACCTTGTGGTTCAGGTTCTGCAAACTCCTTCCTCATTGTCCACATGTACTCATTGTAGTCTTGCTTGACGGCAGTCGAAGACGATGCAACAACCCTGTAGTCGAGAACTTCGAGTGCGGTCAAAATCACGCAGGGATGCTGCAAGTACACGATTGTCGACTCGTCGCAGTAACCACCCGATGCGAAGCCTTTCAGCTGTTCGATATCAGAGGCTGTAAAGAATGCAAGTGATGCTTGCTCTTAAAAAAATCACGAGGGGATAAAACACACTCTGTTGTAATGAAATCTAAACACTTTGAGAACTGTATAAGAAGATTATTTTCTCGAGTAATTTTGTTTGTTTCGGCCACCGGCTTACTATGCCTGTCAGGGCCTTCACCAGAATAGCAGGGCTGCTGCTTATACCTCCTCAGGTAGACCTTATTTTGATGCTAACCTTCCCTAACAGAGGCTACGGGCGTTGATGATGACTTAGCTTATGATCATCAACCCTCTCACTCCCAGACCCTGTTCCAAGCTTGTTGACCAATCTATAAACCCTCTCACTCCCAGACCCTGTTCCAAGCTAGTTGACCAATCTATCGACCCTCTCACTCCCAGACCCTGTTCCAAGCTTGTTGACCAGTCTATCAACCCTCTCACTCCCAGACCCTGTTCCAAGCTAGTTGACCAATCTATCAACCCTCTCACTCCCAGACCCTGTTCCAAGCTAGTTGACCAATCTATCGACCCTCTCACTCCCAGACCCTGTTCCAAGCTAGTTGACCAATCTATCGACCCTCTCAGTCCCAGACCCTGTTCCAAGCTAGTTGACCAATCTATCAACCCTCTCACTCCCAGACCCTGTTCCAAGCTAGTTGACCAATCTATCAACCCTCTCACTCCCAGACCCTGTTCCAAGTTTGTTGACCAATCTATCGACCCTCTCACTCCCAGACCCTGTTCCAAGCTAGTTGACCAATCTATCGACCCTCTCAGTCCCAGACCCTGTTCCAAGCTAGTTGACCAGTCTATTGACCCTCTCACTCCCAGACCCTGTTCCAAGCTTGTTGACCATCTATCGACCCTCTCACTACCAGACCCTGTTCCAAGCTAGTTGACCAATCTATCGACCCTCTCACTCCCAGACCCTGTTCCAAGCTTGTTGACCATCTATCGACCCTCTCACTCCCAGACCCTGTTCCAAGCTTGTTGACCAGTCTATCGACCCTCTCACTCCCAGACCCTGTTCCAAGCAAGTTGACCAGTCTATCGACCCTCTCACTCCCAACCCTGTTCCAAGCTTGTTGACCAATCTATTGACCCTCTCACTCCCAGACCCTGTTCCAAGCAAGTTTGACCAGTCTATCGACCCTCTCACTACCAGACCCTGTTCCAAGCTAGTTGACCAGTCTATTGACCCTCTCACTCCCAGACCCTGTTCCAAGCTTGTTGACCAATCTATCAACCCTCTCACTCCCAGACCCTGTTCCAAGCTTGTTGACCAGTCTATCGACCCTCTCACTCCCAGACCCTGTTCCAAGCTAGTTGACCAATCTATCGACCCTCTCAGTCCCAGACCCTGTTCCAAGCTAGTTGACCAGTCTATTGACCCTCTCACTCCCAGACCCTGTTCCAAGCTGTTGACCAGTCTATCGACCCTCTCACTCCCAGACCCTGTTCCAAGCTTGTTGACCAGTCTATCGACCCTCTCACTCCCAGAACCCTGTTCCAAGCTAGTTGACCAGTCTATTGACCCTCTCACTCCCAGACCCTGTTCCAAGCTTGTTGACCAGTCTATCGACCCTCTCACTCCCAGACCCTGTTCCAAGCTAGTTGACCAATCTATCGACCCTCTCACTCCCAGACCCTGTTCCAAGCTTGTTGACCAGTCTATCGACCCTCTCACTCCCAGACCCTGTTCCAAGCTTGGTTGACCATCTATCGACCCTCTCACTCCCAGACCCTGTCCAAGCAAGTTGACCAGTCTATCGACCCTCTCACTCCCAAACCCTGTTCCAAGCTTGTTGACCAATCTATTGACCCTCTCACTCCCAGACCCTGTTCCAAGCAAGTTGACCATCTATCGACCCTCTCACTCCCAGACCCTGTTCCAAGCTTGTTGACCATCTATCAACCCTCTCACTCCCAGACCCTGTTCCAAGCTTGTTGACCAATCTATCGACCCTCTCACTCCCAGACCCTGTTCCAAGCTAGTTGACCAATCTATCGACCCTCTCACTCCCAGACCCTGTTCCAAGCTAGTTGACCAATCTATCGACCCTCTCACTCCCAGACCCTGTTCCAAGCTAGTTGGCCAGTCTATCGACCCTCTCACTCCCAGACCCTGTTCCAAGCTAGTTGACCAATCTATCAACCCTCTCACTCCCAGACCCTGTTCCAAGCTAGTTGACCAATCTATCGACCCTCTCACTCCCAGACCCTGTTCCAAGCTTGTTGACCAGTCTATCGACCCTCTCACTCCCAGACCCTGCTCCAAGCTTGTTGACCAGTCTATCGACCCTCTCACTCCCAGACCCTGTTCTAAGCAAGTTGACCAATCTATCGACCCCTCTCAGTCCCAGACCCTGTTCCAAGCTAGTTGACCAGTCTATCGACCCTCTCACTCCCAGACCCTGTTCCAAGCTTGTTGACCAATCTATCAACCCTCTCACTCCCAGACCCTGTTCCAAGCTTGTTGACCAGTCTATCGACCCTCTCACTCCCAGACCCTGTTCCAAGCTAGTTGACCATCTATCAACCCTCTCACTCCCAGACCCTGTTCCAAGCTTGTTGACCATCTATCGACCCTCTCATTCCCAGACCCTGTTCCAAGCTTGTTGACCAATCTATCGACCCTCTCACTCCCAGACCCTGTTCCAAGCTAGTTGACCATCTATCGACCCTCTCACTCCCAGACCCTGTTCCAAGCTAGTTGACCAGTCTATCGACCCTCTCACTCCCAGACCCTGTTCCAAGCAAGTTGACCATCTATCGACCCTCTCACTCCCAGACCCTGTTCCAAGCTTGTTGACCAATCTATCACCCTCTCACTCCCAGACCCTGTTCCAAGCTTGTTGACCAATCTATCGACCCTCTCACTCCCAGACCCTGTTCCAAGCTAGTTGACCAATCTATCGACCCTCTCACTCCCAGACCCTGTTCCAAGCTAGTTGACCAATCTATCGACCCTCTCACTCCCAGACCCTGTTCCAAGCTAGTTGGCCAGTCTATCGACCCTCTCACTCCCAGACCCTGTTCCAAGCTAGTTGACCAATCTATCAACCCTCTCACTCCCAGACCCTGTTCCAAGCTAGTTGACCAATCTATCGACCCTCTCACTCCCAGACCCTGTTCCAAGCTTGTTGACCAGTCTATCAACCCTCTCACTCCCAGACCCTGTTCCAAGCTTGTTGACCATCTATCGACCCTCTCACCCCAGACCCTGTTCCAAGCTTGTTGGCCAGTCTATCGATCCTCTCACTCCCAGACCCTGTTCCAAGCTTGTTGACCAGTATATCGACCCTCTCACCCCAGACCCTGTTCCAAGCTTGTTGGCCAGTCTATCGATCCTCTCACTCCCAGACCCTGTTCCAAGCTAGTTGACCAGTCTATCAACCCTCTCACTCCCAGACCCTGTTCCAAGCTTGTTGACCAGTCTATCGACCCTCTCACCCCCAGACCCTGTTCCAAGCTTGTTGGCCAGTCTATCGATCCTCTCACTCCCAGACCCTGTTCCAAGCTAGTTGACCAATCTATCAACCCTCTCACTCCCAGACCCTGTTCCAAGCTTGTTGGCCAGTCTATCAACCCTCTCATCCCAGACCCTGTTCCAAGCTGTTGACCAGTCTATCAACCCTCACACTCCCAGACCCTGTTCCAAGCTAGTTGACCAGTCTATCAACCCTCTCACTCCCAGACCCTGTTCCAAGCTTGTTGACCAGTCTATCAACCCTCTCAGTCCCAGACCCTGTTCCAAGCTTGTTGACCAGTCTATCAACCCTCTCACTCCCAGACCTGTTCCAAGCTTGTTGACCAGTCTATCAACCCTCTCACTCCCAGACCCTGTTCCAAGCTTGTTGACCAGTCTATCAACCCTCTCAGTCCCAGACCCTGTTCCAAGCTAGTTGACCAGTCTATTGACCCTCTCAGTCCCAGACCCTGTTCCAAGCTAGTTGACCAATTTATCGACCCTCTCACCTCCCAGACCCTGTTCCAAGCTTGTTGGCCAGTCTATCAACCCTCTCAGTCCCAGACCCTGTTCCAAGCTAGTTGACCAGTCTATTGACCCTCTCAGTCCCAGACCCTGTTCCAAGCTAGTTGACCAATTTATCGACCCTCTCACCCCAGACCCTGTTCCAAGCTTGTTGGCCAGTCTATCAACCCTCTCACTCCCAAACCCTGTTCCAAGCTTGTTGACCAGTCTATCGACCCTCTCACCCCCAGACCCTGTTCCAAGCTTGTTGGCCAGTCTATCGATCCTCTCACTCCCAGACCCTGTTCCAAGCTTGTTGACCAGTCTATTGACCCTCTCACTCCCAGACCCTGTTCCAAGCTTGTTGGCCATCTATCGACCCTCTCACCCCCAGACCCTGTTCCAAGCTTGTTGGCCAGTCTATCGATCCTCTCAGTCCCAGACCCTGTTCCAAGCTAGTTGACCAGTCTATCAACCCTCTTTCTCCCAGACCCTGTTCCAAGCTTGTTGACCAGTCTATCAACCCTCTCACTCCCAGACCCTGTTCCAAGCTTGTTGGCCAGTCTATCGACCCTCTCACTCCCAGACCCTGTTCCAAGCTTGTTGGCCAGTCTATCGACCCTCTCACTCCCAGACCCTGTTCCAAGCTAGTTGACCATCTATCAACCCTCTCACTCCCAGACCCTGTTCCAAGCTTGTTGGCCAGTCTATCAACCCTCTCACTCCCAGACCCTGTTCCAAGCTTGTTGACCAGTCTATCAACCCTCTTCTCTCCCAGACCCTGTTCCAAGCTTGTTGACCAGTCTATCAACCCTCTCACTCCTAGACCCTGTTCCAAGCTTAGTTGGCCAGTCTATCGACCCTCTCACTCCCAGACCCTGTTCCAAGCTAGTTGACCAATTTATCGACCCTCTCACCCCAGACCCTGTTCCAAGCTTGTTGGCCAGTCTATCAACCCTCTCACTCCCAGACCCTGTTCCAAGCTTGTTGACCAGTCTATCGACCCTCTCACCCCAGACCCTGTTCCAAGCTTGTTGGCCAGTCTATCGCTCCTCTCACTCCCAGACCCTGTTCCAAGCTTGTTGACCAGTCTATTGACCCTCTCACTCCCAGACCCTGTTCCAAGCTTGTTGGCCAGTCTATCGACCCTCTCACCCCAGAGACCCCCCAGCTGTTCCAAGCTTGTTGGCCAGTCTATCGATCCTCTCCAGTCCCCAGACCCTGTTCCAAGCAGTTGACCCAGTCTTATCAACAACCTCTTTCTCCCAGACCCTGTTCCAAGCTTGTTGACCAGTCTATCAACCCTCTCACTCCCAGACCCTGTTCCAAGCTTGTTGGCCAGTCTATCGACCCTCTCACTCCCAGACCCTGTTCCAAGCTTGTTGGCCAGTCTATCGACCCTCTCACTCCCAGACCCTGTTCCAAGCTAGTTGACCAATCTATCAACCCTCTCACTCCCAGACCCTGTTCCAAGCTTGTTGGCCAGTCTCCTGTCCCTCGTCTAATCCCCCCTAGTTTTCGGTGGCGTTCAACCAACCTCCACCAGTTTACTCAGATCCCGGGGTACACCACTTGGCGGTGAGATCATGGTTAAGTAGGAAAAGCTAGGCAGAACTCACCTGGTAGGCCCCTTGGAGTACGCGTCACTACCCCACTAGTGTGACGCGGGCATGTAAAAAGGATGGAGCAGAGGATGCAAAAAAAAAAAAATGATGAAAATGAAGTAGGCCTATTTAGGAAAAAGACCGCGAGAGGACAAACAAGAGAGAGGAGGAGCAGATGATAGAAAGTGTGCAACTATGAGGATAAGAATGGAAGAAATTAAAGGAGGAAGGATAGAAGAAGATTGGATTGATGTATTTTACTAAAAGTGACCTGAGCACAGACTGGAAACAGTTGATGATGATGATGATATGAGAGGTTAAGAATGTTTCAGCAAAGGATAAGAGAAAGACGATTTGTTGCGATACCACTATGAGGGGTTAGGTTTGGTTTAGCTACAGGCCTACAGCAGAGCGCTCTCTCATATCATAGTTAAATTATGAAATGTCTTCAAGATATGATCTTAAAAATCTGTACTCGGCCTATTGTACCACAATATGTAGGGCTACATTTACAATGAAAGTGTGATTTGTTTAGCATTATATGAGTAAGGCCTAAGTAAAATGTCACTCATCTTAAGCCAGCGTTTAATTTTTTTTATTTAGCACTGTCTTATTAGCCGTTTGGGTTAAAGCTATGCTACTACTACTTCTACTAATTACGCTAATGGGTTAGGAATTGGGAAGGTTGCATTTAGAGGAAGTGAACCTGCATTTGTGTGGAAGGAGAATGGAAAACCATTTAGGAAAATAATAATAATAATAATAGTAATATATTTAGCACTGTGTCTTACTACCCGTTTGGGTTATACGCTTTAAGTACTAATTACGCTAATGGATTAGAAATTGGGAAGGTTGAATTAAAGGAAATGAACCTGTATTTGCGTGGAAAACCATTTAGGAAAAACCACCCCCTGTTCACCCGACCGAGATTCGAACCTCAATCTCCCATCATTGGGAGTCTTGTATATTGCGAGAATAGTGCCTTCAATCATGCATCCAAAAAAAATTGATAACAATGATGAATAAATTATATTTCTTATGTTTTAAACAGATTTATTAGTATTATGTTGGTTGTAAAAGTTAAAATATCAGTTAAACAATTAAAGTTATTTTTAAGTTCTTGAAACAGAATATTAAGTTAACTATATTAGGCCTCGGTCCCGGCACAGATTTATCTGATTCCAAACCCTTCCTTCACCTCTGACGAAGACGTGTATTAATCACAACTTGTGAATGTGTGGAATGCCAGGCCTCCACCGTGGTTCGGATTCCACGTTAAACTGTAGGTCCTCCATTTCATCTCACAATCACCCTACCATTACACATTAGCCTGAGTATAAAATGAACAGGTAGTAAGACACAGTGCTAATAGTAGTAGTAGTATAGTAGTAGTAGTAGTAGTAGTAGTAGTAGTATAGTAGTATAGTAATAATAGTAATAAATAATAATAATAATAATAATAATAAATAATAATAATAATAAACTATATTAGACCTGTTAAGAATCTGTTGTTGATAAAATTTGTTTCCCTATAAACAAATGCTACCATGGTAGGTCTATATTTGTAGTGCATGAGTCATCTTATGTTAATTTATATGTACTAGTTATACATATTGTTACTCCTTGAAGATCTTGGGATGTAACACCACTAATGTTAATTGACAATGACATTACAATCAAAGACCTTAAGAATTAACACAATATGTTCATATTATTAATCAATTTGAAAAATGACATTTGGACACGGGAATAAAACCTAGGACCATTGGCTTTAAAGTACTATTGCTTTACTACCATTGAGCTATCAAGTGTTAGCATTTGCGTTCTTCATGATACATTTGATTAAATTTTATTGGCTAAGCTATGTAAACATTTTATTTTTTTGGTATTTACCCACCTTTAAGTCCTGAAACAAGCACTCGCCAAGGATTTTTATGCCCATACGAAGCAAGATTACCCCTTACTAGAATGTAGGGCATGGATTACAAAATTTGGCAACAGATTCACCGTCTGAAAATAACAATAAATTAAGTTATATATTTGAATAAAAGTGTTCACTTAAAGCAATCCTACATTTTCATGATGCATAGACTAGGACTTTTACCGCTATCTGAATAATCAAGTACAATTGACTTGATGACTTTACACTTAACACGCACTTGAGATCAAAGACTACAAAGACTATTTGAACGGCAAAATATCCTTTTCACACCCTTGAATCCGTAGTGCTGTTTCCTACCAATGATCTTAGAAACTATTTAAAATGTCATCTATCAGCTCGGATTAGCATAGGTCACTTACAAATTTGTGGTGACTTATTTTCACTGCACATGACAAATCATTCAACACAACACTACACAACAACCAGAATATTTAATGTATGTTATCAAAGATCACATTACTCTATTAGCTCTATCTCAAGCAGACGAAAAATTAAATAATTGCCAATCAAACACCGCATCAACGGTGTGTCAAGGGTAGCTTGCTGTCGCCCTTGGACTCAAGAGCGTGTGAAGAATGATTAGCACACTTCGTGACCAGTGGGGCTCGTGTATAGGCACTGTGGAACTGCAGCACCCCTATTTCCACTTGATATTATAGATAACATTTAATATAATGAGTCCTTTTTTCTTTAATTCTTTATTTATTTTTGTAGCACAATATATATTCTTAAGCTTAATGTCAGTACTTCGTAGCCATCCCCCAATTTATGAAAAAGATACAAAAATCTTTGTATGGAACTGTGCGCTTCACAGTGCCAGCAATGTGGTGTTTGACTGTTATGCGCATGCGCACATAGGAGGGTAGCGAGGAAGACGGGACTGCCAGTATAGAGAGCACTGTTGTTCTCGCAGTGCCGGCTCTGGCGTAATGGTGGAAGGAAGTTTTTTTACTCAGCGTGTGTTGTGCTTAAAAACAGTGTACCATATTCTTGAATGTGATAAAGTGTAGAACAGAGTATAGTTGTATTATTATCTGCTTCCAGCTATCCTATTTGATTCATTTTTTTTCTGTTCTTTTATGGAACAGAAAGCCTAAATGCGCTTGTAGTACTTTCAATGGAGAAATTTTTTCTAAATTGTCATCCAGAGATCAAGGAAAAATTTATTGAACTTTTTGCGCAAATTAAAATGAGAAGAATGGATTTCATTTTAAAATGAATAGATCAAACTTGAGCTGTAACCATTTAAGTTAAAGAAAGTAAAAAGTTTTTTTTTTTTTAAGTCAAGTTCCTGAATTTTTTTTATATATGTTTTTTCCTTTTACACAATTTTATAACAAGGGCTAAAAATTTTCTGGAGCAGCACCCACACTAATTTTAGCTACGAGCCGCCACTGAACGTGACTATTCGAACAGATCTGCACTTGATCACGTGATTGCTAATGCAACTATCACGTGAACGTCAAGGGTCGACGGCGCGTGAAGTATACTATTAGGATACAGCTAGGTACAGTAAGAACACAGTAGGAAGGACAATTAAAAATTATACATCAGGCGACATTTAGAAAATCTTTAAACAACTTTCCTACTCCAACAAGAAGAAAATTATACTCACAGTAGTCTAGTAAGTAATATAAAAACTTGAATTATGGCGTCATCTGGAGATATGTTAAATATTACCAAAGACTACGCCCCTCTATTAATTTGATATTTTGGCCAAAGAAAGGTTACTAATCACGTTGAATGTGTTTATTTTCCCCCAAAAACATTTGCTACCTCATACAAAAACACCAATAATATAATTGAAAGAACTCAATTTTACACAAATAAGGTATTAAAGGTATTACTTACAGATTTTTTTTATTAGAATTCTCAAGAAATTCTATATTCAGCAGAAATAGACAGCTAATCATAACAAAGTCAATTTACCCAATTAACAACTTATCTTTTATTATAGGTATTTAGTGCTTAAAATAAGGGACTTTTGAAGTATTTTTAAAGACGCATTTTGAAATCTTTCTATTTTATTCGCAAGTAAATTTAATATAGATTTAGCTACAATATTGTATTTTAAAATTTACATTAATTTTAATATCAATGTTACAATGTAATTTATAAGTTAACAATCAAAATATCTTATCTCCTTGAACGGAGCTCTAGGTGGAGATCTTACAAATTTAATTTAACAATTTTATTTCATGGTGGACGGTGATAGTAACCTACATTGAAATAAATATCTGATCACTGGAATACAGAGTAGCCAGACCTGTATATCCTAGGCTATGAAATAGATATGATACAAGACTGTTAGGTATGTTATAGGGATTTGTCAATTTGTGCATTTTGCATTGTTTTTGTTAAGTTGTATGTATATGAATATAGCTCAAAAAACAACTTCATACTTAATCCATCCTCACTAACTTTCTCCATACTTCTCTCGCCTTTGCATCCTTCCTTCCTTCAACAACATCTATACACTGAGTCATACATGGTCTTTATTCTTAAAACACTTAATGTTTTTCTTTTTACATAGTATTCATCTATGACATTTAGCGACGTCTTACATGCCCTACCCCTTTCTTTTGATCCTTACACTTTACCTTAATATATTTGTTTCATCACTCGATCCATACTCATCTCTCAATATGCCCAAACACCGTTAGACATTTTTTTCAGTTTTACCTATTGAATTCCTTTTCGAACCCATTTTTTCAGCACCCATTAATTACTGACTCTGTTGACACAGGTTTTTCCACATACATTTCTTAGATATCACATTCCAACCACATTCACCATGCTCTTGTGTTTCTCCTGACAATCCCAAGCTCCCATCCGAAAACAACGGCGTTAACACAATTTTATATATTGCCATCTTTGCCTCTTTTGATACTACGGTACCTCATTCTTTGCAATAGTATATATACATCTAACTAATCTCCGAAATGCATCAATCCATCTGTTGATTTCACCATCCATCCTAACATTTTAATAGAACATTCTGAACAGGTACTCAAAATCATTCACATGTTATAACAGTTTGCCATTTATACTAAGTTAACAATCATTTCCTGATCCATCTTATTAAAAACCAATAGCTTAGTTTTGGAGACATGTATATGAAAATACATTCTGTCTGTCACCACACTCAAATGATTTAATGCATTCTACAAGTCACTTTCCTTATGAGCCATTTATACGGCATCATCTGCATATAACACCACTCTCACATTCACATTGTCCAATTGTACACCAAACACGTCCTCACAAGCATTCCTCACTTATCCATGAAAACATTAAACAACCATGGAGATATAACACAACCTTTTCTAACACCCTGTACAGTGACAAACCATTTGCTTAAAGCTCCATCCACCCTAGCGTACGCTTTACTTCCATCATACACCACCTTAATTGCATTTACTAACCATGCATCTCCACAATACTCTCTAAGAACATTCTATAGCATACTCCTATTCAACTAATATTACACTTTCTCCAGATTAACAAATGCACAATAAACTTTCTTTTTTACTGTAATACATTTCTCAATCACTTGTTGCAATGCAAATGTCTGGTCCTTGCAACCTCTATTTGGCATTAAACCACATTGCACACACCAAATATTGCCCATAGTTCTTTCGCGCACTCTCTCAATTAAAACTCTCCCAAAAACTTTGCATGGATTACTCAATAGACTAACTGCTCTATAATACTTACATCACTCTTACTGCCCTTGCCTTTATACAAAGTAACAATGACGGCATTCTTCCCGTCTTTAGGAACGTTTGCAATCCCAGCACAAAAATTGAACAACTCACACAACTGGCAAGTATTACCATGCCCTAACTTAAGCATTTGCCTTGTGATCCCATCTACATCCACAGCATTGCCATTCTTTAAAATTTACATAGCTTTTAACACCTTAGCATTGTTAAGTCCTTTCACTCTTTATAACATTTCCCCTATTTTCGGCTACTTTTTCCACATTTTTTTCATACAATTGTTCAAAATACTTTCTCCATTGTTCTCTTATACTGTTTTCATCACAAATCATCTCACCACGTTTATTCTGAATGCCATTTTATATCTTTCCTTTCACACCCACTAATACAATGTAGCTATTAATTTAATTAAAATAGATTTGAGTTTATTTTTAAAAAGTGTGAATTTTTGAGTGGTTATGGAAGATGGTTGTACATTTGCTATGAAATGAGAGCCTGTTTTTTCGTTACTTTGTTCTAACTGAATTTAGCTAATCATAATAGTCAAGTGTTGGATTGCCAGGTTACACTGTGGTTCATTCATTCATTCAAATCACTAGCTTCCTTACGTAAGTCTATCTCAACAATCACCTCTAATTAAAATTAGTAAGTATATAATAAGAATAATAGTAAAACCGGTGATAATAATAATAATAATAGTTATAAATCACCGGCATATCTTGTGTGGTAACTGTGCTTAATGGTGATTTTATCTGCGAAACTCTTGATTTTAAAGTGCATAAATTATAAGATATTGAGTTTATGAAGACCTAGAATTGATAATATCTACAATAATTTTATGTGTATAGGTTTTGCAAGTGTATAAGTTTTGGTAGATAAAATATTTTTATTATATCTTTGTTGTATGCAGCTTGGAGTGGATGGAGAATACCAGCAGCCACAGTGCCACATATATGGCTGAGGTACTGAAAGTGACTATATTAGAGCATGATAAAAAAAAGGATTTTAATTTTTGTGGGCACTCCAGATAGTCTTCTATATACACCTATATCAGGCAGCGTTTTATTTAAAAGAGACCCTATATGTGTTTGCCAGCATAAAGGTTTGTCGATATATTAACCTAAGTTTTTGACACACTTAGTTTGTTTATCTGACACGTTAATATGTATATCAAATCATAGTGCATTTGGGGGAAAGTAAAAATAATTTAGTTTGATTTGTAGCGTTAATTGTTAATTTATTTAGTCTTAGATAATCGCTTAGTGTACAGAGGTCTTCTTGTATTAGGGTGGTTGTTTGAGCTATGATTCATATATAATAACGATATCATTTGTATACCATTTGGGGATGCCTTTAAGTGATAGTTTGCCTATATCGTATATAGACAAGGAACAAAACAGGGCCTGGATTCTGGAACACTCCCTTGTGGAACTCTTGTCTTAAAAAGCCCAAAGTCATGCTTGGTTTAATTTATTTTTACAAGTTGATATCTATTTGTTAAGAGCTTGTGTGTTAATCATCTTATTCCCTAAAAATAAAGTTTTTTTTTTACAAATATTTTATAATTTAGGAAAGTGTCAAAAGCTTTGCAGATATAGCTACAGCGTATTTACCTCTATCGATTGTTTGTATTTCATTAATGAGTGATATGGCTATATTGGTAGTGTTCGAGGAAGGAAGTAATCCATATTGATTGCATACAGCAGAAATTTAGTTTAAAGTTAATTCAATAGCGTTTTTTTTCTTTTATGATCTGCTCAAATGTTATATCAAGGACACGTAGCAGTGAAATTGGGAAAAGAGAAACTCTGGTCTTATATACACATAAATACATTTTATTTCAACTTTTATTTTTACTTTAAATTATTGACTCTAAATAAGGGAGGTTAGCTGATAACCACTTCAAACTAGGTATCTGTATAAACGTTCTAATAATAAGTAACATTAAAAACAAAACCACCCTAAGAATAATAATAGGTAATATCAACATAACATCTTTGAAAAACGCACATAGCAAAAAGAAAAAGTGATACGTAATGGGTACTTAATATGTTGTGCCGTTTGTGTACGGCTCTGCTACCTCATATGTTGTGTGCTCAACCTCTGGACCACCAGGCCATAAGTGCAACACCTGGCTTGACGAACCAGCTCTACTCAGTGATGTATTTCCACGTGAACCAGATGCAGGGATTATACAAGAAATACACAATTAATCCTTCATTGTTTCATTACTATTTATTATCATCGCGTTGTACAAAACATTCAATTTCTATCCCTTCCGCACGTCTGCCAATGGGTCGTCTCCTTGAACTAGTGGCCGAGGCAGGCACTCCACTATTCAGTGGTCCACTCAACTTTCTTATTATAAGTGACCAAGTTTGAACCGCTGACTCTCCAAGCTACGCTGCTCAACACTATCAACGCTAGCACCATCTAGAGGTGACGTCACGACAGCTCGAACTAAATTAACTTGGTGTCTTACACAAACGCCACAATGTTTGGAATATCAAGACACTAATTATGATTAACTACGTGTTCCAGCGATCACCTTCACTTAGGTGTTTCAAGAGACTGCCAATACTAGCTCCACATATATCAATGAATGGAGCATATAATATAACTTTCTAGGTATACAATAATGTATATTTAATTAGGGCAAGTGTGTAGTCCTAAATGTAGCAGTGCAGGAGCTCTTTATTTGTGATTGAAGGGGATTGTGGGAGTGGTTTTCAAACCAAATTAGGATGAACACACGCTTGCTCACGACAGTCTTTCATTGTAGTTAAAATGGGCGACTATCTATTGTGTCATCATTCATTATTTAACTTATTTTCAATTACCTTTAATTGAAAGGACAAGTTTCGTACACCCACATTTAAGACAAAAAGTCTAATTTTCGAAGAAATTTGAATTTTATACTCACAATCAGCTGGAGCGCCGCTCCACTATCATATCCAGTGCCAAAGTGTCACTCCTCTTTGGCTCCACTAAGCCCTTGAATCCAATTATTGTAAATACAGAAAAGTTAATGCAAATTAATTATATTAAAACAAGGCTGTGTATTGAAAATACTTTTTTTAATGAAACTGAATTACCTATAGTTCTTGTTCGCATATTTATATCATTTGTGTACTATGGATTTAGAATATACTTTAAATTACAATTTATTAAATCATTTTTATATATTGTAGCCTTGCGTTGGATTCAGAGCATATGCAGAATATAAAACGCTCATAAAACGCTCATAAAATGCTCTACCCACCGGATCCACATTATTTGCTTTGGTGCTGCAAAAATGCATCGTCGTCCTTTTCCGGTGCGATCAGCCTGGTTTGTGGTTATCTACATTTATTGTAGTTGTTAAATCTTTTCTCATCTTCCATTATGAGGATCTACAAGGATATTTTCACAGGTAATTATTAAGTCATAAATTGTGCTTTACATGTTTTAATTATTAGTTTAGTTAAAGATGCATAAAATGTCATTTGAAAAGTAATTTTACAAGACGGCCGTTCAACCTTGGGCATGTTTTGTAGAGTTCAATGGTTCTATATCACTTAAAATTAGCTATTTTTAATTTTCACTTAATGTTGTTTAAATTTTTAATATACTAATGTTTATAATCCATCACATTATTTTAATTATTTTATACGATATTATATATATAATAGTTTATTTAAAAACTTAAATTAGTTTTGTTTTGACATATGGTGAAGAAATGTCAAGAATAATATGTAGGAATCTAATTTCATTATTTTGTAATTGTGTTATAGTTTCTTTGGATATTTTATATTAAACTTGAATATACATTATTTCAGGCGATGAGATGTTCTCAGACAGCTACAAAATGAAGCTCGTTGATGAAGTTATCTATGAAGTCTATGGAAAGTAAGTTATAGCAGTCACCAAATCATTTTATGACCTATGAATAGTTTTATTTCACCATAGAAACAACCTAGTAAAATTTGAAACCAGTATTTGTCTTATTATCTGAGCTGTTTTGTTATAATTAATCAAAATTATGTTCCACCATCATGAAGATTGTGTTTTACCATATACTTGAGAAAGTTAAAGAGTAACTATTTGATAACTTTCTAATCCTTTTAAAGATTTGCTATTTAGGCAATAGATTCCGCTTTGTGTTTTACTCTAAACTGGTCCCTATTGAACACACATGTAACCTAATATCAGATATGGTAGGACTACTTTCTTAAAAAAATGCGTTTAATTTAATATTTTTTTTTTGTTTTCTTGCATTCTTTGGTTGTGTGCTTTGCCTTTTGAGATTTTGTAGCAGGTGTGTTTTTATTTACAATAGTCATACTTAGCAGACTTATTTGATTTGGAGAAAATAATATGTGTCATCTGTCGGAAGACAAAACCTTTATTTATTTAATGAAACAACAATATTAGTTAAATAATTATCCTAATTCAAATATTTACATAGTTCCTTATCTATAAATATTGTCATTGAGTATAATATCAATGACTTGCACAAAATATTAATATCAAATTACACACAATATTCTTAAATTTAGAATAGCAGCCTAAAATTATATTTAATATAGGCAAAAGATTGAACAATTCTACCCTGGCTGTGCATCAATACCTTACATCAATTATATATTTATCACGGTTTGCCACACAACTGTAAAATCCAGAAAACTTGTTTAACTCATTTCATAAAAAGCTCTATAAAAGACTTTATGTTTATAAATTTGTGAAATTAAACTGCAAGCTTTAAATAACATTGCTTCCAGACAGAAAATAAAAAAGTGAACCGAAGAAGTACATTGTCATGAATAAATGTCTTATCTGCTTCCCAGCTTAATTTTCTCCTTGAAACATTAAAGCTGTGTTAAAATTGTAAATATTCCCCCAATATTAAAGTCAAACTGTTGTTCTATATACAATTGGCATTGTTTTAAAAAATTAAATTAAAATCCTCGAAAATCCGCCTACTTCTTAAAGTAGTGATTTTCAACTCTTTTTTTTTCAACTCCACACACACTAATATTGTCGAGGCACTACACCAGTTTCTTTAAGGAGAGATTTTTTTTATATATATATATAAAAAAAAGGAATAACTTGTTAAAGACTGTTTGAAAGTTCAATAACTAGAATTATAACAAGTATTATTTTTAAAAATAATGCTGATCATGGAAATCGAGATATTTATTTTAATTACTCTATTATTTCTCTCTTTTCGATCTTCCTCCAATCTCCTGCGCTACACTGGTTGTAATACGCTGCCCTTAAGTGAAACCTGGAAAACATGGGTATTTTACATTAAGAAAATAGCGAAGTCTGTTAATGCGTGCTCTAATAACCATCGTGTACATTATGTAGCGATGGTAGCAATGCATGCTACACAATCTTGGCTCTACCTCGATGAAGATGAATCATTCTGTCCTATAGAGTGATGTATACAGAGGAGTCTACAAATAATATCTGGATTGGATTTTAATTTTAAACCATCATCTGGTTTGTCAACTTTAAAATCGTGGAATAACTCAGGGGAATGTGAGGAACACGCACTGGTCACACAATATTACACAGCTTTTAGGCACAAACAAACTATCCTTATTTTATCATATATTTTACTTGGTGATAAAAGATGAATAAATTAGAAAAAGAAAAAGTCACCTGCCTGTTTTAAGGTTGAAGTGTAGGAAACACTATATATATAAAAAGGCAGTGTTTTTACAGTTTGTATAAGCCCTAGCAAAAACTTTTTTTGCTCAGAATAAATCAAATACCTTATTTCACCGCAGCCTAATTATCACCTAATTTATGTGAAGAAAAATGAGGTGTGACATTTATGTGACGTTTTAAATTAAAATTTAAAAAAATGCTTAATATGAAACTATATCGCTAGCAGACAGTCACTTGGTTTAGCTTGTGCAGGAAGTTGAAAGTCTTACCATATCATGTGACTTACGCTTGGTAGCTTCAGCTCACTCCCCTTATCTTTAGTGGTGTGGACATGGGGGGAGGGAGGAGGAAGTATCTTGCCTATGTTTAGCTTTTAATTGATGTGATGAACAGGACTATACCATGCAACAATTATGCGTTGAAATCTTATAAATAATTTTTTGGGCTGAAAAAAACGGTGCTTTAATTATACTCTGGTGACCTGTTTTACTGCTTCACTACAAACATGGTTTAGTTTTCTACACAAGGGGATATCAACAGTTGTTGAATATTTACCGAGGGTGTCCTGGAATTAATGACAACTTTTACTCTTAATTTAAAAGTATGTTATCTAATGCCGCTATGCTTATGACAGATATTTAACCGCTGTTGATATCAATATGTGAAGGAAATTTATCTATGTTTCTGCTGGAGCAATATTTTATTTATTTTGGTCAAAAAATGTTGTTATAAAAAGTGCAAACACACTGGCCGTTTCTCGCGTCCCCTACATTCTTGAGATTGCCCTAGGACACATGTATGGCACGCCTCAAAATATATTCCAGGGAGTATTATTATTAGACTACAGACATAACTTTCAAACTTTGATCATCTATATATTTAACTTATGGTTCTTTATCCAACTTATACCTAACCTTGCATGACTAGATTATTTTAAACTTCCAGTTCCAATGGAATTAAAATCAAATAAAGCAATATAATTTCTATATGATATGACATCACCTGAAGCGTTCACGAGTCAGCAATATAACACAAACTCCGTGAGTCAACACAAAGTTAGTCAATATTTACATTTCTCTGTTTCACTTGTGGTTATAGTGAGTTTTGTTTTAATCGGATGATAATCATTCTAATTTGTCAAACTTGATAAATCTTTGTGTTATCTGTTTTACCTTCTACTTGATTGTATAATAATAATAATAATGAAATATATTTAAATAACAGTGACATAATATTGGTGATATTGTTTATTTCCTCACCAGGTTCACTATTTTCAACTGATATAAAATATGAAATAGTCTCAAGGACAATTCAAAGTTTGAATGGTCTTTTTTTAGTTGTTTTATTCTTTAAAAAATATATTTTGAGTAATTTTTGAGCCAAAATCACTTAGAAGATGTTTTATTTCACACAATCAAGTTATTACAAATTCTTTCTATATTAATTTTGATTTCTAATGTGTGTAACATCTCAGAATGTCAATATATTTTTATTGGTGAAGCCAAAGCTGAGACTGAGCTTAGAACACACTTGCTATGTTAGTGGCAGTTACAAACTTCCTTTTGGCGTGCTCATTAAAACAAGTCACTGCTTCGTGAATCATTCTTAAACTACAATAATAATGTAAATCAAGCAAGGTAGCAGTCTTACTTTGACTGATTACACTATGGTCATATCTTACAAGCTACACCATAGTGGAACCAAGCAAGGTAGCAGTCTTACTTTGACAGATTACACTATGGTCCTATCTTATAAGCTGCACCATAGTGGAACCAAGCAAGGTAGCAGTCTTACTTTGACAGATTACACTATGGTCCTATCTTACAAGCTACACCATAGTGGAACTAAGCAAGGTAGCAGTCTTACTTTCACTGATTACACTATGACCCTATCTTATAAGCTACACCATAGCTACCTTAAAGGGTACATTGCTGCGAATAAGAGCTCTCATTGTGTTGGCAGCATGTGACGAGAAAGCACGGTGAAGTCACTCTCGACGGATTCAACCCTTCGGCCGAGGAGGCCACTGAGGGCACAGAGGAGGGAGTCGAGTCTGGTGTGGACGTCGTCCTCAACCACAGGCTTTGTGAGACATATGCCTTCGGTGACAAGAAGGGGTACACGCTGTATTTGAAGGATTACATGAAGAAGTGAGTTGCTTGTTTAAAGGGCGAGGATGTTTGAGTCAGTCTTTAGAACAAGCGCTGAGAGCTAGAATGTTTAACTATGACTTGGTAGTCTTATTTTTTTTAAGAAGATCTTATTCATGTTTATCTCTTTTGTCCGACAAAATAAATATTATGGATTAAGTTGTGCTTTTCAAGTAGGCCTAACTAAGTAATTTTTGAATTCAACATATTATGCTTTGTTTATGAAGTAGATGAGTCGATCATCGAATCCAGTAAAACACCGAATCTCGAATACTTGTCAGGATTCGAAGATTCGAGTGGCCCATCTCTAATTGAAACTTAACTATCATAATGTGTAAAAGTAGAAATCGTCATTTTTAATGCTGACCCCAGGAAAAAAAGCTGAAATATCTTGAAAACACTCATTTTTCCTGTGATTCATTTTATATCTATAAAATAATATAAAACTGATAATCTTAGTATAAATGGCACTAGCATAGCACCACTGGCACTGTTACTACATTGAAAATTATATTTTATGATGTTGTTTTTGCCAAATTGCAAAGAAATTGTGTTTATTTAGAAAAAGAAAGCTTAAATTTGTGTTATTTTGGTGAAAACACTATAATTTGTGTTATTGCGATTGCAACTTTTGCATGTCCTTACTAAGTACTAATACAATGTAGTGATTGAATGCATCTCTTGTTCACAGACTCGTGCAGAAGCTCGAAGAAAACAGTCCGGACCAAGTCAGTGTCTTCAAAAATAACACAAATAAAGTGATGAAAGATATCCTAGGACGATTTAAGGAATTACAGTTTTTCACAGGGTGTGTGTGTGTGTGACCTTGAGTCCTGGATCGTGTTAAGTTGGCAAACAATGTTCGTAGACTTTCAGATTGTCTTTTAACATTAATTGGTATTAGCGGTATGCGAAGCTTTGAAATGTTGGAAGTTGAAGCTTGAATACCCTTTGCTTCGGCTTTGACACTCATATTAAGTTTCATATCCTTGACACTTTAATATATTATGAACATATGTGAATTACCTCACTAAATATGACATAATACAACATCTAGAACTATTCTTATTATAGCTATTAAATAGAATTTTAACACAGACTAGTGTATAAATGATATACATAATGTAAGCTTGGATTAATTCAAATATTTCTGTATAAAATAACACATATGCTTTTAATAGATAATTTAGAACACTAAAAGGAGTGCTATGTGACAAAAATGAAATATTTATCTTGTACTTTGACTTCACATGTTACAAATTTCATATGGACCGTGTTGAAAAATGTGACATACACCCCCTTAATGTTTGTAATGGAAGTTTCATGTAGATAAACTTTCTGTCAGGTCCATTATGCTTCCCTTATACAGGCTCCTGGTTTATGTAGGTCTGGGTCTGTTTCCCTTGTAAAGCATCCCTATGATTATAATAAACATGACTATTTTGTACAATTATATTTGGAAGAGGGTACAGGAAAGGGAAGGTGGAGGGAAACATTTTAAAAGGAACATAGTTCACACTTTACACCGCTGTCACTCTACAAAGAGGTAATGGCTGCCTCTAGAGAAAAATTGATCATTACCGTCCAGTTCCTCGACCTAGGTTTGATTTTATTGGGACTCATCAGGAGGGCGTATGAAACATGCAATGCAACTTCTTAAAAGAGGAAACAAAAAACACGAAAGGGTGAAAAAGGAAAATTGTAAAGAATGATAGGACACTTGTATAGGAAGGAACATAAAAAGGAATGACTTATTATACTAAATATAATACAATTACAGCTTGAGTCATGTGTTCGCCGAAAATAGGAAGCAGAATCTGCTTGAGTAGTGTAGCAATTCACATTCTGTATGTTTATCCATGATGCATTGCAATGAAAACTTAAAAAACATCTGATGCCAGGCCTCCACCACCTGTTCGGATCCCATTTTAAACTGTAGGTCCTTCATTTCATCTCATCACCCTACCATCACCACAGCGTAAGTGCGTATAACCCAAATGGGTAGTAAGAGGAGGTGATAATCAACATTTAATTTTCTAGTAGATAAACACATATTTTAGATAGTTCTCCTGATGGATGTTTTCAAATCATAACGGTTTGTCTTAGCACAATCCAATACATTGATACACACACTTTACATTAATGGGTTATTTCAAATCTCTCAACTGCCAACAAAGTTGTGTTTGCTTCTGGATGTACGTCGCATACACTTTCAAATGTGCATGTGCACTGATTTGAGATGATTGGCTTTCCCGCGCCGAACATCTCGGGCAAAGCAGACGAAGTAGAAATGAGTTGAACTTCAGCAGAACAGCTCATGCCAATCAGGTGGAAATCCTACGTTTGGATTAGTGCTCCTCTTGTGACCCAGTTTCTGTTCTGCGCTAGTTTTTCGCCGGCAAACATTTGAATCCACAGTATCTCGTTAAGTGAGAAAAGGTTTGGGTTTTTTTTATAAAGAGATGTTAACAAGGCTGGGAAGAGGATGCATACACTTTTGTGTTGTGAACTATATTTTACCATTTTTTTGTTGTTTCCAGCTTAGTTTTCTCTTTGATTGTAATTTAGATAAACTGTTTGTGTTTGTAGGAGAATCCATGGATATTGATGGCATGGTAGCGCTAATGGAATACCGTGATATCGATGGGGACAGTGTTCCTGTTTTGATGTTCTTCAAGCACGGTCTAGAAGAAGAGAAGTTTTAGATTGAAGGGTGTGGGAATATGTAAGTTAATCTGCTGGTAATCATCTTGGGTTCAAGTTGACTCAGAAGTATAGGGCACTATTTATACAGCAAATATTTCAAGTTGACTTCCTATAGTATATCCATCCATCTATATACCATGAATAAGTACAAACATAATTTTTTTGAGAAAAAAAATTATAATCACAAAAAAAAATTAGAAAAAGGAATATTTTGGAACTCTGCCATGAATTTGAATAAAATTAATCAAACTAAGAATTTCAGAAAAAATTGAAAAATTCTGAGTATTCAAACTTTTTGAGTTTTGGCAAAAAAATCTTTTTAAGTAGCTTTAAAACTCATTTCAAACTCCAATTTTTTAGTGCTCACATCTCTATCAACAATGTTCAACAGCTCCTACAAACACATTTTAATCGACATCGTAGGAGCGGATTTCAAGGAAGTCTATTTTTTTTTTCTCGTTTTGCCCTTCAGTAAACTGCCCTTTATTTTAGAGAAAGCTATCTAATTCCAAAAACTCCTTGAAGAGAACCTTACAAAAACCCTAGATATATAGTTTTAACCTGGCCGTTAAAGGGTTTAGGCTCTAGGCAGAGATATAGGCAGACAGCATCGAGAAAACCACTTGTTCCGTATTCAGGGAGTTATGAAACGTTGACATCCGTTAAAATCTCAAGTTGTATTTTTTTACAATCAAAATACCTACTTTACCTAAGGGGTGTGACAAAGTAAATAGAACACAGAGTAAAATAAATTAACTTTAGGTCAAATATTAGCAAACAGTTGTGGACCAAAAACAGAAAATTTAATGAGTATAGGGTGTCTAAATAATATGATAATAATCGAATATCAAAATTTCGAACGAATACTGAATAGGAAAAATTGAATAGTAGATTTTTCTTTCTGTTTTGATAAAAATTATTTAAGTATTGGCAGAATGCAAAAAATTCATTCAAAACATTGTTATTTGAGCTAGTATTAATAAAAAGACTGAATTTAAAACAAAATGTCAGGAAATTGAGAGTAATTTTTATTCAGTTTTCAAACAATGGATTTCATTTGAATTAAATTTTTTTAATTTGGTGGTAAGTTTTTGACAAATTTAAAAATTGCATGGAAACTGATCAATGTAGAGATTATATTTCTTTAAACTAAAATCTTATTGGCTTTCCATATATGTTTATTACAGTTACTTTGTTTACCATACACTAGTTTTATTAAGCATGTTTTAATACCAAGCATTGTCTCTTAACTTTAGCATTGCTTGGCGCTAAACATGCAACAAAGAATTTGTTTATTATTTTGAAACATGTGTGATTTGAATACATCCACGTGTTAACCTTAAACAACACAATCTAATATTACATACACAACAATTGAACCTATTAACTAAATACACAGCACCTGCTGGTAAGGGAAAAATAACTTTTGTATGTTTGGTATATTGAGGAAATATGTTTTCTTTTTCAACTCTGGAAGTCTAAAGATAATTAAGCTAGAATGAAGCTTCAAAAATATTCTAAATCTTAGATTAGATTCACCCGGTTTGGTGGTTGCATGGTCAAAGGCATCACATCACACCCAATAGACTGGACCTGCCAATGACTGAGAAATCAGGACTAGAATCCTGTTAAAGTGCACAGAAGGCGGTTTCTCCACTCCCTACATACAAATGTGGATACACTTCCTCTAAATTCAACCTTCATCATCCCTAACACATCAGCGTAATTATTGCATAAGCGTACAATTTGAATGATAGTAAAACTGGGTGATAAGAAAAAAACTTCAATTTTAGTTTCCTGGACATAATATTGATTTGAAATATTTTCACTAAAAATATTTTATTCAAAATTTGTTTGAGCTTTTAATTGAAGATTCATATTTAGAATTTAAAGTTTCGAATTTGCACCTGGCGTAAACTTACCAAACTATGGATGGTGTTCTATTGATTAGATATTATTAATTTTAAGTATTAGTGCTTTGTCTTATCAGAATGACCCAGCTGGTTGGGTTAATGTGTACAACATGTACCTTAAATCTTATATATTTATGTTGTGTGAGCATTAATTTGTAATGCACCCTTTGTTTACCCTGAAAGATAGGCTTACCTTACATGATTCAACTATGGCGCAACTTATAAGATTGGGCCATAGCTTAACTCTGTCGTGGTAAGACTGAGCAGCGCTGCCTTTAAAGTTAGATGAGTGTTTAGACAACACCTAACTACCAAAAATTGAACATAAACGTTTATTTTAACTTGTAATATTTTCATTTATGAAGCTTCGTAATAACTGTCAAATCTGCATTTCACTTTTGAAGTGAAGTCAAAGCTGATGAATTCTCAAAGTGAAGTCAAATCTTCATACACCTCAGTTTTGATTCTACATCAGTTTTTTCTGTTCCAGATGGAGATTATATCTGAAGACTGCAACATTTTTATCGTATTTGCGGTGTGTGTTTGTCTCTTTGAGAACAAATCTGCGTTCTGCCTGTTTATACATGTTATACTGTAAAACATTTAAC
The DNA here is from genome assembly GCA_039000515.1 of Timema cristinae. Classification (NCBI taxonomy): domain Eukaryota; kingdom Metazoa; phylum Arthropoda; class Insecta; order Phasmatodea; family Timematidae; genus Timema; species Timema cristinae. Next base: position 9,036,414 of record JBCFYV010011172.1, on the reverse strand, counting down.
TATTTTATTATAACCTATTTTCAGTTTGTTTCCATCTAAAGGGAATTGTGATTGTAAATATTGTAATCGTATATTTACGTGCTTTGTATATTTATTTACATTGGAAGATGAGAGGAGATAAAAGCAATGCCTAAAATTTGAGTTATACAACAAACAGTGCATACAAAAAAAAACTTATGAAAAATATTATTAAAGACACTTGTTACAACTCTTTTGAATTGAAAGTTTTTATTTTTGTATCATTTGTTTTACCATTAATTTTTAAGATGAAATAACCATATTTTTTTAAAACTGTGTCTATTACATATTCTGCTTGTGATACTTTTTATTAATTTTATTTTTTTATTTTTGTTTGTCCAGACTTTAAATTATATTCCATATGTTTACAATAATCTCATATTGTACATATTTTTAATGTACCAAAATCAATCTATTATAAAGAATTTTAAATTTTACTCTTTAATATTTGACTGTGAAAATTAGACTTAAAAGTAATGCAATCATTACATCACTTTAAATCCAGGTGGTCTAGGGGTAAGGTGTCAGACTTCTATGCTGGCGCTGGGGTTCATTCCTCGGTCCCGGCAAAAATTTATCTGATTCCAAACCCTTCCTTCAGACCTCCGACAAGACACTTGTGAATGTGTGGAATTCCAGGCCTCCACCGTGGTTCGGATCCCACGTTAAACTGTAGGTCCTCCATTTCATCTCACAATCACCCTACCATTACACATTAGGTAAGTACGTACAACCTGAATGGGCAGTAAGACACGGTGCTAATAGTAATAACTTTAAAGTCCTGTGAAAATAGTTTTTTTAATTTGACCTCAAATTATTATTGCTAGCAACTATAGCTAGAAACACAAGATTTTCTGGCTTTAAAAATATGAATCATCTCTTCATAGTGCCTTTTTCTCTTTTTAATAATATTCTTACATTATTTGAATTGAAGTTTTCTGGTCTAAATCAACTATTTCCAGACTTTGGCCGGGTCTCTTTAGTAAATTGCCTCCCTCCATCATCCTCTATACTTCCATAAAGCCAAATATGATGACTGGACATTTTTTGTTATAAATAAAAGTATAAAGTAAAAAAAAAAATTTCCAAATAGCAACTCAAATCCAATAAAGAGTAAGGAAAAGTCAGAATTTAAATACCGGTAGGCCTACTTGACTGATTCTCACCTAAATATTCAAACAAAAGTGAGAAATTTGTTTTCTTGTTGACAAAATGTATTGTCTTAACATGAAAAGGTACAGTACACTTAGACAGGGTCAAAAATAACAGATAAAAACATTAAATATGGGGAAATGAATAATTTGTAACGTTATTAAAGATTGTCACTCCTTACAAAATTGACTGTGCTGTAGGTAGGAGTGTGATATCGAAAGAGAAGTATTGATACCATTCTCATATCGGTATCAACATTTTAATCTGTTTTTAATATTATAGAACAAATTTTAAAAGATGCTTTTTCGCTATCCAGCTTCTTAAAATATTTTCATGATTTACCTATGTGAGGTGAATTATTTTTAACTACATCGTTTACATACTTTATAAAGATTGCTTATTAACTATTGACAAACAATAGAAGACTCCACAAAATCTTTTGTTTAGTTTATAATGACTGTGGTCGTTGATAAAGGAAGGGTTAGTAAACTGGTCACTATTCGCCACGTCAGCCATCAGGATGTTTGATAAACAAAGAGGAAAGAACAGCTATGGAATATTGTGATGAGCTAAAAGAGATTAGTGCTAGAGTAGCTTCTTGCTTGTCATGCAGAAAATGTTTGAAAATTGAGAAGTGTGTAATTTGTTGTTCCTCCACAGTCCACCTTAGTAAACATTTAGTCCCAGCACGAGTGAAGATAACAAAGTTGTTTCTTTCGATACCAGAGTGTAAGTACTAATATCAGTAAACGTATCGTAAACAAAGTATAAAGTAAAAAATTACTAGTATCGAAAGGAAAAGATCGATTTAGTAAAGTATCATTTCTTTTTTCACATCCCCAGCTGTAGTTAGACTGGTAGCTTGATTGCAATGGTGAGTATCGCTTATTTAGCCGAGAAGATAAAGGTACAATGGTTGAGCTTTCACCTTGAATGTAGCACATTACTATGGAAGAAAACAAATATATATTTCATGAATGGTGGGGAAAAGTAGAATCATGAACACTGTCATTAGGCCACTGCCTTCCAGCAGACATTTCATGCTGTCCACAGACCATTGGTAGCCCCGATGGGTCACAAGTTCCTCATACCAGATATGTTCTCTTTGAGTCCACTACATTCTACTCGATAACCACACTCACATGAATGCGGTCCCTAAGGGTGTAGGAAAGCTTGGAGACGAATTACCTCGCGTGCTCCTAGAACCTGCGCTGGTCCTTGTGGATAGTTCATCTGCAATGGGGCTCAAGGTGTTAATTATGTGGTTGGATATATTTCTGAGGGTTGGCGATGATTGCCAAGCATCTGTCAATAGAATAAATTTAACACTGTTTCAAATAATTATTTATTCCCTAAAACATATATACAATATTTACAAATCAGATCTATGGGTAAGTAGATCAGGTGCCTTATTTTTATATAAAAAATAATTTTTGAGCCAGCTCTATAACTATGATGGTTTTGCATCAACAAATATGTGATAAAACAAAACAAAAAACAAGCAGTTAGCTTGTCACACAGCATCTTGGACTGACAAATAACATCTTTAGAATATTGGAGGCAGATGACTTTAACAAATCTGTGAATAATTCTGAACATTCAAATGAGCTTTGACAACTCATGATTAAAGGCAAGAAGATAAAGGGAATTAAATAATTTAACCAAAAATAAGTTCACGCCCCACCTTCTTTGGTGGTCACACGATATAAGGCGTCACTCATGTCAAACTAGACGCCGATGACAGGGAGATCGGGGTTCCAGTCTGGGTCGAGTGTACTGAGGGTGGTTTTCCACTCCCCCTCCATGCAAATGCCGTTACACTTCCTATAAAATTGCTCTTTAAGAAGTGGGAAATATCTTTATCATAAACTCTTAAACACCAGAAACCAGGTGGGTTTATAACATTCTAGGGTGGAGCTGTCCAGAAGTAGAACAAACAGGAGAGGAGGAAAATACAAACGACAATACAATGTGTGTTGTGAACCCCCTATTAAATGTTATCATTCTATTCACAAATATCCATTATACGCTCCTATAACAGTTACATTTCAATTATCAACAAAAATATGTGGAGTTTTGTACTTTTTAGAAAAGGAAAATGTCAACTTCTAAACTATGTATACAAGTCTATATATGTATAAGGTCATAGAACATTGTTTTGTGTTCATTCCAGTAAACAACAAACTGTTGTGCTGTTGAAAGTTTTGTCAATATTTAAACTAGAGCTCACTCAATATCCGACTCCTTGAGGATAAGTAATGTGGGTGGGTTGCACAGGTTGAACAAGGTGTTGCATCTTGATGCAGTATTATGTAATCTTCGTTAGAATTGAGAGAGAGAAACTATTTTACTTAAGTATTTTTTAAATATTACAAGAAATTTGAAAAATAAATAATACGAGACTAAAAAAAATCCATTGATCCTAATTTTACCGTTGACATGTAAAATGTAGAAAACCAGATTGATATCTCTGGCTTCAGTGTGATTATATGTGTGTAATATCATGGTTGATTAACTGTAATTGACTTCACGGGGGCGAGGGGGTTCTCGGGATAAATTGCTCGCCTCAAGACCCGATGTTCTGGGTTCAAACCCAGCCGGGATTGATATATTTTTCTTGAGTTTCTTAGCATAACTTCTTTCAGAGGGGAAGTAAAGCTGTCCTATGTCGATTGTGGTATGTTAAAGAACCCTGGAAGGTATGTGAAAATACCTTCCACAGCGAAATTGGTAGGATCTTTTGCTCTCGCTCATAGAAATTCTTGTTTGAAAAAATAATAATATATATATAACTGTGGTCCAACAACTTAGTCAATAAGTAAGTATATCTGCCTATTGATCTAAGGGTCTCGGATTTCTGAAATGGGCGGAACGTTTATCATTGGTTAAATGTGGGTTTTTCCTTTCACAATGAATAATTAACAGGTGGTGTGGAGGGGTTGGATGTTGTGTCTTTTCTAGATTTAAGTCAGTTTATAAGTCATGTACTGATACAATCAGTTCAGGTATAGAAAAAAAAAACACGATGTAAACCCGCAATCAAACTGTATTTACCGAGTGAGTGGTCGCTGTTTGTTGGTGAATATAGTGCCAACTTAAGCTGATAAGAGGGTGTCATGTGGTCATCACAACAAACCTTCCGGCCACTAAGCTCAGTTTTCTAGACCTGAGCCTCTACTTTCATTCGAGTAGCTACTCATTTGTCCTAATGAGGACGAGTCGACCCCGATCCAGAATCACGGCTTCACAAAAGATCTGGAAACGCCGAGGATTGAACCCAGGACAGTTGGATTTGTAGCCAGGAACTCTGATGACTCCATCACGGAAACTAAACATTTTGTTTGACAATAATTGACCAGCGTCTATAAGTCGGATTCGATCACATCTGTTCAAGCACCACCAAAGTGTAGTTGTCCTTTCAACCAATATACAGATAATAAAATATGTTTTTGGCACATCAGTTTGTTAATCGCTGAGCACTAAGTTTTCCCCCCTGTGAAACAACCTTACACTGCTGCCACATTTTCACAGGGTTAGCTAATTTACATAAATTCAAATAACTTTACAAGTTTACTTCAAATGACATTCCTTATTTTTATGTATACAATAATTCTTGGAGTAGGGTCTAGTTTTTAAATGTATTTATCATTTATGATTGCTAAAAGTTTTTACTACTGATATATTTAATGAACCACTTTTTAGCATTAAAACAACAGTATGTATATAATGTGATTTGCATAGCTATTTAATAAGACCATTTTAAAGCATTCCTCTAGAGCTACAGTTCGATTTTGATAGGAGAGAACCTTTACGGACAGTTATAAAAGTTACGAAAACAATTTTCATGTAATCTGTAGCCGTCACTTTTTACAGTTACTATCAATACCTATAAAATAATACTGATTATTCAGTAAAATGCTATAGTTTTTTTATCGGGGAAAAATAAAATTGTATGGTGTGCGCACAAACTTTATCTCTCTTTTATCTTAAAATAGACATTTACCAACAACTCGTAATATTTGTGAAACAAATAATATACACTGTTACAGCAACGTTTCACCAAAGAGCATAAATTAAATACAGAAACATTGAGTAAAGAGCAACATCTCTGTTGAAGAAAAGAGCTTAGGAGTTAATTTCACAGTTTTAAAGACCTTGGTTTTATAAAAAATACAATCCAAATAAATAATTTAAAGATTTAATTGTACTAAAACTTCCCAATGATAAGTTATATCAAATAGTTGCGAAGTTATGATCAAATTAGAAAATTTACGCTTATTAAAAAAAACTCAAGTAGTTTTCATGTGAGATCCATCATTTTATTTATAATGTTAAAAAATTTAAACCTAGATATCAAATTTAATCAAAATCGTTATAACCTATATTGAGAAAACTACCCTTAATTTTAGGGTTGGATAGATAATTCAAAAATCTCCTCGAGGTAACCTTATAAGAACCCTATATATCAAGTTTTAGCTCGATTGGTAAAATGGTTTCGGTAAAATGGTTTCGGCTCTAGGTTGAGATACAGATGGACAACATTGTGAAAACCACTTATTTGGTTTCATATGTCCATGAAACAAAATCTTAAGTTTATAGTTTCTAAAAATTCCTTCCTGCTAAAATCCGACCATATTTATATAGTTTATATTTTTATTTTCATTTCACAATAGAACTGTACTAGTTGTGTTTTTATATTTAGACAGGTTTATTAAATAATTTATAATTTTATCAACTAATACTTAGATATGTGTTCAAATCAAAACCACTTTAGATGAAAAATGTCATTTTTAAATTTAAAGGCTATTTTATGATATTTAGATGTGTCTATAAGCATAATTAACAAATATAATAGTCGGGCTATTTTATCCATATTGTTAAGTAATGTAATATGAATATTAGAGAAGAAAAGGTAGTAATATAAGTGTTAGAAAAGGAAGCGTAGTTATCTTAGGCATTTAGAGAAAACAAATAAACTTCTTATTTCTTTACACTTGCCTTTTTCTTATCACTCACAGCTTCACGTGAATTTAGTCTTAACTACCCTTCTTTATTCCTTAAGTTACATTACTTTACAATGTTTTCATACATATCTAAACCATTAGGCAATTATTTAGGGATATGCAAGACTAGAAAATATCTAAAAAAATTGAGAGAAAAAAAAAACCAATCTCATCTCGAAAGTTAAAAAATGAATCTCGAAAATTTGAGAAATTAAAAAAAAGCAAATAATTTCCCTAAGAAATTAAAAAAAACCAAAAACCTGGAATTTATTATTTTCAATAATACCGTATTAAGCCAAAAATAGGCTGCATTACCACCCCCGAAAAAGCCTTTATTAGGAAATGTTTTGGTTATAAATATCAAACTTTGACAATATAAGCTGTTACACTACAAAATTAAATTATAAATGGTGTTCATTGTAACTACCTGTCACTAGTTTATTAATTGCATTTAAAATGTGGAGGAGATATATATCTCATGTGTTTGAATGAACTATAAGACAATCTGAAGCAAGCGCCAGCTCAAATGTCAAAAAGGAATTCTTTGAACTATATATTTATGTTAGTTAATAAACATAACTTACATTTTTGTACTTTTAAAATATGTTTTCTCGTCTTGTTCTCTCATGTCTTGATACTTTTTCACATTCCCGTCTCGAAATTGTCTTGAATTGAAAATATAGTTCTCGCATATCCATAAACTCATTCATTTTTATTTATAAATTAGGATATTTATATTTTATCGATCGAAACTAGAAAGGGGGGAAATAATATATTATACTGCAAAACATGTCTAGAAATGAAATTGAGTACACGTGTGTGGTAAATGAAACACACAAAGTAAAGCTACCATCTATGGTTACATTCTGCTCAAGGAGGATCCTTAACTCCCGAGGCACCTTTCTGGCACGGCCGGGATCACACCTCGACGCTCCACTCCGACAAGTACCCGCGCTTGTCTCGGAATGTTCAAGTTCAGTTTACTATCACAAGGTGAGTGTCCGGACGTTGGTTCAGATGAAGGCGAACTTTCCGAACCACCGCATGAGGAAAACCAGCACCAGTACCGTCGCTGTGAAGGCTCCGACCAGACTCACAAAGCTCGAGATGGAACTTCGCTTTGTTGGCGGCTGAAGTGGGTCATGCCCGACTGGAAATAACATTCACACACATTCAGTTATTTGTACAACTCGGAAAATACGTGTCCTTCGTCTATCCTGAAAAGTAGCTAGTTTAACTTTCATTATTCTGCTATGGTTAGCTTATAAGATAGAGCCATAGTGTAATCAGTCAAGGTAAACTGCAACCTTTCTTGGTTCCAATATAGTGTAGCTTATACGATAGAGCCATAGTGTTATCAGTCAAGGTAAGACTGCAACCTTCTTGGTTCCAATATAGTGTAGCTTATAAGATAGAGCCATAGTGTAATCAGTCAAGGTAAGACTGCAACCTTTCTTGGTTCCAATATAGTATAGCTTATACGATAGAGCCATAGTGTTATCAGTCAAGGTAAGACTGCTACCTTGCTTTGTTCCACTATGGTGTGGCTGATAAGATAGGGTCATAGTGTTATCAGTCAAGGTAAGACTGCAACCTTGCTTGGTTCCACTATGGTGTGGCTGATAAGATAGGGTCATAGTGTAATCAGTCAAGGTAAGACTGCTATCTTGTTTGGTTCCACTATGGTGTGGCTGATAAGATAGGGTCATAGTGTAATCAGTCAAGGTAAGACTGCTATCTTGTTTGGTTCCACTATGGTGTGGCTGATAAGATAGGGTCATAGTGTAGTCAGACGACCTCAAAGACTACACGACTTGTGTCGATACATCACTAGAACAAATCGAGCGCTACAGATAACTCACCCAGCCTCCGTTACCGACTATCCAGGGTGCCAGATCCTCTTCCAAGGTCTCCCCTATGGCCTCGAGTAGTGTTTGAAGATACTCGGGGTGACCCTGCCTCACACAGTCGACACCCAGTCCTCCGCCACAGCAAACAGTGACACCACCTAGTGCCAACAGACACTATTGTTAGTGCCCTCATATCACTTGTAAGGAAGGCACACCATAACAAATATAATATGTTGTATTTATAGCACAAACATCATGAACATATTTTAATTTTTGTTTTATTTAATAGTTAAAATTATATAAGAATCTTACCGGTACATAAAATGTATGTTTTTTTCTTTTCTTATTTAAAGTTAAATAAAATAAAGAGCTAACCACCAAACAGATTAAAACTGAATAAATAATTGTTTTATTTATTGCATAAAATTTGAACTTAGTACATAATGCATAAAATATTTTAGTTAGTGTTTTATCTACTGTATAAAATTAAATAAGAAGATTATTCACAACACATAAAATATTTATAATTTTATTTTATGTTTAAAATTAAGCAAGCTTTAGTACGCAGTGCATAAAATATTCTAATTATTGTTTTGTTTTATGAATATGTCTAAAACTAAACTTTAGTCTTATATTGTTTTTAAAAATAATTATGTTTGATAAAACCTGTAACTACATGACACTGAATGTAATTGTGTTTAAAAGAGCAAAGTGAACCATCCTGTGAGATGTATTGTGGGTACCTTGCCCCAGGTGACGTCACATTTGAACAACTCCCGGCCCACCGCGGCTAGCATCAGCCCCACCGCCTTCTCAGAGGAGAGGTTCGGGAGGGTGAGGCCTGTCGAGATACTGTGGAGTACAGCTTAGGGTGCATCCTCTCCAACTCCTTGCCGATACTAGCCAGTTCGGGGAACACCTCCCGGACTACGTGACCCCCGGGCAAGCTCGCCGCCGTGCGCAGACGCTGCAGACCACACTTCCGGTTGAACACTCCCGAGCGCTTCAGACGATTTCTCACGTACTGGCCACAAAGCAGCTTACCTTGTTCCACGATCTCCTGCAACCAGAGGGGTCAAGAGAGGGTGGTCGGTCGGTCACTGGAGTATAGCAGTCAGAGAGTCACGACACATTCACAGGACTATAGCAGTCAGGAGTCACGACACAGTCACTGGAGTATAGCAGTCAGAGAGTCACGACACAGTCACAGGACTATAGCAGTCAGAGAGTCACGACACATTCACAGGACTATAGCAGTCAGGAGTCACGACACATTCACAGGAGTATAGCAGTCAGAGAGTCACGACACAGTCACAGGACTATAGCAGTCAGGAGTCACGACACAGTCACTGGATATAGCAGTCAGAGAGTCACGACACATTCACAGGACTATAGCAGTCAAGGAGTCACGACACATTCACAGGAGTATAGCAGTCAGAGAGTCACGACACAGTCACAGGACTATAGCAGTCAGGAGTCACGACACAGTCACTGGAGTATAGCAGTCAGAGAGTCACGACACAGTCACAGGACTATAGCAGTCAGAGAGTCACGACACAGTCACTGGAGTATAGCAGTCAGAGAGTCACGACACAGTCACTGGAGTATAGCAGTCAGAGAGTCACGACACAGTCACAGGACTATAGCAGTCAAGAGTCACGACACAGTCACTGGAGTATAGCAGTCAGAGAGTCACGACACAGTCACAGGACTATAGCAGTCAGAGAGTCACGACACAGTCACTGGATATAGCAGTCAGAGAGTCACGACACAGTCACAGGAGTATAGCAGTCAGGAGTCACGACACAGTCACTAGGACTATAGCAGTCAGAGAGTCACGACACAGTCACAGGACTATAGCAGTCAAGGAGTCACGACACAGTCACTGGAGTATAGCAGTCAGAGAGTCACGACACAGTCACTGGACTATAGCAGTCAGGGAGTCACAGGACTATATAGCGCACCTGTGTGGGAACGGGCTGCGTCCGCCAGCCGATTGTGTTGGACAGTTTCCTCGAGACGGCGTCGCTGACGTTGCTGAAACGCCGCCGCGCGGAGGTGGTGGCCGAGCTGACTTCGGAGGCGGCGCTGTTGCCGCTCCCCGCCAACCCCAGGAGGTTGGAGTGCAGCGCGGCGGGGAAGCTGAACTTGCGTCGCTGCTGGTGGGGGTAGGGGGAAGCGGAGGGAGGTCGGACGCCATGGAGGGGGGCGGCAGGCCGCGGGCATCACAGCTGCCGCTGCGCTGGAACAGCCTGCAACAGTGGCACGGGGGTCGTTAGTGACGTGATCTATAGTGCAAGGGTCGTTGTGACGTGATCTTATGTAGTGTACGTTAATGCAGTAGTTGTGACGTGATCTTAGTGCAAGGGTAGTTTGTGACGTGATCTTGTGCAAGGTAGTTTGTGACGTGATCTTAGTGCAAGGGTGTTGGTGCGTGATCTTAGTGCAAGGATAGTTGGTGACGTGATCTTAGTGCAAGGGTGGTTAGTGACGTGATCTTAGTGCAAGGGTCGTTGGTGACATGATCCTAGTGCAAGGGTAGTTTGTGACGTGATCTTAGTGCGGGTCGTAGGTGACGTGATCTTAGTGCAAGGGTCGTTGGTGGCGTGATCTTAGTGCAAGGGTAGTTGGTGACGTGATCTTAGTGCAAGGGTGGTTAGGACGTGATCTTATCAAGGTGTTAGCGTGATCTTGCATGGTTGACGTGATCTTAGTGCAAGGGTGTTGTGCGTGACTATCGTATACTCTAGTGCAAGGGTAGGTTATTGTGAAGTGTGATTCTTAGTGCGGGTGTGGTGCGTGATCTTAGTGCAAGGGTGTTGGTGGACGTGATCTTAGTGCAAGGGTGTAGGTGACGTGATCTTAAGTGCAAGGGTGGTTAGTGACGTGATCTTAGTGCAAGGGTGGTTGGTGACTGATCTAGTGCAAGGGTGGGATTAGTGCGTCGTGATATCTTAGTGCAAGGGTTGGTTTAGTGGATACGTGATCTTAGTGCAAGGGTGGTTGGTGACGTGATCTTAGTGCAAGAGTCGTTGGTGACGTGATCTTAGTGCAAGGGTGGTTAGTGACGTGATCTTAGTGCAAGGGTGGTTAGTGACGTAATCTTAGTGCAAGGGTGGTTGGTGACGTGATCTTAGTGCAAGGGTCGTTGGTGACATGATCCTTAGTGCAAGGGTAGTTTGTGACGTGATCTTAGTGCGGTCGGTGTGTTAGTGACGGATCTGTAGTGACAAAGGTCGTTATGACGTATCTTAGTGCAAGGGTGGTTAGTGACGTATCTTAGTGCAAAGGGTCGTTACTGACGTAATCTTAGTGCAAGGGTCGGAGAGAGGGTTGTTAAAATCCCAGTACAGACGACATTTCTTGTACAAAATTTGTTTTGCAATATTTTGTACCTTGCGGGAAATACAGCACTTTTATATCGGCCATTTTATTGTACATATTTGTTGCAAGTATAGATATAGCCCCGTCTTCTATAAGCTTACTTTATTAATCAATGATTAATAAATAATTACGGTACTTAATTTAAATTTCTATAAATTAAAAGTATATGAGCTACAACTTCAAACAAACAGTTTTTCGACTGTTCACTAACTTAGAAACGTTAAGTATAGCCAGGTAAGCTATTCTGGGTTATGTTAAACTCTACATAATAAAATGTTAGCGTTATTATGATCCGTTATGTTGTCTAAACTGTATTTGTATTTCAGAGCCATTGTTTGTGAGAAGAGTATTCTGTAACAATGTGCGTTAGTTTGAAAGAACAATCAGATGTTTCGACAGGAAATAGAAGGCCTAAAATATTAGAATCGAATTGTATGGATTGATAAATACATTCCTTCCATAACAGAGAGGTTAGTGCATTTTAGGTCATTTCCAGTCGATTAGGTCACGTCTACATAAACATGTTATGGACAATAAACACGTTTACATTATGTAGGCCTAGTCAATGAAAGAAGACATTTGACGAAGTCAATGTTAATTTAAATCAAATAATTATGTTTTTACTTTCTATCGACCCACCCCCCGGAGAGAGAAGTATTGTGTATGTTAAAATAATCAAACTAGATATAAATGTCGACGCCTCATGACCTTGTGAAACAGAAAATTGGTTTTCGCAATCAAGTTCGTTTCTGTCAGTCTGTCTGTCTGCATCTTGACCTAAAACCGAAACTATTTTACCAATCAGGCTGATACTTTGTATCTAGGGGTTTCATAAGGTTCCCTGAATGAATTTTTGGAATAATTTATCTAACCCTAAAATTAGGAGTAGTTTACTGAAGGGAGAAAATAGAAAAATTCGATTTTCTCTAAATCCTCTAAAACGAATTTAAATAAATTTTGTATCTAGGTATTGTTTAACATTAAAAACCAAATGGCAACTCTCATTTCCCATAAAAAATTACTTTAAGGGTATGTTAGAAAAACGGAGATTTCCAATTTTGATGTATCTCCGTAGCTATTTGAGATATGAATTAACTTATTTTAGTAAAGTTTTTATAGGCACTACTATTAAAAATAAAATATTTTATCTGGAATATATTTTTATAAAACCAATAGTTTCTGAGCTATTGGGAAACATATACAGGATGTTCGGAAACACAACGCACAAATTGCACATATAGCTTGTTTGTAACCAAAAGTAATACAAAATCCCTGTACACTTACATCCTGAAAACTATGATAATACCATTAACTTGCGTTAAAAGTTCCGGCGTACAGCGCCGGGAGAGCAAAGCTGTTAAAGCATGCGTGTACAACAGGTTGCATAGGAGCTAGGACGTGCACTAACACCTCGACATCTTTTAGCACGGCAGCAGAACACACCACAATTAATAGTAAACAACAAACCAGTCCATCTATAAATGGGTCAACATTAACGGTCCTACATCACAGAAAGTGCTTGCCATTATTACATGTGTAGTGCCACGAACCTAGCTCCTATGCAACCTGTTGTACACGCATGCTTGAACAGCTTTGCTCTCCCGGCGCTGTACGCCGGAAACTTTGAACACAATTTAATTGTACTAGCTAGCATAGGTTTCCAAATGTAAGTCTTTAGGGATTTTGTATTACTTTTGGTTCAAACATGCTCTATGTGCAGTTTGGGCCATGATTTTCCGAACATTCTGTATATATTTTATGGAGCACTATGAAATATTAAATTAATTATTATGCTCTTTAGTGAGCAGATATATGTTGCTCTTTTCTCAATGTCTTTATAACATTGAATATTATTTCATTTACGCTAATTGATAGAGTGTTTCTATAACAATGTATATTATTTCGTTTCACAAATCTTAGGTGTTTTTGGTAAATGTCTCTATTTTAAGAGAAAAGAGAGAGAGAGAAAGTAAACACCATTCACGGTAGGAATTACTCTCTGAAAGGTCTTTTTTCTTACCAATATCCTACTATATAATAGATTTATGGTAGGGAAAAAGGCCTTTCAGAAGTCAATTCCTACCGTGAACAGACAATATTTGCGGTGTACCGTAATATTTATTTTTTTATTTACACAGTCAAACAAAAAATGAGAGTGGCATTCAATTGTTTTGATAAGATTCCTGAGCAAAATAATGAGGGTTAAATGAATCATTATGTATCCCCCAATCCCCTTAGTTGGAAAGTCTATTATCTTTTTGTTTAGCTAGTTCACGTAAAATACCACAGATAGTCAAACAATGTAGATAAATACTGGTGTCGTTGTGAAGGTTATTCCAACACTGTATCGCAACCAGCATAACCTGTCGTGGCCTACGGACAACAATGATAACAAGGTTGACGTGTAACGAATAGCGATAAGTTGTCAACAAGAGTAAACAAACAAATATATTGTTTATCCGTAGGAGTGTACCAGTTGATGAAGAATGAAATAAAAATAAAAAGTTAATAGCAACTTAACTAATAAAACGAAGATGTTTCCTGCTTGCTCAAACACAATAACAAATAACTCATTCAAAGTTATTTCTGAACTTCCGATTACATAGCTCTATGAATTGTTGAGCTTATCTCTCGCTTCACTTGTTGAGTATTTATTCACAACACATTGTTGAATTTTGCAGTGTTTGACATACTTTTATATGAGCTATATTAGCTACACAATCCACTTTAAACTACTGTATATTATTTTTATATTATTTTTAATGAAGTTTTACGGCACGTCTACACAATAAGGTCATCCATAAATCGCCGGAAACTTACTGTACAATTCAATTTTCATAAGAAGAGCCTTTTAGAAAATACAAAACATATTTTTTTATTGCGGTCAACATTGATAACATTTTACACTATTATTAGTGTTATTACCCGCCTCGGTGTCGTAGTTAGCTAACGCGCTGGTTTCGTGTTGAGATAGACTGCCGAGGACGAGGAGATTGAGGTTCGAATCTCGGTCGGGTGAACTGGGGGTGGTTTTTCCCAATTGGTTTTCTACCCTCCCCCTTCGCATCCTCTAAATTCAACCTTCACAATTCCTAACCCATTAACGTAATTAGTACTTAAGCGTATAACCGCGAACGGGTAGTAAGACACGGGGCTAAATAATAATAATAATAAAATATAAAATTTTATTTTATAGATATTGATTATATAGCAAAAGTTATCACGTAGCTTGACGTATGAATACGTGAAAGTACATCTAGTCGCTTTTATAACTATTAGAAAGGGAAATTAAAATTGGAATCTATTTTTTAAATATGTCTCTTGTTCGATTTTTAACATTAAATGTTGTAAAAAAAAAAAGCCTCTGCTGACTTTGGTTCGAAAGTTCAGAGCTGTAAACCAAACATTGTTGGGGAAGTGTCAATATTATCATTGTTGTATGAGCAATTCTAACTTATTCCTCGAATTTTTCATATCAAAACTAAAAAACTTCACTAAATCAGTATTGTTGGGATAACAAAGAAAACAGTTTCCCAACAATATTTATTTTATATTCTAATAACTTCGATATATGATATCCCCCCCTCCCCCCTCCTTAACCCAAATATAAATTCCTGGTTGCGCCACTGAGACTAAACACCTAACCCTGACGCTAAGAATAATGTCATCGCAAGTCAATAGAACAGCGCAAATACAGATATAGTTTTTACAGAGTTCTCTGGACCTGCTAGACACATTGACCACTCGACCGGGCCATCAAGATCAGTATCAATATTATTATCAACATACCAGATATCGAAAGTCGTGTAAAAGGACAACAAACCCGTGTCAAAGATAACCGCACATAATCTTTTGACTAGAAACCGTCTCGAGCGTCACCGACCGACATACTGCTGCTAGCCTGGTACTGGTACTACCACCGGCGTGGCGCGACACTCACTTGTTTCTGTGACGTCAGTGGTCCTCCAGGTACTCGCCTGGTGGTCGACCGGACTACTACCAAGGACGATTACCACAACACACCACTGAACAGACTCTCATAGACGTAGCATCAGTTTACACGTGCTTTCTTGGGCGGGGGGGGGGGGGAGCTGATGATTATTTTACTTTTTCACAAAAGTGCCAGTTCAATTTTTATAATAAGAGTCGTTTAGAAAATACAATATTTTTGCGCTCAACATTGATAACATTACTTCATTAATAGAGTTATTGTTTCTCATCATCATCATCATCATCATCATCATCATCAAATGTTACCAGCCTGCGGCCGGGTATGTTTTGTAAAATGCCTCCATCTCCCTCTGTCCTCCCGCACTCTCCTCCACTCTCCTCCCCTCACTTGCACACTTGCTGCTATCTGTTCTTCTCATCTCTTCATTGTGGTATCTTCCCTACACATTTCATATTCATTAATCATCTTGGAATCTTCTCCTCTTTCATCCTCATCCATTCATACCATCTCAGTCTGCTTCACCACTATCTCATGTACTCCAACATCTCATTACATGCCCATTACCATCTCATATTGCTTCCTCTTACTCATGTACTCCAACATCCTCATTACATGACCATACCATCTCAGTCTCGCTTCCTCTACTATCTCATGTACTCCAACATCCTCATTACATGACCATACCATCTCAGTCTTGCTTCCTTACTATCTCATTACTCCAACATCCTCATAACATGTCCATACCATCTCATTCTTGCTTCCTCTACTATCTCATGTACTCCAACATCCTCATTACATGTCCATACCATCTCAGTCTTGCTTCTCTACTATCTCATGTACTCCAACATCCTCATTACATGACCATACCATCTCATCCTTGCTTCCTCTACTATCTCATGTACTCCAACATCCTCATCACATGTCCATACCATCTCATCTTGCTTCCTCTACTATCCCATGTACTCCAACATCCTCATTACATGACCATACCATCTCATCCTTGCTTCCTCTACTATCTCATTACTCCAACATCCTCATTACATGTCCATACCATCTCATCTTGCTTCCTCTACTATCCATGTACTCCAACATCCTCATTACATGTCCATACCATCTCAGTCTTGCTTCCTCTACTATCTCATGCACTCCAATATCCTCATTACATGTCCTACCATCTCACCCTTGCTTCCTCTACTATCTCATGTACTCCAACATCCTCATTACATGTCCATACCATCTCAGTCTTGCTTCCTCTACTATCCATGTACTCCAACATCCTCGTTACATGACCATACCATCTGAGTCTTGCTTCCTCTACTATCTCATGTACTCAAACATCCTCATTACATGACCATACCATCTCATCCTTGCTTCCTCTACTATCTCATGTACTCCAACATCCTCATTCACATGTCCATACCATCTCAGTCTTGCTTCCTATACTATTCCATGTACTCCAACATCCTCATCACATGTCCATACCATCTCAGTCTTGCTTCCTCTATTATCCCATGTACTCCAACATCCTCATTACATGTCCATATCATCTCAGTCTTGCTTCCTCTACTATCTCATGTACTCCAACATCCTCATCACATGTCCATACCATCTCAGTCTTGCTTCCTCTACTATCTCATGTGCTCCAACATCCTCATTACATGTCCATATCCTCTCAGTCTTGCTTCCTCTACTATCTCATGTACTCCAACATCCTATTACATGTCCATACCATCTCAGTCTTGTTTCCTCTACTATCTCATGTACTCCAACATCCTCATTACATGTCCATACCATCTCAGTCTTGCTTCCTCCACTATCTCATGTACTCCAACATTTTCATTACATGTTCATACTAGCTCAGCCTTGCTTCCTCTACTATCTCACGTACTCCAACTCTAGACCTTACATCTTCATTCCTAATCCTCTCTATTCTGGTGACAGCTAACATGCTCCTCAAAAACTTAATTACCATGTCCTCCACTTTCCAATTTCTCTTTTATCCAAAGTCCAAGTTTCTGCTGCATATGTTACTATGGCCTTGTTCTCTGCCTTGTCATCAACTTCACTTCACTTCACTTTTCGCCATACTAAACTTCATTCCACACTTTTACACCTCCTCGATCCATTCCTGCAGCTTTTTCTGTAGGGTTATTGTATAGCTATTGATAATACCTATCAAATGTGACAGCTGAAAATAACATGACTTGACGTATGAAACCTTTCTAGCTGTTCCCGTGAATATTAGAAGGTATAAGAAACTGCCAAAGTGAAGAATAAGATGATGTTAGTGCTACGTTCAACACCAAGCTCTGTAGATGATAAGTGAGTGTGAGAAGAAAATTGGAATAGCTGTTATTAGTTGTTTTTATAGCTCATTTGATCATGTTTCTGGTGTTAGTTAGTTGGGTTAAATTTAAATGAAACGGATACGTCCTTAAAACTTGACTGAGATCGTCCTTTTGAATTATTTTTTTCAAAAATAAAAAAAAATCAAGGGAATATTTTACGTGAAAAAGTTAAGTATTTATCATTTCTATTGCCGCCCCCATTCATGTAAATACGTGAATAATTCGGATGGGTTGTAGGGCACGCACGGTATTTAGAGGTAGTGGGGGATGAAATGGGGTAATTGAAACAAAGAAGTGCTAAAATAAACCAATTTCAGCAATTTTTTTAAAAAAATATTGTGGCGTTGCAGTATATCTAAATATTAACTATACGTCTATGACCACTCCCACATTTCTTCCGCGTAATCTCGTCAGAATGCAGCACCTGACGAGAGATCACGTTGAATGTATTTGCTAACCGAGCCAGAGGAGTCGGGCGGGCTTAGTTCAGTGACGCTGAAGCCCTTACTTCACTTTTATTGAGTCTGTAGCGGTTGTTTTATTTATTTATTTTTATTTGAACATCTCCTGTGCGCCGTATGCAACCCGTTTCCCAAGTTTTATAGCTACGACTTGAGATTACCATAATCTTATTCCTACTTGTTTGCGTGTTTCACGATTGTAAAAGAAATTTGTCATGAGTAAAATATGTACAGTACACAAAGGGAGTTTAACAAATATTTTTTCACGGAGATAATAAAGTTTATGATATACTGAATAAAAAAAGTCTAGTACAAATTAAATAATTAGCGTAAATTAGCTAATATAATACAAAACGAAGACTATGACTTCTATATGAAATACAAAGAAGCATAGCTTAAAGAATTTTATAACTGTTTCTGAAAATAAACGAAATTAATAAAAAAATAAGGTGAATATATAACTCGATCTTATAAGAATATTCCTTTAAAAACTAATAAATATGTAAGGAAACTCCTAGAGTGGGCCATTTATGTTTATAATACCTCATATTCGTTCTAAGTGAGATATATTTCCGAATAAATCGGTTCACTAGTACAAACATTAATTCGAAGAATACGTTGAACGCCTGCCCATAGCTGGGATGACACTCGCATAACGTACATCGTTGGCTGGTTGCATATCTGAACTAACATCAGGGGCTTCATAGCTGTGAGGATCCGCGTGAGAATGAAAATGGCGTATCATTATTATTGTTATTTAAGGAACTCCTTTAGCACTAATTTTCTCAGTACATATTCTACCTCAAATATTTATGCTTACATTTCTCTGCTTACGTTTTGTTAAAATAAGCTAAATGCTTATTTATTTTTACTAGTACTATTATAGTCATGTTATTTATTTTTTAGTAACTTTTATCTGTATGTATCAATATTTAGTTATGATTGTTAGAGAGAGTGGGAATATATTTAGTAAAATAAAAAACACCCCAAGTGCAGTCGAATTGGATTCGAACCTCCAACCTCCTAATCACCAACAAACGATTCTAAATCAGCCGGACATTTAACCCGCGTGCCCAAAGATGTGGACCATAAATAACCTTGTTATAATGAATGGTATCTGTTCGTCATAAGATGATTGGTTTTTGCTCTTGTGGAAAATGAAACAAATAATTGAAAAAAGTGTTCTTTAAATATCTCGGCACTACTCAAGACTAATAACTGAACCAAGTGTTCCCTCCTGGCGAGAAGATAACAGGCATAACAGAAGACAGTACTGGGCAGACGAGAATAACAGAGCCAACAACACCTATATCAGCGCTAGCACAGCTTTCTCTCATTTTTATTTGTTTAAAGTTCACTTACTGAACCGACTGATTATATAAGAACGCGACTTACAGACTAATTTATATACAGAACAGACAGAGCATCCAGCCCCCGGCAGTTAATTCATCACTGCTAAAAGGTGAAACCCATATTTCACTAATTATATATTTTTCGGCCATGCCGGCAATCGAACCCGGAACTCATAGCTCAGTAGACAGACACACTACTGACTGAGCTAAGGTGTTGGACCACAAATATATTTAACAGAAAACGATTTTTTTATACTTTCTCGTGACCCCTCGGAGCGTGAAAATATTGTGATCTTCAACAAAATCTAACTGGAGATTTTGACGTATTTCGACGACCTCATGGAGCTCGAAAAAGTTTTTTTTTTTAAATCCCATCTGTCTGTCTTAATATCACCCTAGAGCCGAAACCATTTTACAGCTAGGGTTTAAACTTGGTATGTAGGGTTTTCATAAGGTTCCACCAAGGAGTTTTTGGAAATAGATATTATTTGGTAGGAAGTGGATTGTATGTATATTATTTTAACCACGGAGTATTTAGATAGCGCGACACATGAGGATAACTACAGGACCAACTGCTAAAAACGAGACTGGCCTGCCCGCGACCGTAAATACGTACGATGAGAGTAAAAATGTTTAAAATGCGCACAACAGACTCCAAACCAAGTTTCTTGGCGCCAAAACAACACAGGATAGTTCGAAATAAAACAAAATGAAACAATATACAACCATACAAGCCCCGAACATCCCCCTCCCTTGAAATACTCGTATTTCAATTAGTTTGGGGGGAGGGGAGACAATTTCACCGCTTGGTCTGATGAGAACACCTTGTGCAGTACGGACTTGAACGACACGCACTACGCCATCGGGACCAGGGAATGTTTTCGCCACACGTCCTAGTCTCCAACGTAGTGGAGGCAGGTTTGATTCCTTGATGAGGACTAAGGCACCTTCTTGAAGGTTGTCTTGAGGATGACTCCACTTGGCTTTGGGCTAGAGTTGATGGAGGTAGTCTTGATGCCAACGCTTCCAGAAAGACTGGTGGATTTGCTGAAGCAGGCTCCATCTCGTCAGACGATTGACTGGATTGGCGGTGACATCAGACTCTGGTAGTATCTGTGATGGTCCCAAGGTTAGGAAGTGACTTGGGGTTAGTGATGACAAATCGCTGGGATCTGTTGATATTTCACAAAGTGGTAGTGAATTGAGAGTGACTTCAATTTGTGTCAAGACAGTGTACAGCTCTTCATATGTTAAGATCTGAGAGCCAATAGTTTTGAGGAGCAATGACTTGACTGATCGTATCCCTGCTTCCCAAAGTCCTCCAAAATGTGGAGTTGCGGGGGGATTAAAGTGCCAAGTGCTGTTATGGTCAACGAGCTGCCTACTAAAAACTTCATTGTCGCCAGAATCTGTGAGAAACCTTTGAAGAGTGGAGAGCTGTCTATTAGCATCAAAAGAATTAGTTCCACAGTTAATGAACATATCTTAACAATATCCTTGACGTGCAACAAAACGAAGAAAGGCTTCAGTTGATAAGTCTGACGCCAGTTCTAGGTGAATAGCCTTCGGGGAGAAGCAGACAAATAGGCAAATATAGGCCAAACAGGTTCTAGGTTTGCGTACTCGAGCCATTGTGAATGTGAATGGACCCCCCATAGTCGACACCTGTCTTCAGAAAGGGTTTGGCTTGACAAACACGAGCCGCCGGGAGATTTCCCAGGGCTGGCGTCAATAAGGTTGGACGAAACTTGAAACATTCCAGTCTGATTATGTTGCGTGCATCAATGATCCAGAACTCATGCTGTAAGTAAGGATTGCAAGTTGTGTGGTCCTGGATGTAGATGATCAAGGTGTAGTGGGTCAATTAGAAGTTCCAAGAGAGTAGGATAGAATGGGGATACGGTGTGAATGGGAAAGGTGATCAACTAAATAATTAGTACCGAGATGTGCAGTCAGTTTTAATACAACTGAGACTTGTTGAGCCAAACTAATGGCTGATCTCGCTTGGTGACGAACATTTTCCTGCAGTGGCGGTTTGCGACCTACTAGGTAGGTCAAGGGGCTGGTCTGGGGGACTAGGGTGCCTAGATCCCACTACATATTCACACATACATATATCAAATAGCGGGTTGAGAGTAGGTAAAGGGGGGGGGGGGTGAGATTACGGTATTTAGAAAATATTAACCTTATAAATAATGATAATTAGAGTTGGAAAATTTCCTGTAAAATGTTATATAATTAAATCAGCGTGGAAAAGGATGTATTCATAAAGGTTTTAATTAAAATATCGAAGTATTAACATTTGTGCTCTTCATCAAACCCGATGTTAGTGCCACATTCAACCACCAAGCGCTGTAGTAGAGACGTGAGTGTGAGGATAGAACTATAATATCTGTTATCACTTTATTATAACTGATTTGATAATTTCTAGTTCTAAGATAAATTAAACTGGAGAGGAAATTTCAAAAACTGAGAGCTATCTCGATAACATTCCTTCCTTTTAAATAGGAGAATTTGTTTCCAGAAAAAACTAACTAAAATGTCTCATTTCTTCAACCGCTTTGGTGGCCGCATGGTCTAAGTCGTTACTCTCGCCGTACACTGGACTACCGGAGACGGGGAGATTGAGGTTCGAAGCTCAGTTGGGTGTACTGAGGGTGGTTTTTCCACGCAAATGTGGGTACACTTCCTATAACCTTACTAATCCATAAAACCATTAATGCAATTAATATATAAATGTATAACCCGGATGGGTAGTAAGACGCAGTGCTAAAATATCTATTTTTTGCTACCACGTCACTAGTAAGTGTAGGGGTAGGGGGTGAATTAATCTGATACACAAAACATTCATTCGTATTTATGGATTAACAGAAGTGAATTTACACTATAGGCCCACTAGGCACGGGCGTAGGACAACATTATTTTAATTTTGATATTTGGTTTTTAATAATTAAGTTTATGGCGTGTGCATGCCTGATTTTCTTTCGTAGAAATCTTTTCTCGGTTACTAACAACCCCCCCCCTCACCCCCCCACAACTCTTTCCTCTGAAATCTCGTAAAACCCATGAACAAAATGGGGAGGGGGGGGGGTAAGGGTGCATATTATAATTGTGCCTAGGGGTGCAAAAATTTTAAATCCTCCCTGGTAGGATTAATATATATTTCACGGTATAATATCGATCAAAAAAAATGGTTGGTTTTTTAAATTCAAAGTATCACTGTAAGCCTTTAGTGAATGGTACTGTACATCATGAAGGGTTCTATATTTTCATGCCACGTTGTGTACCGTACTACAATCACGTGTACAACTCTTTTATACCCTACGTCTGTGCTAATGTGAAAGTTATCGTTGCTATTTTACCCGGTGGTTCGGGTAAATCAAAATATTTATATCTGCTCTTTACCCCTCCCCCCACGGGGGGTAGAAGCGCACACATATTCTCTCTCTCTCTGCCTCTCTACAAAGCTCCCAAAATGACCAACATTTATTTTTCTTAGAATAAATATTCTCGCAGTTATTTTCTCAAGCAAACTTGAGCGATGTTTATTTGTTAAGTTTTGAGTTCGCACGACGCAAAGGAAGCTAGGCCTGGGGTTACTTTTCTATACGCAGTAATAAAAAGTGCGCTTCATAAACAGAGCACACGACTTACAAACTACAATCGGTTATAGCCTCGGGAATTATCTTGCTTCACAGTTCGGAAAGTTAATACTACATCTACTTTCCTTCACGAAACTACACGCCAAAGAAAGTGTTTATCAACTGTCAAATTTTGACAGACTTTTTTTTATACTGACAGATGTAAGATGAAAATAGTAATGTTTTATTAATGTTGAATACTCGGAGTGTATTTTGTTTACTTGTAAGAGATTCTTCCCACGGTGAACTGATAGTCTACCCAGCCTAGAAGAGGGGGTAGCTGACAGTAGATTCGTATTGCAAACATTGGTTGGAAGTAACTAACGTGGGAACAATGGACTATTATATTATTAATAATACAATATTAGCAATAAAAGTTAATAAACTCTTCTAATAATACTTCCCTAATGATTAATGTGTAGTTGGCTTTTTATTATTATTATTATTATTATTATTATTATTATTATTAGCCCCGCGTCTTACTACCCATTCGGGTTATACGCACTTACGCTAATGTGTAATGGTAGGGTGATTGTGAGATGAAATGGAAGACCTACAGTTTAACGTAGGATCCGAACCATGGTGGAGGCCTGACATTCCCCACATTCACAAGATGTCTTGTCAGAGGTGAAGGAAGGGTTTGGCAATCAGATAAATCTGTGCCGGGACCAAGGATTGAACCCCGGACCCCCATCATCTTACCCCTAGACCACCAGGTCACCGTAAATTGGCTTTTTCTTAACTTATTGAAAGAACAAAATATATTAGATTAAACTATAATTTTTTCGATACTGCGTCTTACTACAATACGTTTATATACTAATTACACCAATGATTTTAAGGATTAGGAAGGTTATATTAATAGGAAATGTACCCGTATTTGCGTGGCGGGAGAGTGGAAAACAACTTTTTGAAAAAACTACCCTCAGTACCACCCAACCTAGATTCGAACCTCTATCTCCCCATCATCGACAGTCTAATCTATTGTGAGAGAGTAGCGTCTTAGACCATGAAGCCACCGAAGTGGGTATGTTTTTTGTTTTGTGGCTGTGGCAACAAGAAATAGTACATCAAATAATAAACTAAGAATTATTATATTCACACTTTTATCTTCTTATAACTGGTCATGAAAACAAATTTTCTTTTATTACTTAGAGAAAGAGCCACATAAAATATAAGTTTCAAATTAAAACTTTTATTTTATTTTGTAAACACATGCGCGTGAACACAACCAAATACGGTTTGTATGACGTCAACAACCCCACTCATCTTGTCTAGTTGTAATTATACTGTTTTGGACCCTTCTCATATAATAAAAAAAAGTCATGGATGAAGTGTATTTTTCTTTAAAGAACTGTATGTAAAATATCCTTTTAATACCTCATCCATGGAGAATCACGCGCTTTCAGAAATAATTTAAATACACTACGTTTTAATTTTTTTGTTTTCAAGTAAAGATCAACTCCGTAGTATTTAGCAGAATCTTGTGACACGCTGGCCCTCTCTACCCAATAGGAAGCCAGCCTTCACAACATCAGGTCACCAGGAGTTCTCCTATTAGTTAGTTTTGACACTGGAGACAAGGGGTCCAAGAGGCAAGGGGTAGGTCGTATACGAGCCGCTTGTGCGTATGAATCCACAGAGTAATATTGTAATAACAGTAGTAGTAACATAAATCTTAACACAGCACACAGTACTCAGAACGCGGAATGTGTGATATCACACAAAAACAATCAGTAATATAACAAACTATATCATTTTATATCACATCTCCAGTACCGAAGGTGTAATCATTTAAATAAATCGTTTGCAACATGAAAAGTTTTGATCATTTCATAATTATAAGTATCACATATAATCAGATCACATAACCGTTTGATAACTGCGTAGTAAGGCATGTACGCGTCATTATCATAAAACCCACATATAATTATAAATAGTGCTCAATCACAGGGAAATATCAAATATAATCCCGTATCAACATAATTGGTGCCCATCGTGGGTTAATATCATCATATAGTCCACCATCTTAAACCGTGAAGAGAACGCAGCCTTTTAACAAATGTACCCACATTTAATTGGAGGGAGGGATAAAATCAGCCGTCACCGGTAAACCAGACAAGATGAGCCTGACTCCTTTATCCATTCAGAATGATGAACTGACGGCCAGGGGTCTGGGTGTTGTGTCTGTTCTAGATTTAAGTTAGTTTAAAAGTCGTTTGCTGATGTAATCAGTCGGTTCAGAAAGTGCACATTTTTACCGTAAGATGATAGTTTCAACTTCCAACACTTGACACACTTATCAGAGACCTGCTCTCCTGCTATCAAAGAGTCAACATTTAAAACACAGCGAAGCCACGTGTTCAATCTGAACTGCTAAATAGAGCCAGACAATCGGACATGAAAGTAGAACTTATGTCTGTGGAAGACAAGCTTAATAGTAACGTAGCTTAAGGCGCGGTGCTAGTGAGTGCATTAATTTTGCAGTTTTTATAGCACAAACATTTTTTGGCCAAAATAAATCAAATATTTCTTCTATAGAATCATAGAGTTTAGTTTTGTGCACATGCTCATATCAACAGTTGTTGAATATCTGTCATGAGCATGGCAGCATTTGGTGACAAACTTTTTAAATAAAGAAAAAAGTTTGTCACCAAATGCTGCCATGCTCATGACAGATATTCAACAACTGTTGATATGAGCATGTGCAGAAAACTAAACTCTATGATTCTATAGAAGAAATATTTGATTTATTTTGGCCAAAAAATGTTTGTCCTATAAAAACTGCAAAAATACTGCCCTAAGCTCACGCTCACTAGCACTCCACCTTAAGGGTGTCGCCTACTTCAAGGGGTAATGTCCCCACAATGTATCAAATCTTATGGGAACAACAGTTATTTTACTTACAAAACCACTAGAACAATCCTCAAATATCTGAGAATGTTTTGTTGTAAGCCTGTTAGAAATTAATTTATTTTAAAGATGTCAAACTCGATTCCTTGATACTTCGATATCCTCGATTCTTATCAGTATCGAAAGAATCGATCTTAATATTACGTTTCTCAGTTCCCAATGAAAGTACTGGAAACTAAGTAAAACAGAAAAATTCAGAATGATTAATAATCGATTATCCTTATATTAGTTTATTTGCTAATTACTTTGAAAGACCTTTTAAATTTAATTTATAATCGTTTTGATCTGAAAAATTTGGCTCAGTTAAGGATCCTATTTGGTGAATTTAAAATAATTGTGATTTCAATTAATTGTTTATTAAACCATGCATTTTAAAATTATTTATAAATGTTAGACTCAATGAGGCTTTATTTGTAGGTAAATATACATGCTTACTATTGTTTTTAGTCGTTTTATTAATTATGTGTAATATGTTTTAATGCTTGATAAAATTGATATTTTTCTTTGTTAAAATTAAAAATTATGTTTTTAATTATAATTTACATTTTTTTTCACACTGTGTTATGAAGTTGAATAAAAATGTTTTTATATGTTGTTGGATGTTTGGAAAAATAATAAAATATGAAATATTCAAGAATCGAAAAATCGAGGTTGATCTTACACCACGGTGAGAACTTTAAAACGAACTCTCTATCTATTTATTACAGCACCAAACTACTCAAATAAGAATTGAGCTGTTATTGTTTTTAACTAAAGAGAAACATTTCCATGGAGATGTAAACAAAGAATGGTTATTTAGTAGAACCACGACACACACAGTAGACAGCGGGTGTAAAACTGGTTTTTGTTTTGTCAGCCCGGACTCGAGTGTGACCGTGTGTGACGGGATCAAGAAGAACATTATCATTATTATAACCACGACACACAAGAATAGAGACAAGACAGAACTTACCTACAGTATCTACAGTCCAATTTTTATTGGAATGGACCTTTTATAAAAATACAAACATATGTTTTGTAGCCAAATTTGATCACATTATAATTTTTACTATATTATTATTATTATGTTATGGGTATAGATAAGATCTATCAAAGGTGACAGCTGCATATCACATGACTTGACGTATGAACATGTAAAAGTAGAACTAATAACTTTTCTATCTGTCAGATAAGAGAAGGCCCTTCCTATGGAAATTGGACTGTATAAAATACATAACTCAATTAATTAATTTGTTGTCACCGCGTCTTACTAATCGTTTGTTGTCTAATAATTGCGCTAGTATGTTAGGGATGAGGAAGGTTGAATTTTATAGGAACTGTACACGCATTTACGTGGAAAGAGAGTGGGAAAACCATTTAGGAAAACATCTCTTTCAGTACACCCAGATGGGATTTGAACCATGATTACTACGTCATTGACAGTCCAGTCTATTGCGAGAGTGACACCTTAGACCATTCGACCACCAAAGAGGGTATACAGGGTGAGACAGTCAAACAGCAAGAGTTTTAAAAAATGATAAGATTTTCCTATGAGACATTGGAGTGAAAAGCTTGCCCACATGTCCACTTGAAATACATGTAGAAGGAAGCTATATAGTTGGTCACTGAACTGTGAACAAAACATGTTTCTAGTTCAGTTTTGTTGCTGTGGCTCGGATACCCCCCCCCCCCACACCTCCCACACCGTAAGACCAGTTCTGTCAATTTGCTAACTGTGTCAACCCAATCAACGTTGTCGCAAGAAGTTCAGTAATATATAGTAGAGTCACGAGCTTACAAAAATAAACATATATTTTGGCGGTCTGCGTTGAAATGATTGGAACTTTTTTTTTTTTTAATTAAGCAGTGCGTCTTACTACCCGTTTGAGTTATACGCTTATGCACTAATTACGATTATGGGTTAGGAATTGTTAAGGTTGAATTTAGAGGCAGTGAACCCGCATTTGCGTGGAGGAAGAGTGGTAAAACATTTAGGCAAAACCCCCATCGGTTCACCCGAGCTAGATTTCGAACATCAATCTTCCCATCCTCGGCAGTATAGCTCAACACGAAACTAGCGCGTTAGCTAACTACGCCACCGAGGTGGGTACGAATGTTAACTATTGTTTTACCGTGCATCACATTTTACTACCCGTCCGGACCAGTGGCGCACCCAGAAATTTATTTCGGGGCTGATGTACAATCAAGGTTGTGGCTAAAATTAATTTTATGCGGGTGGGAAGGAGTTATAGGAATCAAAAACCGGCCCTTAAGTGCCAAGAGTCAAGAACATGTATTAGTAACCAAACAATTCTAGAATTTATTTGGATTTTTTTTTACGGTAGCTTAGGGAAGCAATTGTGATTATGTTAGTGGCCATAATTATGTGCAATATATCGAAACTATTATCTTTGTACGTTTAGCAAAGTGGGGATTTTGGGAAGGGAGTATAAATGTGTGTAAAATATTTTTTAATCAGAAGTAGTTTTATAATAATAGCCATTATATTCTTCAGTGCTCTATAATCATATTCTACTTCATATGATATAACGTTTCAATTTGTTGTGTTGTTTGGAAGGCAGATGCCTCACTCCCCCTTTGGATGCGCCACTGGTCCGGACTATTCGCCTGTTTGCACTTAATTGTTAGGGATAAGGAAAGGTTCTTTTTAAAAAAATATTTAAAATAGGGCCTATATTTAACGTGAACTTTCTGAATCGACTGATTATATCAGTACACGACTTATAAACTAACTTAAAACTATAACTGACACAACATCGAGCCCCCCAGCCATCAATTCATCAATGTGAAAGGGGAAACCCACATTTCCCCAATAATACATTTTTAGGCTATACCGAGAATTGAACCCGGTACCCTTATCTCAGTAGACAGACAGGCTACCGATTGACCTAATGTTTCGGATAAGGAAAATATTGTTTGGAGAAAATATTCTCCCGCATTTGAGCTAAGATAAAGTAGGAAACAATATTTAGGAAAAAATATCAACTGAGTATACCCAGCTGGGATTCGAACACTAGTCTCCGATCACCGGAAATATGAGTTTGACGTCTAAATCCACGATGCGGGTGAATATATTATTACTTTATCGATATTGTTACTAGCTTGCAGCTGTAGATCATTTTGTTTGACGTATGAATATATGAAACTTTTAGCTTGTGGCCGGGTCAGTTTAGTAAAAGGGCTCCCTCCATCTTACTCTGTGCAAGGCAGGAGAAGTAATTATCGCATGACCGACATTTGCGAAAGATCTCTCCACTTAAATTACAACCGTCGAAACAGCTGGATTGGCGAGATTAAAAGTTATTTATATTTGCTTTTAATAGTTTTTGTCGACTTCGATGGTCTTGAAGTAAAGGGCCCACCTAAAGACCCAATGTTCTTGGGGTCTAATCCAACCGAGGTTAACCGATTCTTCTTGAACGATACAAATCCGTAGCACAACTTTCTTCGGAGTGGAAGTAGAGCCATCGGTCCCATGTCGATTGTGGCATGTAAAAGGACGGTATGTGAAGATACATTTACCGGCAAAATTGGTAGGCTTTTCGCTATCGCTCATAGAAATTCTCGTGTGTGATATAATCATTTGGTTCAAAAGGTGTTTGTTTAAAACTCAAATAAATACAATTTGTACCAACTTTCCGTGTAAAATTTGGTTGTTGTTGTCGGTGATTTGACCCATTATTGACTGGCTCGATCATGACGTTTGCCTCTCCTTGTTGACCAGTTGATCCACTTAACTTCCAACAGTTTGTCGACCAGTCGCTCCGTCGACCACTTTGTCTTTAGTGTCAACCACTTTTTGGTCGACCGGTGTACCTTTTTCCCCTTAATTTATATTTGTGTTTCTTTGCGTCCTTACATAGAGCAACAAATTTCTTTTATGCTCATAACTGACAGCTCAAAATTTATTTCAAAATAATAATATTTATAATATTTAGCACCGCGTCTTACTACCCGTTCGCGTTATACGCTTTAAGTACTAATTACGTTAATGGATTTAGGAATTGGGAAGGTTGAATTAGAGGAAGTGAACCCGCATTTGCGTGTAAGGAGAGTGGAAAAACATTTAGGAAAAACCACCCCAGTTCACCCGACCGAGATTCGAACCTCGATCTCCTCGTCCTCAGCAGTCGAGCTCAACACGACAAGCGCGTTAGCCAACTACGCCACCGAGGCGGGTTATTTAAAAATAAGGCAAATAAATTATTATTTAAGCTTATGAATTATTGATTTTTCAAAACCTTAAAGTATTAATATCTCAGATTTACTAATTTGTGGACTTGGCAAACAAATGAAACTTGTTAGCGTTAAGTTGGGTTTAGAGGCGTGTTCTTGGCATTAATTATAATCAATTCCTTCATAGAATTTTTATTTTCAATATTTTTTCTCGGGAACAAGATTTTTTTTTAAAATGTTGAACATTTACTTAAAAATGCAAATGTATTTAGTTTATCCATTGACTTTTTTTAATAAATAACATTTCGACACATTTTTTCAAGTATTGTAAATAACGTGTCATAAAACACAACTGAAAAAACTGGCACGTTGTATTTATACAAAAGCAAAGTGAACTAACCAAACTTTTGAGTTATTGATCTGAAAAGAAGACGCAGCTGGTTGGTGGTGAGGGGGTGGGGGTGGGGGTGGAGAGTGTGATCAGTCCACCCCCCTCCAACCTCTTGTTAATAATTCATGAGATAGTAAGTACCTCGCGGGTCACAAGTGGTAGGGACTACGGACATCTGTCTGGCCGGTCGGACGAGGTTTTAACGAGCTCGGAGCTATTTCTTCCCTGGAGATGCCGCTAAAGGAGCGACTAACTGGTATGGAAATGAGTCAGCATCATTATTTAACGGTGGTTTAAGGGGGGTCTGGGGGGTCCAACTGTTTGAAATATCAAGACACAACGCTATGAATCACACTCCATTAAAGTCTCGTTATCTGTTCCGTTCCAACACCTTAGTTCAGTCGGTCGCGTGTTTGCTTAATGTGTTACGGGTACTGGGTTCGATTCCTAGCATGGTCGAAAATTCTATCGTTGGTGAAATTTGGGTTTCCCCTCTCACAGTAACGAATTAACGGCCGGGGGGCTGGGTGTTGTGCCTGTTCTTGATTCAAGTTATTTTAGGAGTCGTGTGCGGATACGATCAGCCGGTTTAGAAAGTTCACATTAAATAACTTTAATAAAATAAAAAAATAAAAAACCGCTCGTTCGGGATATTTGCACCGTATTAAAAATTACTCTTCCCGCTTCGGTGGTCGCATGTTCTAAGGCGTTTACTCTTGAAATAGACTAGACTGCCAAGGATGTTTTTTCTAAAAGATTTTCCACTTTCCCTTCTTGCAAATGTGGGTACACTCCCTCTAAATACAACCTTCCTAACCCACAACATATTGGAGTAATTAGTACATAAGCGTATAACCCGAACGGGTAGTAAGACGCGGTGCTATATTACTATAATGTGCCAGGAATGAGTACGGTAGAATTTAGAGAAAATGTACCCGCAATTTCGTGAATAAAGTCGGTAAAACTTTAGGTTAAAACACCCCAGCACACCTGGCCGAGATTCAAACGCATACCCCCCTCCCTTTACCAGTAAGTTACTCTAACGCGATGGTGACGTTTTATACCGCGTGATCATCGAGGTGGGTTTACGATGATTAGATCATTGTAAAGTAATTAATGATATAAATAATTAACAAATACTTTTTAAATAGGAAAAAAAGGACTCCGTGTAACTATCTCACTGTACTGTCACAGTCCGCCATTAACGAAGTTGCCTACTTGGAGATTTCGAAGCTATTTTGCGGAGCGGGTTGCATTTTAACTTGAAGCACTTAAGCACTCTAAGCACTATCACACTTAGACACCAATGTACGAAATAGAAAGCGAGGGAAGAAAATAAGAAGCTTACCCCGGGAGGGCTCTTAATATTTGCTGATACACTTTTCCCTCTTCCTCTGACTAGTTTATACAGTCACTTTAATATTTGCGTCTTGAAAACCTTGATTTGCTTTTAAATTTTACACTTTTCTTGTTCCCTATTCTAGATAAACATTTGACTCCAAGGACATGTTTTAATCTTCCTCCAAACAGGAATATTCCTACAGGACATTTTATTGCCGAGACAAATAACCCTAGTTGTAAATGATTTATTAAAAAAATACTACTCAAAGATACAAATAACAATTTTTATAATACTGTAGGATTATTTTTAGATTTATTTAACAATTTATAGTTTTTGTTTCAACGTTATATCTTTAAAACTCGCCGAGTAAAATGTAAATTCATTAACACGGGAAATCCTATCTTGATTGGCTGTGACGTCACAGATAGGCAACCGCCTTAAATAACATTGTTAAATTAAATTGGTAAGAGCCCCACCTAGAGCTCTGCTAATGGAGATTAGCTATTTCGATCGTTAACTTATAAAAAGTATTGTAAACTTAAAATGTAATAAACTTCAAACTTCATAAATTGCACGCGCCGAGCGTCTTGTTTATTTTAAAATAGTCTTTGCTTCTTATGAATGAATAGGGGCTAAAGGAACGTTATTCAAATTAAATACTCAAATTAAATCAAGTTATTTTTAAATGTATGAAATAATCTAAAACTTCTACACAAAAATCCATCTCTATGTAATAAAAAAAGATAGATGGTAAGTCTCACCTTAACTGTTAACATAGAAGCTGACTTACATGATTGGCGGTGGAGATATAATGTGATAAACCCTTTATCACTCGGTGATAAATAGGAACCTAAACCACACAATTATAAATGAGAGGAGTCTCGAAATAAAATAATTAGACAAATTCCTCTGTATTTAACGAGAATTGTAGAACGGGCAATTTTTCAACCTGTCGAACCTTTCTGCGCGTGCACATTAATTGCCTCTTTTTTCCCGACCACAGATGTACAGTAGCCCCGTGGCTTCTTTGGTGCTGACTGACAGCTCACAGTTGACTTCTGACAGCCAACATTTAGCTAGATACCTAAATTTTGACTGTCAGGAGTGAAAGCTGCTAAACACATGTTTTTGCAAATCAAATGGTTCGGTGTAGGGATACATAATTTGGTCTGGTAACTTTTCAAGTCGTCAGCTGTCAGTGAGCACCAACAAAGTCATGGGCTACTGTATAACCAAGCATCTACTTGCAACGGTAGATTCGAGGGCATGGGCGTTATACTCATTGCCGTTGACGGGGAGGTCCAGGTTTGAATCCTCGCCGGGAGAGAGGGAATATACTATGAATCATTTATCAATGTGGGTTTTTCATACTCTCTATGCTTTTTATTTAGCACCGCCTCTTACTACCCGTTCGGGTTATAAGCTTATGTACTAATTACACTAATGGTTTTGGGGATTAGGAAGGCTATATTTATAGGAAGTGTACTCGCATTTGCGTGTAAAACCGTTATGGGACAACCACCCTCAGTACGCCCGACCGAGATTCGAACCTCGATCTCTCTGACATCGGCAGTCTAGTCTATTGCGAGAGTAGCGCCTTAGACCATGCGGCCACCGAAACGGGTCTCTCCACGCTAGTTCGAGTGCTCCTATCTCACATACCATCTCAATATTTTCTACTAAAGTGATGTTGCCTGCCCGTGACGTCACGGCGAGTCAAGACAGCATTTCCCATGTTGTAAGTTTATGTTTTATTCGGTGAGTTTTAAAGATAGAAAATTGAGATAGAAACAAAAAATTATTAAATTATTCTAAAAAATAGTCTGACATCGTCACAAAATTAATTTTTTGGTCTAGTAGGTTTTTTTTGGTCAAGGTATTTCTTAAAAATCTTCTACAACAAGTAATGTTTGTTTTATTCTGGAAAATGTCCTGTAGGAATCTTCCCGTCAGGATGTGGATTAAAAATTCCGCAAAAGCAAATGTCTATCTAGAATAGGGAACAAGGAAAATATACTTTAAAAATGCGATTCAATGCTGTCTAGCAGCAAATAGTAGAGTGTGTGTACACCCGTCAGCGGAAGAGGGGAAGTGTTATCATCTGGTAAACAAGAGGCCTCGCATAGTGAACTGCTTCCCTCTCATTCTATTCCGTAATTGGCATCTAAGTGTGATAATGTTTTGAGTGCTTAAGTTCATCAAGTTGAGATGTAAGCCGCTTCGCAAAATGGCTTCATCCAAGTAGGCAACGTCGTTAACGGCTTACTGAAGAAATTATGTGGCTGCATTTTTAGTCTAAGCTACAATGTAAGCCAGCCATCTTTTATGATCGACACTGAGCAATGAACCCCAAAATATACCTCCCCATGGCTGCACCACATTCTATTGAAACAAACTATATTACATTTTTTAAACCCTACCTCTAGATCTCCCCTCTTCCCAACTCCATGTTTTGTCCGGGCCAGTGATTACAATGATAATTAAATAAACTTGCTAATTAAAGCTAAACTCGGCCCGGTAACTTCAAACAGAGGCGGTCTCTTTTATTGCGGCGGGGGATTGTAATTGACGGAAGCTTTTGTAGGACAAGGGTAGAGGGAGAAATGATCTCACTTTATTTATTGGAACTTGAAAAAAAAAAGAGGTAAAAACTGGAATATACATCTCTCGTTCGAAATGGAATCGTACATACCGAGCGAATGTGAATATAAAACAGATAAAAAAACAACAACAACGCGAACGCTATCGGAGGAATCAGTCAATTGAATTTAGAACTAGAAGTAAGGTTACAGCAAGTAATGAAGCTCTGTTACCAAGGAAGTAAAATAACAGAAGAAAGAAAGATAATATAAGTAGAACAGAGCAGGAGAAGAAAGATTTTCATAACAGAAGACATTACTAACCTCAACCAACATACATCTGGAGATCAGGAAAAGGTTCGTAAAGGCATATGCTTGGAGCGTTGCACTTTACGAGTGTGAAACATGGTCCATTGGAGCAATTGAAAGAAAAATATTAGAAGCATTTGAAACGGGGTCTTACAGAAGAATGTTGAAAATATCATGGACGGAGAAGATGTGAAAGTGATAAATTCAAGAGACACGCCACGACTGAAACACATTAATCACATAGCGCACCGCACCTTGTTGGAAGAAAAAAAGAAGATAAAAATATTGAAAAAGTGGAGATTTACTACAAACCAATTGCAAGATTGATGACATAATGAGGATATAAAGAGTCGAAACTAGATTTGTTGATTTTTCAATCAGCATTTACGGTAAAAAAGCGAGAATAGTATTGCTTAAAAACTTTAATCAATATTTGTAAAAAGTACTCGGAGTTTTAACTGGTTCTAATTTAAAAACGGAAAGAAAAGTTTTGATATCATCTACATCCCCCCACCCCCTCCCCTCCTTCCGTCCCAGTATATTTTAATACCCAATTTAAAGCACGTCTAAATGTTGAAGGAATATAACCTTTCTAAAACTCGTTTTATAATGTACACATTATTGTTGATTTTACGTGACGCTTATTTTTTTTCCCCCTTTCCCCTCCTAGAAAATGTGAAAAATCGCGGATCATTGTCAACAATGAATTATAAGCTCCTTTGGGTGTGTGTGAATATGAAAGTGATTGATTCTATGTTCTATTTAAATCTGTCCCGGATCGAATCTACCAACTTACCACGGACGGGCTGGTCTTTAGAACACAATGTCTCATTCACCTGTCAACGTTAGGTTCATTAATAACTGTTAGTAGCCCCGTTGGTTCGATATCTTGAAGAGGAATGTCTATTATCAGGATCAAAGGAGCGTTCTAACTCGTCAAGAATCATCAATCTTCATTTCGAAAAAAAATGAATAATGTACAACACAGTAATTAGAGTCTTTTTAGATAACTTAAGTTGATTATAAAGTTCAGGAGGGAAAAAAATACTGTCACTGTGAAAAAGCTATAGCCGGTTAAGAGGGAAAAAAACTGATACTAATAAATCATTGATTATGTAAATCAAAATCTTTGGCGAGTTTATTTTATAAATGGGAGGGCAGCTTCTACTTATTTCGTCAGTTTTTGTAATTCGTCACTTTGGTGAATGGCTTAGGGGTCATACATGTATAACGTAACGCAAATTTTGACCTTTTTTTGGACCCCCTACCTCATATCTTGCTTCATAACGCTTTGTAGCCCCCCCCCCCTTGAGGTACGTAACACTTCCAGTTTCAACTATATAAAAAAGCACCTTTTCCTCATGTTATTTTCGAATGGGATTTTTTTTCCCGGAAGACAGTTATTTTCACGTCGGATCTTATAAGTTTAAAATAATCAGGATTTTGAATCAAAGATGCAATTTATAGTCGAACCTTTTCATTTGTATTTACAAAAAACACAATTTTAAAAGTGTGAAAAAGCTTTAGTCTATATTCGACTAGAAAATTTTTTTTTAAACATTTCAACCAAGTGACAGTGTCATATGATTGATCGCATCTTTGGAATTGACTATGAAAAACAGTTTAATACTCCTGTCAATAAATGAGCTACAAAAACTGAATGAAACACTTTTTACATGGTGTCTACTCAACTTGACCAATGAAATCCCCGACCTTTTCTCTGATTTCCCTGATCATTTCCTAAAATTCACGAATAAAAAGAATGTCACATCCTTATAATTCGCCCTCCCCCCTTTTTTTTCTATTAATATTTTTTTATGAATAATAAGTTTTAAAATTTAAATAAACATGTGTTTTTTAAATGTGTATTAATATTGTTTATTAGGAATTAAAAAATATATTACACAGCCACAAACAAACAAAAAACGACAGTTTGAATAACATTATAATTTACTGATTTTCCCGGATGGTAGACACTCTGTTTTAGTAGCCTACCTATTTTTTTGAATTTAATTTGATAAATTCAAACAACTTATTTTTATTATGTGTTTTATAAACTAAAACTTCGTTGCGTTACTCTAACCTACCCCCCACCCTTGTCACGCAGAGTAACGCTACCCCTCCCCCCTCAAGTGCGTTACGTAATACAAGTATGGCCCCTTAGGAATAATTGTCATGTGAATGTTTTTAAATTTACTATCAATCTACAAACCTATTTTCATCTTAAAGAACTCCTTCCCTCCATGTTATTAACTTTACTGCGGTCTTGAACAGGTAGATAGATCAGCTTTCAAAGGTCACGAAAAGAAGACCTGCTGGAAAGCCTTTGAGAAACACCCATGTCTTGTAAATGGTATTGAATGGGACGGAAATCTTGAATCAATTGAAAAGTTTATGTATTGTTTATAATGGAACACCAGAGCCACCAGCCGTTGACCATGGCGGGCTTCTACTCTTCAATAAGGCGAAGCAGGCTCTTGGATTACTATCACCTCATTGGAGCTTCACACTGCACGTGCCAATTACAAGGCGAAATATGGCTACAAACAGACAAGGAGCATATAGATGTTGCATCTCCTATCAATACTCAGGCTTGGAATCAAGTTGTTTGAAACCAGTATGGAAAAGGCTTTCCGCAATTCCTGATTCGTGTCTGGAGCTTGTCACTTGCAAATTTAAGTTAAAGTGCGGAACTGCCCGCTGTTCACGTTTCATAAAACATCTCAAGTGTAATCTAGTGTGTGGGTGTGTTGACACCTACTGCTGCAACCATTCTTTACAGTTTTAACAAGCTCTGCTTACCCTGGTCAAATGGGGACAGAGTGGGAGAGAACATATCACAGGTACAGTTTTAACAAGCTCTGCTTACCCTGGTCAAATGGGGACAGAGTGGGAGAACGTATCACAGGTAGGCCTACAGTTTTAACAAGCTCTGCTTACCCTGGTCTAATGGGGACAGAGTGGGAGAACGTATCACAGGTAGGCCTACAGTTTTAACAAACTCTGCTTACCCTGGTCAAATGGGGACAGAGTGGGAGAACGTATCACAGGTAAGCCTACAGTTTTAACAAGCTCTGCTTACCCTGGTCAAATGGGGACAGAATGGGAGAAAACAAATTAAAGTACTGTTTAAACAAGTTGTGCTTACTCTGGCAACACTCCACGACGCGGCATTCCAAGGCACTGCAAGGGCGCAACTTTTGGCACAAGCTCTCCAGCCTACGTGTCTTTGTTACCGAGTGAAGGTTTGTTTGCGGCTGACGACAGAATACGCGCCTCGCATACTAAACTGTGGAGCGGCTCGTGTTTGTGATGAGAGACAAGGCAAGGGGTAAGTTAGTCTCGATTGTGGCAAGTAACATAACCCTGGCAGGTATGTGAAAATACCTTTCCCGGCACAAATTGTTGGTTCTTTAACTCTCGCTCATGGAATTACTCGTGTGCTGATATAATCAGTTGTTTCAGCATGTGCACGCCGAGTAGCTCAAATAAATTAAATTAAAAAAATATTCAAGTTACTAAAACAATTTCCTCTTTACTTTCTCTCAATTCCTTGGAAAGAGAAGTATTGTGATCATAGAAAGATATAATTTTGTGCACTGCAGTTTGTCTGTGTCTTGAGCTGAAACTATTTCACCTATCAAACTCAAACCTGGTATCTAGGGTTTTTATAAGGTTCTTCCGAGGAACTTTTAAAAATTAGATATACAACCCTAGAATAAAGGGTAGTTTAATGAAGGACAACAGGAGAAGTAATAGATTTGTTTTCGAAATCCGCTTTAACAAGTTTGAATAAATTTTGTATATAGACATTGCTTAACATTAAAAACAAAATGGCAGATCTGATTTATCTATAAAAATGACCTTACATGAGCGGATATATCACAAATTTTGATCATACCTCCGCAACTATTTGAGATATAAAATAACTTATCATTGTAAAGTTCTAAAACTAGCAAAAAATAAAAATATTTGGATTTGAAATATAATTTTATAAAACTGATAGCTTTTGAGCTATAAGCATATACGTATATATTTTTTTATGGAATCTTTGACAAATTGAAAATTTTAGTTATACTCTTTTGGGGACAGAGATGTTCTTCTTTATTAAATGTTTCTGTAACAATGCATGTTATTTCATTTATACTTTGGTGGAGTGTTATTGCAACAATGTAGGCCTATATAATTTAGTTTAAAAAAATCTTATCGAGTTTTTATTAAATATATCTATTCTAAGATAAAATCGAAAGTCCGCCCGATGTATCGTAGGCCTACCAGTTATTTTACGCGTCAAGTCCTCGGATCTGCTACTGTCGCTTTTAAAGCTTAGCGCTGGGAGAAGCTTCGAAATGTTGGGGAAGTCAACAGTCCAAATCCCTTTCGCTTCAACTTCAACCTCTACAGAAACCCTCGCATCTTCGAAACATTTCGAATTAAAGAAGAAAACTTGCGATGTCTTATAAACCGATTTGCAAAATGACATTCATATTTTTAACAACGACTATATTGCAATACTACTACTACTACTATAACTTACACCTACACAACACAACACTGTACTACATACTACTTGCAATACTACTACTACTACTACTATATCACTACTACCATACTACCACTACACTCTGCTACTACTACTGCCTACCACTACTACCTACTACACTACTACTACTACTAATACTACACTCACACCACACTGCTACTACCACTACTACTGCTGCTAATACTTTTACTACTACTACTACTACTACTACAACAACTACACTACTACATACATACTACTATACACTACTACACCACTACTACCACTACCACTACTGCTACTCCACTACTACTACTACCTACACTACTCATACTACCACCTACTCCACTACCATACTGCATACATACATGCTGCATACTTTTATCTACTACTACTACTACTACAACATACAACTACCACTTACTATACTACCACTACATACTGTACTTACTGCACTACACTACTGATACCATACTGACTACACTACTGCTACTACAACTACTATCTGCTAATACTTTTACTACTTACTACTCAATACTACTACACTACCTATGCTACTACACTACTACTATACTGCTAACTATCTACTACTACTATACATACTACTACACTACACTACTCTACTACCTACTATGGCTATACTTACTACATACTACATTACACGCACTACTACTGCTATGCTATACCATACTGTATACCTACCCATACTATGTGCTATACTTTACTACTACTAACTAACAACAATAATAATAATAATATAATTAACTCATAGCTCAGTAATGTAAAGACTAAGCAGTACTAACGTACCACTGCGCGCAGGGGATGCCCGAATGTACTAACCGTAGACCTACATCCTTTTTGTGGAGGTTCTTTACATGTTGCGATGAGATGGGGTGAGGGTGATAGTGGGTAGGAGGGTGTGAAAACACTTAAACCTAGATTAGGCCTAACTAACTAAACCTGGTGACCAATGGGATCATTCCCCTCAAGAGAAAATTACCCCAAGTATCAGCCGGGAATCGAACCCCGACCCCCTAGACTTTTAGCCAGGTGCACTGATCATTATACACCACGGCGCCGGCTAATAGCTGCTCAAAATCTTAGTAATAATAATAATAATAATGTATGCGAACAAATGAACACGATGGCTTAATTCAATCAACGCAGAGGTTTTACATGATAAAACACACAAATAGAGTCTTTAGATTGCTTTCAATGAACTAAAACAGTTTTTTTCAAAACGAATAGTTGTGAATTATCGGCTTTGAGCCCATTAATCCACCCCGCACAGACTTCTTGTCTAGCTCAACAAAAAATGAGTTGCGGTGCACAAGTGAAGAAAGTATCTATAATATTTTAGAACGGAGTGTCCTAAGAAAAATATTGCTTGAGATACATCAGATAAAGAAAGTTACCTGCACTCTGAAAGATAGGATACTATAATTATTATTTATATACAAATATACAAAGTGTATTTATCCTCTATCTTCTATCTTAATAAAATGAGGTTGATCTGTCAAGAACATTGCGTGATGTCTACTGCACGCAGCCGGCGGAAATTTAAAAATAATTAGAACCCTGTGTACAAACATATGCAACTTGAAGCAGCAATTTTAAAATGTGAATTAAATTTTTTTTTAAAGTAATTAAAAGCATTCAGTTAGTAATTGTCCTATCTCCTCTTATTTAGTCTTAATTTATTAATTTATTTCTATTTTAAAATGTTTGTAAACGTAGAACAACTATCTAAAAATCTCTCTGTTTAGTATTCAAACCAATTTATCTTTGAAGAGAGATTATTTACCGAGCGGAGCAGGGCTACGTTCTAGCTCGACCGTTTGGCATTTATTTGTTTGTTTGTTTGTTTGTTCCACTATAACTGCGAAATGCGTGGCTCAATTTTAACTAAATTTTGCAAGGTCAATATTTGAACTTAGTCTATGGACAGCTTAATAGGCCTACGTGGTTTTAAGATCTGATTAGCGTTTAAAGATGGTGTCCATTCAAAAGTTTTGTTTTGTTTAATAGTTCATTCTCAAGTGGCAGGATAAACAGAGTCTCTAACCTGTAGTCGTCTCCTGACCACTCATCAAGATGAACCGAGTCCTCTAGCTGTAGTCAGTCTCCCTGACCACTCAGTCACAGGATGAACCAGAGTCCTCTAGACCTGTAGTCAGTCTCCCTGACCACTCAGTCACAGGATGTAACCAGAGTCCTCTAGGCCTGTAGTCAGTCTCCCTGACCACTCAGTCACAGGATGGAACCAGAGTCCTCTAGGCCTGTAGTCAGTCTCCCTGACCACTCAGTCACAGGATGTAACCAGAGTCCTCTAGGCCTGTAGTCAGTCTCCCTGACCACTCAGTCACGGATGGAACCAGGGTCCTGTGTACCTGTAGTCAGTCTGTGCTCTCCTCTCACAGTACCAAGAGAGAAGGAACAAGAAAGAGCTCTCTCTCTAGCCAGCTTCTGTCTCGGCCCACACCTCCCCGTGATGACGTCACACAAAGCACAAATGATACAATGTTCATTAGAGCCTCCGTGATGACGCGGCAAGGCCAGCAAGGCGTGCAGGTCCTTAATTACCAGGAGGTCTGCTCAAGTAGCAGTCTAAGAGATAAGATCCTCTCTTTCTCTCTCTATTTGACTCTGGATTCTCACGCTCACCCGAAAAACAAGAGCAGACAGAGATACGTGGTCACGTGTCGTACTCCTCGGCTTGACTCGGAATAGTTTCAGCTTGGTCGGTTCTGCTTGACTACATCTGTTGGGAGAACTCTCAATCAAATTTCAAAAACCGTACTGACCCAATGAATGCGCATGCGCTGTGTAACTAGATGCAGGCAGACAGCTGCGTTGACATTTTTATCATCCTCATACTCATCATCATCAACTGTTTCCAGCCTGTGTCTGGATCAGTTTAGTAAAATGTCTCCTTCCTCTATACTCTTCTCCTCTCACTTGAACACTTTCTGTTATCTACTACTCCGTGAGGAGCCAGGAGCGGTACTAAGTCGATACAGACCCCGTGAGGAGCGGTACTAAGTCGATACAGATCCCGTGAGGAACCAGGAGCGGTACTAAGTCGATACAGACCCCGTGAGGAGCGGTACTAAGTCGATACAAACCCCGTGAGGAGCCAGGAGCGGTACTAAGTCGATACAGATCCCGTGAGGAGCGGTACTAAGTCGATACAGACCCCGTGAGGAGCGGTACTAAGTCGATACAGATCCCGTGAGGAGCGGTACTAAGTCGATACAGACCCCGTGAGGAGCCAGGAGCGGTACTAAGTCGATACAGATCCCGTGAGGAGCGGTACTAAGTCGATACAGACCCCGTGAGGAGCGGTACTAAGTAGATAAAGATCCCGTGAGGAGCGGTACTAAGTAGATACAGATCCCGTGAGGAGCGGTACTAAGTCGATACAGACCCCGTGAGGAGCAGTACTAAGTCGATACAGACCCCGTGAGGAGCGGTACTAAGTCGATACAGACCCCGTGAGGAGCGGTACTAAGTCGATACAAACCCGTGAGGAGCCAGGAGCGGTACTAAGTCGATACAGATCCCGTGAGGAGCGGTACTAAGTCGATACAGACCCCGTGAGGAGCCAGGAGCGGTACTAAGTCGATACAGATCCCGTGAGGAGCGGTACTAAGTCGATACAGACCCCGTGAGGAGCCAGGAGCGGTACTAAGTCGATACAAATCCCGTGGGAGCCAGGAGCGGTACTAAGTCGATACAAACCCCGTGAGGAGCCTGGAGCGGTACTAAGTCGATACAAACCCGTGAGGAGCCAGGAGCGGTACTAAGTCGATACAAACCCCGTGAGGAGCCAGGAGCGGTACTAAGTCGATACAAACCCCGTGAGGAGCCAGGAGCGGTACTAAGTCGATACAGATCCCGTGAGGAGCGGTACTAAGTCGATACAAACCCCGTGAGGAGCCAGGAGCGGTACTAAGTCGATACAGATCCGTGAGGAGCGGTTCTAAGTCGATACAGACCCGTGAGGAGCGGTACTAAGTCGATACAGACCCCGTGAGGAGCGGTACTAAGTCGATACAGATCCCGTGAGGAGCGGTACTAAGTCGATACAGACCCCGTGAGGAGCGGTACTAAGTCGATACAAACCCCGCGAGGAGCCAGGAGCGGTACTAAGTCGATACAGATCCCGTGAGGAGCGGTACTAAGTCGATACAGACCCCGTGAGGAGCCAGGAGCGGTACTAAGTCTATACAGATCCCGTGAGGAGCGGTACTAAGTCGATCCAGACCCCGTGAGGAGCGGTACTAAGTCGATACAGACCCCGTGAGGAGCGGTACTAAGTCGATACAAACCCCGTGAGGAGCCAGGAGCGGTACTAAGTCGATACAGATCCCGTGAGGAGCGGTACTAAGTCGATACAGACCCCGT
This sequence comes from Timema cristinae, assembly GCA_039000515.1. Taxonomy (NCBI): domain Eukaryota; kingdom Metazoa; phylum Arthropoda; class Insecta; order Phasmatodea; family Timematidae; genus Timema; species Timema cristinae. The sequence goes on along the minus strand of JBCFYV010011172.1, from coordinate 8,992,614 downwards.
GAGGAACCAGGAGCGGTACTAAGTCGATACAGACCCCATGAGGAGCGGTACTAAGTTGATACAGACCCCATGAAGAGCGGTACTAAGTCGATACAGACCCCGTGAGGAGCGGTATTAAGTCGATACAGATCCCGTGAGGAGCGGTACTAAGTCGATACAGACCCCGTGAGGAGCGGTACTAAGTCGATACAGACCCCGTGAGGAGCGGTACTAAGTCGATACAGACCCCGTGAGGAGCGGTACTAAGTCGATACAAACCCCGTGAGGAGCCAGGAGCGGTACTAAGTCGATACAGATCCCGTGAGGAGCGGTACTAAGTCGATACAGACCCCGTGAGGAACCAGGAGCGGTACTAAGTCGATACAGACTCCGTGAGGAGCGGTACTAAGTCGATACAGCCCGTGAGGAGCCAGGAGCGGTACTAAGACGATACAAACCCCGTGAGGAGCCAGGAGCGGTACTAAGTCGATACAGATCCCGTGAGGAGCGGTACTAAGTCGATACAGACCCCGTGAGGAACCAGGAGCGGTACTAAGTCGATACAGACCCCGTGAGGAGCGGTACTAAGTCGATACAGACCCCATGAGGAGTGGTACTAAGTCGATACAGATCCCGTGAGGAGCGGTACTAAGTCGATACAGACCCCGTGAGGAGCGGTACTAAGTCGATACAGACCCCGTGAGGAGCGGTACTAAGTCGATACAGACCCGTGAGGAGCGGTACTAAGTCGATACAGATCCCGTGAGGAGCGGTACTAAGTCGATACAGACCCCGTGAGGAGCGGTACTAAGTCGATACAGACCCCGTGAGGAGCGGTACTAAGTCGATACAGACTCTGTGAGGAACCAGGAGCGGTACTAAGTCGATACAGACTCCGTGAGGAGCCAGGAGTGGTACTAAGTCGATACAGATCCCGTGAGGAGCGGTACTAAGTCGATACAGACCCCGTGAGGAACCAGGAGCGGTTCTAAGTCGATACAGATCCCGTGATGAGCGGTACTAAGTCGATACAGACCCCGTGAGGAGCGGTACTAAGTCGATACAGACCCCGTGAGGAGCGGTACTAAGTCGATACAGACCCCGTGAGGAGCGGTACTAAGTCGATACAGACCCCGTGAGGAGTGGTACTAAGTCGATACAGATCCCGTGAGGAGCGGTACTAAGTCGATACAGACCCGTGAGGAGCGGTACTAAGTCGATACAGACCCCGTGAGGAGCCAGAGCGGTACTAAGTCGATACAAACCCCGTGAGGAGCCAGGAGCGGTACTAAGTCGATACAGATCCCGTGAGGAGCGGTACTAAGTCGATACAGACCCCGTGAGGAACCAGGAGCGGTACTAAGTCGATACAGACCCCGTGAGGAGCGGTACTAAGTCAACGTGCCGGTAGCAAGTACTTGTGCACATTGAGACCTAGTACAGAGAAACTATTGTTGACCTTGAGGTTATGATGAATCTCGACGCTTTAAGTGAACTTGAACCCCTACTGCTCCCTCCTCCCCCCTAATTCAGCCTGTCTGTCTGTCCTTCTTCCTAGAACCGAAATGATTTTATGGACTTGTTTCAAAATTCATATTTAAATTTTATAAGACCAGACAACAGGGGTGTTTTATTTTGTTTTATATTCTAGCCCTCAAATTAATGGTAGTTTACCGATAGCTGAATTTTTTTATATTTGTAATTTATTTATTTATTTCTTATCACCGCGACTTACTACTACCTTTTCTGCTTAGACGCATACGTACTAATCGCTTTAATATGTTAGGGATGAGGAAGGTTGAATTTAGAGGGAGTGTTCTACATTTGCGTGAAGGGAGAGTGAAAAACCATTTACGAAACAACACCCTTAGTTCATCCGAACGGGATTCGAACCTCGACCTCCCCGTCATCAATAATCTAATATATGTGCAAAAGTGACGCCTTAAAGCGTCCGCTCTCCACTGCAGCTAATTTATTTTTAATGTTTATAAATTATTATACTGGTATTTTGTTAAAAATTTATAGAATAAATGCTATATGATCAGACCTCAGGGATTTTATTTTAAAATTTTGATTCTCATCTTCAAATTAAGGGTAGTTCACTGATGAGGCTTATTTTGGAAAAATTGATAATTTTTTTCAATAATAATAATACTTAGCACCGCGTCTTACTACCCGTTCAGATTATACGCTTAAGTACTAATTAAGCTTATGGATTAGGAATTGGGGAGGTTGAATTTAGAGGAAGTGAACCTGTATTTGCGTGAAGGGAGAGTGGAAAACCATTAAGAAAAACCTCCCCCATTTCACACGAGCGAGATTATAATCTCAATATCTCCATCCTCGGCAGTCTAGCTCAACATGAAACTAGTGCGTTAGCTAACTATGCCACCAAGGTAAAAAAAATTACCATTTATTATATAATATATCTAGACAGTACGAATTCTATTTTTTTTCCGTTCAAACGAGTAAACTATTGAACTATATACATGATGAACTGTTCATTTGGGTGAAGTGAATCACTTTGAACTATCCCCAACAGTTGTGACCGTCCACAATGTGTTGTGTAGGAGGTACGAAAGGGAGACTTCCTGCTGAGAGAGAGAGGTAAGTAGGACAGAGTAGCCCGGTGGTGTATATTGCTCGGTGACTCGACATTGTACAGAGCTATCTATTTATCTATCCATCTATCCATCTATACCACTCCCTCAGTGGTCCGGTCGTTAGAGGGACCGAGTTCCGTGCTGAGAGGCGCCTAAAATAACTTAGCAGAGCAAATAACGCCTTCCTTATCCTCACCTCAATATGCAGACATCCCGGACGGTTGGTAAGACGTGACAAATGAGCACAGGTGTAGCGTTTGCCTTGCTGTTATAATATCTTATTTCTCGCTCTGGTTTTGTAGATCGTTTGTAATTCGTATGTTGCTAATGCCCTTATATTGGAAATATCTCATTTGAAGTCTATCTGGCCAGTGTAGGTAAGTGACAGATAGCAAAAGATATCAGATCTACTTTTGTGTATCCATACGCCAAAACATATGAGTTGCTGTCACTTTTGTCAACTAAGACGTTCACAACATTTTTTTTCTTTTCTTTTAAGTGTTTATATATTATTGAAATACAAATTATGAAAATAGCCGTTTGGGTTTTATTTTTGTGGAAGAGGCGTTTAAGGTTAATTTAAACATTATTTACAAAACTACAGCTTCTAAATGGCTGCTTTCTCTTCACAAATTAAGACAGTGAACTAACTAAAACAAGGACAGTTTATGACGTCATACAAACTTTTTTTTGTGTGTATGTCCATACGCATGTGTTTACAAAATAAAAACCTTTTATTCTGAAACTAATATTTTGTATGACTTTCCTTTATCTGAGTTTTACAAAAAAAATATATTTTCAATGCCAGTTATAACAAGATACAAGTGTGAATATAATTATTTTTAATTGATTATTTTATGCACTATAATATCTCTCTTGCCACCTCGGTCCCGCACAGATTTATCTGATTACCAAACCCTTCCTTCACCTCTGACAAGAGTGTATTAATCACAACTTGTGAATGTGGGGAATGCCAGGCCTCCACCGTGGTTCGGATCCACGTTAAACTGTAGGTCCTCCATTTCATTCACAATCACCCTACCATTACACATTAGTGTAAGTGTGTAAAACCCGAATGGGTAGTAAGACGTGGTGCTAATAATAATAATAATAATAATAATAATAATAATAATAATGATAATTTTCTTGCCACAACCGTAAAACAAAAGACATAATAGCTTTAGTAAGATATTCTATTTTTTAAATTAGTTAATAAAACGCTAATTAAACAGCAATCCTTATTTATTAGAAGAGTTTATTAACGCTTTTTATTGAGAATATAGCGTTACTAAGAAAATAATAATAATTTCCACATTAGTTACTTCCAACCAATGTTCGCGATTCAGAATCTTTCAGTGACTGTCAATTACCACCTCTCTGCCCTTTAACTAGACAGACCTTTGAACCTTTCCTCGAGTTCGGCTGCAAGTCTTTCCTCCACACCGACACACACACAGGCGTAAAAGGCGATGGTTATTTTAGTACTGATTTTAAGAACACGGCTCATTTAAATGCGGCAAGCGAGCATTATAAAGATAACAATAACTTATTTGGGTAATAAAACCAAGCTTTTATCTTTATTTCATCCACACTTTCTATTCTCTGGAAGGGTAAACAGTCTTACCTTGACTGGTTACTCCATGGCCGTAACTTATGAGAGCTACGTCATAGTGGAACCAAGTGAGGTAAGATTGCAAACTTCAGATTGCATTAATTATATCTCATAGTGCTTGCTATCTATCGGCAGCGAATAGTTTATATTTTTATTTAAAGTTTTGATTTAATGATTATAATATGAATTTGTGTTGATCAATCTGTATCCTACAACACCTACAACATCTTGTTGAAAAATAACAAAAAAAAATCAGCTTATTATCTTCAAAATTATGACGAATATATATACTAAAAAAAAAGCATGAACATATTTAAATGGCCTGGTATTCCTAGTGCAGCCTACCTTAGAACCGCTGAACCCATCATCATAATCACATCATCATCATCATCATCATACATCATGTTTCCATCCTATGGCCTTTTCATTTTATGAAAATGCTTCCATCTTCCTCTTTATTTCCTCCATTATTCTCTTTGCACTCGCACACTTGCTGTTATATGGTCCTTCCATCTCTTTCTGGGACTCCCTTGTAGTATTTTTTTACATGCTTCATCTCCATCATTCTCTTTGGTATTCTCCCCTTTTCCATCATTACATGACCATACCATCTCAGTCTAGCATTACATGTCCATACCATCTCATCCTTGCTTCCTCTACTATCTCATGTACTCCAACATCTCATTACATGTCCATACCATCTCATCCCTTGCTTTCCTCTACTATCTCATGTTACTCCAACATCCTCATTACATGTCCATACCATCTCAGTCTTGCTTCCTCTACTATCTCATGTACTCAACATCCTCATTACATGTCCATACCATCTCACTAGCTTCCTCTACTATCTCATGTACTCCAACATCCTCATTACATGTCCATACCATCTCACGTCTTGCTTCCTCCCTACCATCTCATTTGTTACTACCAACAATCCTCATTTACATGTCCATATAACCATCTCAGTCTATTTCTTCCTCTACTATCTCATGTCTCAACATCCTAAGTCCATCCTCACTGTTTTACATGTTCCATTATGTCCATACACTCAGCTTGCTTCCTCCTATCTCGTACTCAACATCCATGACCATACTATCCTCTACATGTTCAACATCCTATTACATCCAACACCATTGCCTACTATCTCAGTATATTATGTCCATACCATCTCACTGTTCTACTATGCGTCTACCCTTCTACCATACATCTCTCTGCTGCCAACATATACATGCATAATAGTCTCACACTCCTGTGAAACTTAAGTTATATGAATATAACTAAAGACGGGAGCGGGTAAGTCTAGAGGTGTGGGCCGTTGTGTAAACATGTTGGGTCCAAGTAGACGCAACTTCCTCTAATTTCAACCTTCCTGTTCCCCACACATTAGCGTAATTAGTATATATATGCGTACAGCCCGAACGGGAGTAAGACGCGGCGTTAAAATAAATAAATAGAACAACAAGAAAACAGCAATCGATTCACAGACAGGAAAGATAGTCGCTCCTGTTCAATCGCCCGATAAACATTTCAGAGCGCTTACAATCGCACGTCGGTCCAATTTTCATAGGAAGGGTAGTTTATAAAATACAATCTTATTTTTTTGCGGCCAACATTGATCACATTTTTCAACATTATTATTATTATTTATCTAAAGTGACTGCTGTAGATCACGTGACTTGACGTAAGAATATGTCAAAGTAACCGCTTCAGTGGTAAAACGGTTTAAGGCGTAACTATCGTGTTATACTGTCCTGCTGAAAACGGGGAGATAGGTGGAGGGGGGGGGGGCTTTGATTCCTAGTCAGATATAATGAAGGTGGATTTTCCTAAACGGTTTCCCACTCTCCTTCCATGCAAATGCGGGTAGATTACCTTTAAAATACTTCATTCCTCACTTCTACCCCATTACAGTAATTACAATACATGTGTACGACCTGAACAGGTAGTAAGACGCGGTGATAAAAAAACAACACGTGAAAGTAGAGCTAGTAACCATTTTTTTAGACCTCAACTAGGTCTCTTATGTAAGTCGGACTGTACGTAGTTTTGCGCGTACTGTAAAAGTGTGAAGCTATGATATATTAATTACGTGCCGTGAAGACATGTTAACGAGGTGTCGGGCAACAAGACCACTAACGTAGCACTGCAACGATTCCAATTTCAGGGCGAATTAATAAAGTCACCTAAAGGTCACGAATATATTGGGAAATCGGCAGCCTCTCACATGTACAGTCTAGCACAATATATACAGTACACTAGTTTATAGCGTAATATGTACAGTACACTAGTTTCTAGCGTAATATGTACAGTACACTAGTTTATAGCGTAATGTGTACAGTACACTAGTTTCTAGCGTAATATGTACAGTACACTAGTTTATAGCGTAATGTGTACAGTACACTCGTTTCTAGCGTAATATGTACAGTACACTAGTTTATAGCGTAATATGTACAGTACACTAGTTTCTAGCGTTATATATACAGTGCACTCGTTTCTATCATAATATGTACAGTACACTTGTTTCTAGCGTAATATATACAGTACACTCGTTTCTAGCGTGATATATACAGTACAATCGTTTCTAGCGTAATATATACAGTACACTCGTTTCTAGCGTAATATGTACAGTACACTAGTTTATAGCGTAATATGTACAGTACACTCGTTTCTAGCGTAATATGTACAGTACACTAGTTTATAGCGTAATATGTACAGTACACTCGTTTCTAGCGTAATATGTACAGTACACTCGTTTCTAGCGTAATATGTACAGTACAATCGTTTATAGCGTAATATGTACAGTACACTAGTTTATAGCGTAATGTGTACAGTACACTCGTTTCTAGCGTGATATATACAGTACAATCGTTTCTAGCGTAATATATACAGTACACTCGTTTCTAGCGTAATATGTACAGTACACTAGTTTATAGCGTAATATGTACAGTACACTCGTTTCTAGCGTAATATGTACAGTACACTAGTTTATAGCGTAATGTGTACAGTACACTCGTTTCTAGCGTAATATGTACAGTACACTAGTTTCTAGCGTTATATATACAGTGCACTCGTTTCTATCATAATATGTACAGTACACTTGTTTCTAGCGTAATATATACAGTACACTCGTTTCTAGCGTGATATATACAGTACAATCGTTCCTAGCGTAATATATACAGTACACTAGTTTATAGCGTAATATGTACAGTACACTCGTTTCTAGCGTAATATGTACAGTACACTCGTTTCTAGCGTAATATATACAGTACACTCATTTCTAGCGTAATATGTACAGTACACTAGTTTATAGCGTAATATGTACAGTACACTCGTTTCTAGCGTAATATGTACAGTACACTCGTTTCTAGCGTAATATGTACAGTACACTCGTTTCTAGCGTAATATGTACAGTACACTAGTTTATAGCGTAATATGTACAGTACACTCGTTTCTAGCGTAATATGTACAGTACACTCGTTTCTAGCGTAATATATACAGTACACTCGTTTCTAGCGTGATATATACAGTACAATCGTTTCTAGCGTAATATGTACAGTACACTCGTTTCTAGCGTAATATATACAGTACACTAGTTTATAGCGTAATATGTACAGTACACTAGTTTATAGCGTAATATGTACAGTACACTCGTTTCTAGCGTGATATATACAGTACAATCGTTTCTAGCGTAATATATACAGTACACTCGTTTCTAGCGTAATATGTACAGTACACTCGTTTCTAGCGTAATATGTACAGTACACTCGTTTCTATCATAATATGTACAGTACACTCGTTTCTAGCGTAATATGTACAGTGCACTCGTTTCTAGAATAGTGTACAGTCACGTCTGTAGCCAAGTGGGACTGTAACACGTATTGCAACGGGTTGATCTGATGTGAATGAAAACAAGAAACTTACATTTCTTCAAAGAGTCAATGATCGTATAAAACACTATATACAAAGTTCTTAATAGTAAAACACGAGCACGTTGAACCAAAGCGTCACCGTGCTGCCATCTACAGAGATTTTTTAGTTCAAACTTCAAGAGAAATGAAAAAAATAAAAAATAAAAAATAAATAGAACTATTCAAAATGCAAATTAACTATTTTTAATAGTATTTTGGCTACTGGTACACAATAGATCAATATTAGCCTCAACATATTATTATATAACTATAAAGCCACACGGCTGACTCATTCACCGACATTAATGTTTATCCACTTTCAGACGAGCTAGAAACTTTAAATTTTGCAAAATTATAGATTCTAGCCTGTAACCGACGGGAAAACTCCAAAAAGTTAAAAATTTTAATTTTTAACCCCGAAAAAAATTCAAAATTGCGGAGCAGCTCTAGAGTCGGTGGAGACCTTTTTTGGAGGTCTCTTGTGGCTAAACGTTAAGAACTATCAAAAAACTGCTCTGGAATTATATTAGTTGACATCCACTTGCAGAGAGAACTTACTGGGGGCGAGCAAAGCGAGTGCTACATATAAGCACAAACACACATTAGATATTATACGAAAAATAGAACAGACAAACAAACTATATATTATGTAGTCTACATAAAAAAACAAGAACAATTTATACCCAAAATCTAAAAACTTCGAAAAATTAACTTAGAGAAATCGCAGACTTAATTACATTACCACACAGAAGCTGTGATAGTTGAGACAACACATCCCCTAATATAGGCAACCCGCTCACCCCTGGTGCAGAATTTCCCGCTTAACTTTTAATATCCGTCAATAGCTCTTTAACGTTATGTGACATTATCTGCACTTGGGGTAATTTAAGGTGGGGGGGGGGGGGGGTTGGGGGAGGGGTTGTAGGGGACGCGAGAAAAGGACAGTGTTTTTTGTTTGTTTTTTAAGTTTTTATGGCAAAGCTTTTTTTTTGCCAAAATAAATAAAATATTGCTCCAGTAGACACAAAGAGTTTAATTTTCTCCACCTAGTGATATCAACATTTGTTGAATATCTGTCCCAAACATAGCGGCATTAGATAACAAACTTTTTAAATGAAGATAAAAAGTTGTCAATAAATTCCAGAACACTCTTCTTGACAGATATTCAAGAAATTTTTAGGTCACCATGTTAAGAAAATTAAATTACATATTAGTATTAAATCAATATGTTATTTATTTTGGTCAAAAAAAGTTTTGCTATAAAAAACTGAAAAAACAGCTTTTTTCTTGCGTCCCACCTTAACAAAGAGCGTTAAGTTAGGATTTAAACAATTACAAACTCGTTAAAATTAACAATATATAGGCTTCCAACTATCCAAATATTCCCTTCTAAAATTAGAATTAAAGGGTTTTCTTTTACTATTAATTTAAATAGTAGCTTAGTGGGTAATCATGGTGGGTTAGAATTATCCAATATTTTAAATTAACTAATGTCGAATTAGTCAGATTCTATTGTACACATTCGGAATATTGTGACGTGGCAATGAACATCGTGAGCTATAGTCGCCGCCGCTTAGTTTTAAATCGAGTTCGACGCCTCAGCTAGTAGAGCGTCGTTATACGGATCTAAACATTCATGGTTCGATAGTTTCGGACGATTAATTCATTTGGGTGTTTATCTACAGATCTTCGCGTCTATGGTTTAGTTATAATTTCCGACACCTCATTGACTAGAACGTCTGTCTACTGATTTAGGCGTCACTAGTTCAATTCTTGGCGATGTGAAAACATGTAAAAGGATGAAATTAGGTTTGTTCCATTTACCTTAGTGGTTAAGTTATCGGTATGGGGTCTACTTGTATTATTTCCGCTAATAAAATTAGGATAGGCTGTTAATAACCTATACAGGCATACATTTGAACACATTAGAAAAAAATGACGCGTGCGCTTTGTCGTTTCTGTACTCGGCCTGCACTTAAGGCTGCCAAGGTAGCTAGTTTATTGCCAATCAGCTGTTGCTCTTAGGTTAAAATATTGAATAAACCTTTAACAGTACCGGGGAACGAACAGTAACTGGTTAAGGAGCGTTGACAGGATCTTTGTGAATAGAATTATGTCATTTAATACAACACACATTGCATTATTATGGATTAAAGAGTCAAGCTATTATTTTTGTTGATAAATGTCAAAACCGCATCTTAATATCATATTCTATGCTGGCGGCCGGGGTTCAATCCTCGGTCCCGGCAAATATTTATCTGATTACCAAACCCTTCCTTCACCTCTGACAAGACATCTTGTGAATGTGGGGAATGCCAGGCCTCCACCGTGGTTCGGATTCCACGTTAAACTGTAGGTCCTTCATTTCATCTCACAATCACCCTACCATTACACATTAGCGTAAGTGTGTATAACCCGAACGGGTAGTAAGACGCGGTGCTAATAATAATAATAATAATAATAATAATAATATCATATTCTTTAAAATGAAAAATTATACTGGATAGTATAAGAACTCTAGTTTTAATCGGGGGGTAATTCTATTATTATAAATATATTTAATGACAAAATGAAGGTTCTTCAAATAAAAAAAAAGGAGTAAATAATAAACTAATCTCGGGGAAACTTCTGGTTGTATGTGGACAAACCTCTAGAAGTGTTGGGCTAGTGGAGTGAATTAAGGACTCTGTAGAACCCATAAACAACCTTCTACGTTGTCAGCTATGGTCATTCCTGGTCAGAAAAGTCCAATTGTACGCCTAAGTTAGCCCTACTTTTGTGATGCAACAGACAAACAATTAAAAAATACCCTAAATAGTACACAATCAACATAATAATTACTTACTGATGTTATGCCACCATCAAGAAGAAAAAAGTATATTAATATATAATTTAAGTGTGAATCAATAAATTATTATTATTAGCACCGCGTCTTACTACCCGTTCGGGTTATACGCACTTACGCTAATGTGTAATGGTAGGGTGATTGTGAGATGAAATGAAGGACCTACAGTTTAACGTGGGATCCGAACCATGGTGGAGGCCTGGCATTCCACACATTCACAAGATGTCTTGTCAGAGGTGAAGGAAGGGTTTGGTAATCAGATAAATCTGTGCCGGGACCGAGGATTGAACCCGGGACCCCAGCACAGTGAATCAATAAATATGTAGCCTTTATTCTCGTTTGTCTATGTTTGTGTTTGATACCCTGCCTATTGGGCCAGCCAGACTAAATTTACATCACTAAAATACATTACGCCTTGTTTGTCAATGAAACACAGCCTCAGTGAGATACCACCCAAATGTTCCTTTACTTATAGGTAAGATTTTATAATATAAACAAATAATGAAACACATAGTAGGTAGTCTCAATGTTACAAATCAAGAGAAAAAAACACACACACGATGGAATATGATAGTTCCACATATTCTTTCCTTAGCCCCACACGGTTCAATAATCTGGTTTCCTCGTGACCTTAATGAAGAAACAAAGTTGATAAAATAAGATTTAAAAAATTAGTCTGAATAAAGAGAATAATTAAAAGGGGAGTACTTGAGTGTGATGTAAATTTAACTGTTACTTCGAGATTAGTTCCAAGATGGAATGATCTCACCTAAGGCGTCTTCCTGTCTCTGGGTGAAAATAAATGATAAAAACTGGTCGCCCGGATCTACCTATAGGTGAACGGCTCGAGGCTGTTTCTTGGCACTTTTAGGTTGCACTTTCCACTTATATTGGGCACTTTCGTCCCTGCATTCCCCAAAATAAAAAGACTTTGAAAGTTTTTGGCGCCACCAGCAGTAGAACATCCACATTCCTCAACCTCTTTCCGGCCCGGGTCTAGACCTGCCTTCCCTCCACACCCCTCTAAAACGCTCTAAAAAGGCGCCAAGCTACCCGCCTAAAAGACAAAAGTAATGAATAGGCCCACCAAAGAAAATAATCACAGTCTAAGTTTTAATTTAAAATGGTTTAAAACGATTTCCCAAGCAAACATACAACAACAAAACTACAACTCACAAATATCTTAAAATTAATCCTGGCGGGATGTCAACCCAAGTCCCACCCTTTCATTCTCCCTTGGGGCCAAAATGCGCGCTCAGCAACCTGCCGATGGATCGGAGAACCAACAAACTTTATTAGTTCCAATAACTGTATAAATAATAATATTATAAGAAGACTAATACTCCAATAAAACGAAAGACATGACTGCATACAGGTAAGTACATAAACAAAGAAAACAATAATAAATTGGGAAGGTAGTTTACAAATGTGCTTTACCAGGGCAAACACTTTAAAACGATTATTATTATTATTATTATTATTATTATTATTATCATCACCACCGTCTTACTACCCGTTCGGGTTATACGCACTTACGCTAATGTGTAATGGTAGGGTGATTGTGAGATGAAATGGAGGACCTACAGTTTAACGTGGAATCCGAACCACGGTGGAGGCCTGGCATTCCCCACATTCACAAGATGTCTTGTCAGAGGTGAAGGAAGGGTTTGGCAATCAGATAAATCTGTGCCGGGACCGAGGATTGAACCCCGGACCTGCAGCACAGAAGTCCGACATCTTATCCCTAGACCCCCAGGTCACCAGCCCTCATCTAAAACAACGTGTTGTCGCCTTCCCTCACAAACGGACCGGTTTCAACGCTCCCGTGAAAACGCACAGTGTGACACCAGGGGGTCGCCGGCGGTGTCGGTCGAGCCAATAAAGAGGTATTCTTCGCTGAGCCATCTCTCTCACAGGCTCCTATGTCAAGTTCTTATATCTGTCTGCAGCCACAATTTTCAAACAATAACACTTTTATTCACCAGAGACCAGGTGTTCGAACAAGAACATTGAAAGAAACCGTTAAATATGTACCCTCCCAATCAAGCAGACGACAAACTTGAGCATCACGCTTTGATCATTTCCAAACGTTGTGTTTATATCCATCCATTGTACTATAGATATCAGTGGGTGAAACAAGAAGGGATCTATATTTGTTGGAGCAGACAGTACCACTTGTCTCACTTTGTTTTCCGAGCTGAGGAGGGAACATGTTACACAAGTAGTAAAATATAACTTGTAATTAAGATATAATCTACAAGAGCTTAGTCTAATTTACACCTTAATTGCACCGCTGACAAGTTAAGACAACCACCAGGACTCAAGATCATAGCACTCTTTGTCATGTTCTCGAGTATTGGGGGACCACAGGGCTATAGGACCCTGGACTAGAGGACACTGGGCTAGAGGACCCTGGGCTAGAGGACCCTGGACTAGAGGACACTAGACTAGAGGACACTAGACTAGAGGACCCTGGACTAGAGGACCCTGGACTAGAGGACACTGGGCTAGAGGACACTGGGCTAGAGGATCCTGGGCTAGAGGACCCTGGCTAGAGGACACTAGACTAGAGGACCCTGGACTAGAGGACCCTGGACTAGAGGACACTAGACTAGAGGACCCTGGACTAGAGGACCCTGGACTAGAGGCCTGACTAGGACCCTGGACTAGAGGACCTGGACTAGAGGACCTGGACTAGAGGACACTAGACTAGAGGACCCTGGACTAGAGGACCCTGGACTAGAGGACCTTGGACTAGAGGACCCTGGCTAGAGGACTGGACTAGAGGACACTGACTAGAGGACCTGGGCTAGAGGATCCTGGCTAGAGGACCCTGGCTAGAGGACACTAGACTAGAGGACCCTGGACTAGAGGACCCTGGACTAGAGGACCCTGGACTAGAGGACCTGGGACTAGAGGACCCTGGCTAGAGGATCCTGGGCTAGAGGACCCTGGACTAGAGGACCTGGACTAGAGGACCCTGGACTAGAGGACCCTGGACTAGAGGACCCTGGACTAAGGACTGCTAGAGGACCCTGGACTAGAGGACCCTGGACTAGAGGACCCTGGACTAGAGGACCCTGGGCTAGAGGACCTGGACTAGAGGACACTGGACTAGAGGACCCTGGCTGAGGACTGCAGAGGACCTGGCTGAGGACTAGACAGAGACCCTGGACTAGAGGACCCTGGACTAGAGGACACTAGACTAGAGGACCCTGGACTAGAGGACCCTGGACTAGAGGACCCTGGACTAGAGGACCCTGGACTAGAGGACACTAGACTAGAGGACCCTGGACTAGAGGACCCTGGACTAGAGGACCTGGACTAGAGGACCTGACTAGAGACACTAGACTAGAGGACCCTGGACTAGAGGACCCTGGACTAGAGACCGGACTAAGACCTGGACTAGAGGACCTAGACTAGAGGACCTGGACTAGAGGACCCTGATAGAGGACGGACTAGAGGACCCTGGACTAGAGCGGAAGAGGACCTGGACTAGAGGCTGACTGGGACCTAGACAGAGGACCCTGGACTAGAGGACCTGGACTAGAGGACACTAGACTAGAGGACACTAACTAGAGGACCCTGGACTAGAGGACCCTGGACTAGAGGACCCTGGACTAGAGGACACTAGACTAGAGGACCTGGACTAGAGGACCCTGGACTAGAGGACCCTGGACTAGAGGACCCTGGACTAGAGGACCTTGGACTAGAGGACACTAGACTAGAGGACCCTGGACTAGAGGACCCTGGACTAGAGGACACTGGGCTAGAGGACACTGGGCTAGAGGATCCTGGGCTAGAGGATCCTGGGCTAGAGGACCCTGGGCTAGAGGACACTAGACTAGAGGACCCTGGACTAGAGGACCCTGGACTAGAGGACACTAGACTAGAGGACCTGGACTAGAGGACCCTGGACTAGAGGACCCTGGACTAGAGGACCCTGGACTAGAGGACCCTGGACTAGAGGACCCTGGACTAGAGGACCTTGGACTAGAGGACACTAGACTAGAGGACCCTGGACTAGAGGACCTGGACTAGAGGACCCTGGACTAGAGGACACTGGACTAGAGGACCCTGGACTAGAGGACACTGGGCTAGAGGATCCTGGACTAGAGGACCCTGGACTAGAGGACCTTGGACTAGAGGACCCTTGACATATATATCTCAATAATTCTTGAATATCTGTCGTGGTAATTATGGAATATTATGTTAAACTTTTTAAATGGTGATAAAATGTCTTAGTCAAGTTCCAAGATGGCCTTGACAGATATTCAGCAACTGTTGATGTCACCCTGGGAAGATAGTTAAATTATATGTTTCTACTGGAGAAATATTTGTTTTATTTTGGCCTAGATTAAAAAAAAACTATAAGAATTCCGACTTTAATTACATTCCCTTCCAACCCGCTGGCTTAGAGTAACACGCGCTGACAACCGGTCAGTTGGATCATGACAATTCCATCATTATTTTTTATTTAGCACCGCGTCTTACTACCCGTTCGGTTTATACGCTTAAGTACTAATTACGATAATAAGTTAGAGGTGAATAAGGTTGAACTTAGAATAAGTATACACGCATTTGCGTGGGGGTAAGAATGGGAAGGGGGAGGACAGTTGAGAAAAACGCACCCTCAATACACTCGACCAGGATTCGAACCCCGATCTCCCCGTCATCGGCAGTTCAGTGTATTGCGAGAGAGACGCTTTAGACCAGGGTTTGGCAACTTTTATATATATATAAAAAAAGGTGGACCGGTAGGGAAAAAAAAAAATAAAGTAAAAAATTTCTATTTCTCATAATATAATAACTAGTTATTAGTATAATTTTTTGCGAACCAGATGAATTCAGTCAGTGGGCCTTATGTTGCGGACCGCTGGTTTAGACCGTGCGGCCACCGAAGCGGATAGAAAAAGAAACAACAGATTAAAACAAAAGTAATTCCAAGAAAAACGTGCAGTAAACTTACGAAACAGGAAAAAAACATTTGGTTATTATTTAATTGGACATCAAATAATAATTATAATCCGCAATCCTTGTTCTTTCCCGCATCAGACGAAAACGTGCCAACATGTCGGTACTCATTCCTCATCCTTGACACGTTAGCGTACATAGTTAATACGAGCACACGCATTAGCTGAGTCGGTATACCGTGTCCACTTACTGAGCTAAGGGCCCCACGTTCGTATCCAGGTAGGGCAGAACAATTTATCTCATTGATGAAATGTGGGTTTTCCCTATCACAGTGATGAATTAACGGCCGGGGGGCTAGATGTGGTGTTTGTTCTAGGATTTTAAGTTAGTTTTTAAATCGTTTTCTGGTATAATCAGTTTGTTTAGGATACGTATGGTAAATAATAATAATATTTAGCACCGCGTCTTACTACCCGTTGGTTTATACTGCTTTAAGTACTAATTACGTTTATGGATTTTAGAATTGGGAAGGTTGAATTAGAGGAAGTGAACCCGAATTTACGTGGAGGGAGAGTGGAAAACCATTTAGGGAAAACCACCCCAGTTCACCCGACCGAGATTTGAACCTCGATCTCCCCATCTCAGCAGTCGAGCTCAACCCGATTAGCGCGTTAGCCAACTACGCCACCGAGGCGGGTCGTATGGTAAAAAAAAAGGTAACAAATATGAGCATTAAACCGAATGGTTAGTGAGATGTGGTGCTAGTGTGTATATATATTTATCTCTTATGTTAATAAAATTAAGTCTGTCTGTCACGAGCATCGCGCGATATCTACCTCACACAGAGGTATGAAATTTAAACATCAGTAGCCCCTGTAAACAAACATGTGCACCTAGAGGTCAGAATTAAAACAAAATTATTTGATTTTTTTAAATTAATTAAAAACTAGTATAGTAAAAATAAAACGCAGAGATTTATTTTATATCTGTTGGAAGTAAAAAAAAAAGCGTATTTGGGGTAACCACGCAACCCATTGTAACACCAGGTACATCTGCTAATGTGTGTGTATGTGTGTAGAGCCCCCCGCCCGGTAGACAGACGTGCCCACCACCTGAGACAAGGTGTGTGCAACACCCTGTATATAAGATATAAGAGGGTCCTTACCTCTTCTGATAAATCGAGGAACTGCGCCCGATTGGTAGCTTACATTTCCCCGGGGGGTCCTCCAGTTTGGAACATTATCACTGGAACAATGAACAATCAGATTAGGAGCTGCGTGCACTTTCTAAGGGCCAGATTGGTCACGTGACACACAAACTAGCTCTTGTTACGTCTGGGTAACCTTTTTTTAGAATAAAATAAAATGGGTTGCAGCACTTTCTTCCTTTATGCATGTCTTATTTATATATATTATACAACTATAAACCACACGGCTGACTCACTCACTGATATTAACGTTTACCCACTTCCAGATGAGCTAGAAACTTGAAATTTGGCAAACTTGTAGCTTCTACCTGTAACCGATGAGAATATTCCAAAAAGTTAAAAAAATTCAAAATTTTGAAGTTATACTTCTTTAGGCACGTTATGAAAAAATGATGAGAGTGAAATTTTAAGATGCGTGCGCATCACTGTAACACAAAAGTAATAGGTTGAAGTTAAACCGCTCATTAAGTCTCGAAAAAAAAAAAGCTACCAACAAAATAGAAATAGAACTCTGTTAGTCGCGCATGTTGGTACGCTCGTCGCCTCTGATCACTGTTTACCTATATATAATATTTATCCACATGTTTCTAGTTTCTACATTCAACAACACGTGTTTTAGTTTCATAAAGTGCGAATTATATATGTGCTAATAAATTATATTCAGTAGTGATTTAAATTGAATATTTTGATTAATATTATTTACTATTCGTAAATATTAGTGAAAAAAATTGTGCTTATAGACTTTTTCAAGTGCTCCAATATAATTGAGGTTAACTATCCGTATGTATTATTTATTGATAAATATGAATATTATTATTAATTATTATTTACACCTCGTTTAATATTAGTAACAAATAATGTGTATTAGGTTTTGTGAGATGAATAAACTTGAGTTTAACTATACCGTGAGATGCATTCTACTATTCAAAATGAAAGATTATTATTTAACATAATTAATACTAAATATTATTAAATTATTATTGTTAAATATTTATTATTGGTTATTTAATATTTACAAAATAAAGAAATAAAATTAATAAAACATTTAATAAAAAATTTGTGATAAAAATTTAAATCGAACATCAAATTAAAATATTAATTTTTAATATTTATTATTAAATTGAATAAATAATAAATATTTATAAAAATAAATGAACAAATTTAATGAAAACTTTTTGATAAAAATGAAAAGTGAATATTAAATTAAGAAATTAATAAATATTTAAAAAATGAATAAACTTACATTCAATTTTTGAATTTATTATTAAATTTATTCATTTACTTTTAAAATATTAAATAATCAATAATAAATATTTAAAATTAAGAATCTTATAATATTTAGTACAAATTATGTCATATATATATTTATTATTTTCTAAATTTTATTTTTAATAATTATATATATATATTATTAAATTTTTAATTATGCCAAAGAAGTATAACTTCTCACGCGCGTACATAAGTACACACACCCATTTTTTCGGAGCAGCTCTAGAGTCGGTGCTTACCTTTCTTTGGAGGTCTCTTGTGGCAAAACGGTAAGACCTATCAAAATAACTCTGGAATTACATTAGTTTACACCCATTTGCAAAGAGAACTCACTGGGGGTGAGCAAAGCGGATAGTTTTATATATATATATGTTGAGTCAATCAATATTAAAATATTCATTAAGAAATATTGATCTCTAAATAGTTTCAACAAGTGAATAAAAAGTGCACACAGATTATCTTCTATTTGTACAGTGGTCATGAATTTGTTTTTCCACCGCGTCTTAGTGCTCGCTTGGATTGTACGCGTGCATCAACTAAGCTGATTAAATAGGAACGAGGAAGGTAGATTTATAGACAAAATGTACCTGGATTTTCGTGGAGGGAAAGCAGGAAACCATTTAGGAATAACCACTTTCAGTACATCGGAACGGGATTTGAACCCTGATCTACCCGTCACGACAAATCAAGTCTAACTTGAGATGCGCGTATGAATAAATAAACCAAATACACTAGAGTCGCGATTATCCGGTCCTCCGTATTATCCGGCTCTGTTCTCGGTGTTAACAAGAGTGTGTTTTAAAATAAACAAACCAGTACATATCCACTATAAAACATTTACTGAATCTATAATGTACTCCATTTGACGCTCTATTCTCACTTGTTCTTTCTTTGTAGCCGATGTTACGTTTACAAAATAAAGTATTGTATGGTAAAGATAAATAAAAAAAGTGTTCCTTGTTTAATTTTTACCATCCCCCTAAAATAACCGTATTCCTATTTTACATTGCAATCAGAAAATGGCGAGATTCTGTTAAAACAAAGTTAAATGTTCTGTGAAAATTTAAAATAAGTAGGCAAACCCATAATGAAAATAATTTAATTTAGGATTCCGTATTTTCCGTTATGCGGCCCGGAATGCCGGATGGTCGCAACTCTAATGTATCTGTTTTCAGCATGAATTTGTAAAATATATGATATAGCTAATTAAAAACTATGATTCTGTTCTGATAAAATGTTCCCTTTGAAAGGTTTATGTTTATGAATGGAACATTATTAGGAGCTGATTTAGGAACAACACCCGACTAATATCAATAGTGACGGTATTTGTAAATCAATGTTTTATTCCGCAGGATGCAATAGTTTAGTTGGCAAATACTTTCTATTGCATTTTATTTGTAAAGTGTGTGTTTGATTTAGTCGTGTGCATTTGGTATGAGTTTTTGTTTGTATTTTTAGGTCATTTTTCAAAAATTTAGGTCATTTTGTACGTAATTTTTTGATAGATTCTAGGTAATAAAATCTGTGCCTTGATGATAATTAATTACGTATCTCAAAGAGTGGCAGAGATATTATCAAGATTATAAATATGTGTTTAGGTAAATTACCCTCAAAGTCATTACAATGGGAAAATAGGATACGCCATTTTGTTTGTAATGTTAAACAGTGGCGAGATATTCATTTTAATCAAAATTGTTATAACTGAATTAAAGAATATGCATCTTTCCTCTTTTCTCCCTAAGTAAACTTCCCTTAGTTTTAAATTCAGAGATTACCTGCTTCGGTGGTCTTGTGATCTAAGGCGTCACTTTCGCAGTAGACTAGACTACCGATGACAGGGAGATGGGGATTCGAATCTCAGTTGGGTATACTGAGGTTTTTTTTTACAAACTGGTTTTCCACTCTCCCTCCACTCAAATGCGGGTAAACCTCATCTAAATATGGCCTTCCTAATCCCTAAGACCAACAGCATAATTAGTACATAAGCGTTTAACCCGAATGGGTAGTAAGATGCGGTGCTAAAAATTTAAAAATATAATTAAATATCTAATTTCAAAAATTCCCCGGAGGAGCCTTATTAAAACCCAGATAAAAAGTACTAGCCTGATCGATAAAATGGTTTCGGCTCTAGCCCGAGGTAGGCCTACGTACAGACAAACGATATTGCGGAAACCACTTTTTCGGTTTTAGGGTGTCGACATTTATCAAAATTTCAAACTAGTTTTTTTTTACGATCACAATATTTCCTCTCTCTGAAGAGTTGCGAGCAAGTAAAATGGATCTATTATAAAAATAAAAACAAAATAAATCAATTAAAAATATATATCTGAATAGGAATATTTTAATAAAGTCTTATTACTACGAAACTAATCACACGATAAAAAATGACACACAACAAAAGAATATATAACGTGAAATTATATATACTAAGTAACTTTTTAGCTGTCAGATAATCAGATAGAGCTCTTACTATGAAAGTTGGACTTAAGCTTCATGCGTATTGTAATTTAATGATACAGTAGTAATATATCGTGTGAAATTGTAAGTTTTGTAATCTATAGATTTATAAATATTTTGGTAATTAAAAAAATATGTATACCTTTTCTTCAATGAATTTATATAATAATCACACGCTATGAAATACCATAAAATATTTATTATATTGCCTGCTTTGTATACAAAAAGCTTAACTCCTTTAACGAGGATATAATTATTATTTATCATGGCTCCAATTATAAGTGTAATTACTGCCTTTCAAACTTTGTGAAATTCAAACATTAAAAACGATTCGTGTTTGGAATAGCTATGCTTTCAAAAATGATTGATAAACTATATATTTAAAAGAGTAGTTTGTATTGTCTAGTGGTTTTCATAACTTATCAAATAAAGGGACATATATATTTAAATAAAATTTAAACGTTTTGCTTTAATTTTTTTTAACATCGCGTTTTACTAATAGTTCAGGTTATACGCTTATGTACTAATTACGCTAGTGGTTTTAGGGATTAGGAAGGTTATAATTAGAGAAAGTGTGCCCGCAGTTGCGTGAAGGGAGAATGGAAAAACAATTAAAAAACCCTCACTACACCCAACTGAGATTCGAACTCCGCTCTTCCTGTCATCGGAAGAGAAGTTTACTGCGAGATTAGCGCCTTAGAGCAAACGGCTACCCAGGCGGGTCTGATTTAATGTTAATTAAAGTGAGACAAAACTCATTATAAAATAGAATTTGGGTTTTAAAAATATCAACATTCTTTACACGTTATTATTAATTAGGAAATAAAAAACTATTTTAACACACACATCGTAAAACTTTAAAATTTAACATAATTAAAATAGGGTTGTTTCATTAGGCTATACATAATAAAGCAAAAAGAACAAATGCATTTTTAAACTGGTAATTAAAACATACTTTTTTTTGTCTAAGCTTTTATTTCAAAGTATTGAACTGACTAGTTAAGTTTCTAAATAATCTTAAACGTACTGGTATTTGAATAAAACTTAAGGATTCAACATTAAATTAATTTTATATGATTATGTTCCTAATGTGTAAATTACCTCAAATTGTTTGGATCCGTGATATATTTAATAAACTCAGACTAAAAACTGATTGGTACTATTACTACTAGTATAAACAACTTTTGAGCAGCGTTTATTACTACCCGTTCGGTCTGTACGCATAGACTATGTATTAACTACGATATTTTACTATGATATGAGAAAGGTTGGATTTAGAGAAAGTATAACCTCATTTGCGTGGAGTGAGAGTGTAAAACCATCCAAAGATAAAACACACTCAATAAAACCGACCGGTATTCGAACCTTGACCTTCCCATAAATCGGTAGTCCTAGTTTATTACGAGAGTGAGGCCTTAGACCATGTGGCCACCGAGACGAGTAGTATTTAAAAAATATAATAATACAAAAACACATTTCCTATATGTTACACTTCCAGCTGGTGTAAATGTATGTATCGTCTAAGGTGAGTAAGAGATCTTACCGTTTTAAAACAAGGTGTGTGATAGCAATAGTTCACACAGCCACTTCCTCCGAGCGCACACAAGGGTTCAGTGTGACATTCTAACCTGAGAACACCAACTACGAGGTAACACCAGCACGGAACACGACCGAACACTGACTGGGCGGCTCTCCTTACATACTGGCTCGCGGTAACGTGACTGCTTGCTCCAGGCCGCCACGTCGATACACCGCATCTCTGGTAGGTTGAGAGGGGAATACTAGCACAGACAATCTCTGTTACTGCTTGCTCCAGGTCGCCACGTCGATACACCGCATCTCTGGTAGGTTGAGAGGGGAATACTAGCACAGACAATCTCTGTTACTGTTTGCTCCAGATGCACTACAACTCCAGTAGGTTGAGAGGGAAATACTAGCACAGACAATCTCTGTTACTGCTTGCTCCAGATACACTACAACTCCGGTAGGTTGAGAGGGGAATACTAGCAAAGACAATCTCTGTTACTGTTTGCTCCAGATGCACTACAACTCCAGTAGGTTGAGAGGGAAATACTAGCACAGACAATCTCTGTTACTGCTTGCTCCAGATACACTACAACTCCGGTAGGTTGAGAGGGGAATACTAGCACAGACAATCTCTGTTACTGCTTGCTCCAGATACACTACAACTCCGGTAGGTTGAGAGGGAAATACTAGCACAGACAATCTCTGTTACTGCTTGCTCCAGATACACTACAACTCCGGTAGGTTGAGAGGGAAATACTAGCACAGACAATCTCTGTTACTGCTTGCTCCAGATGCACTACAACTCCAGTAGGTTGAGAGGGAAATACTAGCACAGACAATCTGTTTTACTGCTTGCTACAGATGCACTACAACTCCGGTAGGTTGAGAGGGAAATACTAGCACAAACAATCTCTGTTACTGCTTGCTCCAGATACACTACAACTCCGGTAGGTTGAGAGGGAAATACTAGCACAGACAATCTCTGTTACTGCTTGCTCCAGATACACTACAACTCCGGTAGGTTGAGAGGGAAATACTAGCACAGACAATCTCTGTTACTGCTTGCTCCAGATACACTACAACTCCGGTAGGTTGAGAGGGAAATACTAGCACAGACAATCTCTGTTACTGCTTGCTCCAGATGCACTACAACTCCAGTAGGTTGAGAGGGAAATACTAGCACAGACAATCTGTTTTACTGCTTGCTACAGATGCACTACAACTCCGGTAGGTTGAGAGGGAAATACTAGCACAGATAATCTCTGTTACTGCTTGCTCCAGATACACTACAACTCCGGTAGGTTGAGAGGGAAATACTAGCACAGACAATCTCTGTTACTGCTTGCTCCAGATACACTACAACTCCGGTAGGTTGAGAGGGAAATACTAGCACAGACAATCTCTGTTACTGCTTGCTCCAGATACACTACAACTCCGGTAGGTTGAGAGGGAAATACTAGCACAGACAATCTCTGTTACTGCTTGCTCCAGATACACTACAACTCCGGTAGGTTGAGAGGGAAATACTAGCACAGACAATCTCTGTTACTGCTTGCTCCAGATGCACTACAACTCCAGTAGGTTGAGAGGGAAATACTAGCACAGACAATCTGTTTTACTGCTTGCTACAGATGCACTACAACTCCGGTAGGTTGAGAGGGAAATACTAGCACAGACAATCTCTGTTACTGCTTGCTCCAGATACACTACAACTCCGGTAGGTTGAGAGGGAAATACTAGCACAGACAATCTCTGTTACTGCTTGCTCCAGATACACTACAACTCCGGTAGGTTGAGAGGGAAATACTAGCACAGACAATCTCTGTTACTGCTTGCTCCAGATACACTACAACTCCGGTAGGTTGAGGGGGAAATACTAGCACAGACAATCTCTATTACTGCTTGCTCCAGATACACTACAACTCCGGTAGGTTGAGGGGGAAATACTAGAACAGATAATCTCTGTTACTGCTTGCTCCAGGCCGCCACGCCAATACACTACATCTCCGGTAGGTTGAGAGGGAAATACTAGCACAGACAATCTCTATTACTGCTTGCTCCAGGCCGCCACGTCGATACACTACATCTCTGGTAGGTTGAGAGGGGAATACTAGCACAGACAATCTCTATTACTGCTTGCTCCAGGCCGCCACGTCGATACACTACATCTCTGGTAGGTTGAAAGGGGAATACTAGCACAGACAATCTCTGTTACTGCTTGCTCCAGATACACTACAACTCCGGTAGGTTGAGAGGGAAATACTAGCACAGACAATCTCTGTTACTGCTTGCTCCAGATACACTACAACTCCGGTAGGTTGAGAGGGAAATACTAGCACAGACAATCTCTGTTACTGCTTGCTCCAGATACACTACAACTCCGGTAGGTTGAGAGGGAAATACTAGCACAGACAATCTCTGTTACTGCTTGCTCCAGATACACTACAACTCCGGTAGGTTGAGGGGGAAATACTAGCACAGACAATCTCTATTACTGCTTGCTCCAGATACACTACAACTCCGGTAGGTTGAGGGGGAAATACTAGAACAGATAATCTCTGTTACTGCTTGCTCCAGGCCGCCACGCCAATACACTACATCTCCGGTAGGTTGAGAGGGAAATACTAGCACAGACAATCTCTATTACTGCTTGCTCCAGGCCGCCACGTCGATACACTACATCTCTGGTAGGTTGAGAGGGGAATACTAGCACAGACAATCTCTATTACTGCTTGCTCCAGGCCGCCACGTCGATACACTACATCTCTGGTAGGTTGAAAGGGGAATACTAGCACAGACAATCTCTGTTACTGCTTGCTCCAGATACACTACAACTCCAGTAGGTTGAGAGGGAAATACTAGCACAGACAATCTCTGTTACTGCTTGCTCCAGATGCACTACAACTCCAGTAGGTTGAGAGGGAAATACTAGCACAGACAATCTCTGTTACTGCTTGCTCCAGGCCGCCACGTCGATACACTACATCTCTGGTAGGTTGAAAGGGGAATACTAGCACAGACAATCTCTGTTACTGCTTGCTCCAGATACACTACAACTCCGGTAGGTTGAGAGGGAAATACTAGCACAGACAATCTCTGTTACTGCTTGCTCCTGATACACTACAACTCCGGTAGGTTGAGAGGGAAATACTAGCACAGACAATCTCTGTTACTGCTTGCTCCAGATGCACTACAACTCCAGTAGGTTGAGAGGGAAATACTAGCACAGACAATCTGTTTTACTGCTTGCTACAGATGCACTACAACTCCGGTAGGTTGAGAGGGAAATACTAGCACAGACAATCTCTGTTACTGCTTGCTCCAGATACACTACAACTCCGGTAGGTTGAGAAGGAAATACTAGCACAGACAATCTCTGTTACTGCTTGCTCCAGATACACTACAACTCCGGTAGGTTGAGAGGGAAATATTAGCACAGACAATCTCTGTTACTGCTTGCTCCAGATACACTACAACTCCGGTAGGTTGAGAGGGAAATACTAGCACAGACAATCTCTATTACTGCTTGCTCCAGATACACTACAACTCCGGTAGGTTGAGAGGGGAATACTGGTACAATCTTTTTAAATGCTAGCTTCAGATACAATATATATTCAGTAAGTTGCGAGAAAATATCAACGAACGAACGATATCTCCAAATACTTTTCCTTTTCCCCTGTTTTTTCTCCTACTGCTGGGCAATTTCACACATGAACGTTATAAATCCACTTGGTTTCTATTGTTTAGTAATTTCCGATTGATTATTCTAGAGGCTTAGAACATCCAAAGCTTGACGGCAATATAAAGGAGGCTACAGTGAGCTGATTTTTCTTCTCAACCTAATTGGCACGTATTGAACCATTGAAACAGGTCTAGGTGCCACCCACCGCTTATCAGAGCCAGGTGTAGCTGTGTTTACCTGGCGATATCCCCCTCGTTCAGTTCCTGCTTATACAAACACAGTTTTATTCGGGTTGGCCATTCGACGAGGATTTCTAACCACACAACTTAGAGTAGGTACAGTAGCCCCATGACTTCTTTGGTGCTGACTGACAGCTCACAGCTGATAGCTTAAAGCTTTGAAACATTACCAGACCAAATTATGTCTCTCTACTTCAAACCATATGATCTTCAAAACATGTGTTTAGCAACTGTCACTTTTGACGGTCAAAATTTATGTATATATACCTAAATGTTGACTTTCAGAAGTAAGCTGTGAGCTGTCAGTCAGCACCAAAGAAGTCATGGAGCTACTGTATGTCAACCTCGCAGCCTACCCATGATTCCGTGCGGCCCACCGACCTTAGGGTGATCCATCATGCAGTGCGACCCTAGTCTTCTTTTTATAAAGGTCGAAAAAATGCGACATTTAGAAATAAAATATTTGGGGAACTGTTTGGCTGGACATACATATGTTGACAATTATGTTAGTTGCCCTGTTTGGCTGGACATACATATGTTGACAATTATGTTAGTTGCCCTGTTTGGCTGGACATACATATGTTGACAATTATGTTAGTTGCCCTGTTTGGCTGGACATACATATGTTGACAATTATGTTAGTTGCACTGTTTGGCTGGACATACATATGTTGACAATTATGTTAGTTGTCCTGTTTGGCTGGACATACATATGTTGACAATTATGTTAGTTGCACTGTTTGGCTGGACATACATATGTTGACAATTATGTTAGTCGCCCTGTTTGGCTGGACATACATATGTTGACAATTATGTTAGTTGCCTTGTTTGGCTGGACATACATATGTTGACAACTATGTTAGTTGCACTGTTTGGCTGGACATACATATGTTGACAATTATGTTAGTGGCACTGTTTGGCTGGACATACATATGTTGACAATTATGTTAGTGGCACTGTTTGGCTGGACATACATATGTTGACAATTATGTTAGTGGCACTGTTTGGCTGGACATACATATGTTGACAACTATGTTAGTTGCCCTGTTTGGCTGGACATACATATGTTGACAATTATGTTAGTGGCACTGTTTGGCTGGACATACATATGTTGACAACTATGTTAGTTGCACTGTTTGGCTGGACATACATATGTTGACAATTATGTTAGTTGCACTGTTTGGCTGGACATACATATGTTGACAATTATGTTAGTTGCCCTGTTTGGCTGGACATACATATGTTGACAACTATGTTAGTTGCCCTGTTTGGCTGGACATACATATGTTGACAATTATGTTAGTTGCACTGTTTGGCTGGACATACATATGTTGACAATTATGTAGTCGCCCTGTTTGGCTGGACATACATATGTTGACAATTATGTTAGTTGCCCTGTTTGGCTGGACATACATATGTTGACAACTATGTTAGTTGCACTGTTTGGCTGGACATACATATGTTGACAATTATGTTAGTTGCACTGTTTGGCTGGACATACATATGTTGACAATTATGTTAGTTGCCCTGTTTGGCTGGACATACATATGTTGACAACTATGTTAGTTGCCCTGTTTGGCTGGACATACATATGTTGACAATTAGTTAGTTGCACTGTTTGGCTGACATACATATGTTGACAATTATGTTAGTTGCCTGTTTGGCTGGACATACATATGTTGACAACTATGTTAGTTGCCCGTTTGGCTGAACATACATATGTTGACAATTATGTTAGTTGCCCTGTTTGGCTGGACATACATATGTTGACAACTATGTTAGTTGCCCTGTTTGGCTGGACATACATATGTTGACAATTATGTTAGTCGCCTGTTTGGCTGGACATACATATGTTGACAATTATGTTAGTTGCACTGTTTGGCTGGACATACATATGTTGACAATTATGTTAGTCGCCCTGTTTGGCTGGACATACATATGTTGACAATTATGTTAGTTGCCCTGTTTGGCTGGACATACATATGTTGACAATTATGTTAGTCGCCCTGTTTGGCTGGACATACATATGTTGACAATTTGTTTACCAGCTTCGGTGGTCGCAAGGTCTGAGGCGTCAATCCTACAGTAGACTGGACTGCCAATGACGGAGAGATTGGGGCTCGAATCCCGGTCGGTATAATTGAGAATGGTTTTTCCTAAACAGTTTTTAATCCCCTACACGAAAACGGGGGTATACTTCTTCTAATTTAACCTTACCCATCCTTGACCCATTAGCTTAATTAGCTTGTGGATGGTGACTGATGGTTTAGGGGTAAGGTGTCGGACTTCTCTGCTAGGGGTCCGGGGTTCAATCCTCGGTCCCGGCACAGATTTATCTGATTACCAAACCCTTCCTTCACCTCTGACAAGACGTGTATTAATCACAACTTGTGAATGTGTGGAATGCCAGGCCTCCACCGTGGTTCGGATCCCACGTTAAACTATAGGTCCTCCATTTAATCTCATAATCACTACACATTAGCGTAAGTGTGTATAATCCGAACGGGTAGTAAGGCGCGATACTAATACTACTACTACTATACTACTGCTACTACTACTACTATACTACTACTACTACTACTATACTACTACTACTACTACTACTATACTACTACTATAATATAATAATAATAATAATAATAATTGTGACCTTGTACAGTTATGTTTTTAATGTAAAATAGGGCCGTACGTAAGGTTGTGGCAATAATTCGCTATCATTTTCTGCAGGAAAAATGATAAATTTATATCCTCTCAAGAAAACTTAACTGCCCCCTCCTGAAAAAAAGATACATATCTGATAGGTTGCCCTGTTTCCCAAGTGGTACAATATTTCTTTTGCTATCAGCAATGAGTGTACCTCCATTACGTCCCAGGTTGGTCTGAGCAGGGTTGCCATTATTATATCACCACCAAATTTCCCGTTTTTTCTAGGCGGTTTCATTTTCCCAGACAACTTATTGAAGATATATCTATACTAATATTATAAAGAGGAAAGATTTTTTTTTTTTTGTGTGTTTTTGTTTGTAATGGATAAACTCAAAAACTACTGGATTGATTTTAAAAATTCTTTCACCAAAATAAATCTACATTATCAGCGAGTAGGGTAACATAGGCTATATTTTATTTTGAAAATTTAATTTATTCCTCATAAAAATGTCGATAGTATATTATATAGTCGTTGGGAAAAAAAAGTTGTTGAAGGGAAACAAGGGGTTGGCGAAAGGGGGGGGGGGGGTTTGGGGTGAGGAAAGAGAAATGAGATGAAAATAGGAGGGCAGATAAAAAGAGGGAGGGCGCTATACAGTGATGGTAGGACTGTATTTAAAAAAAAAAGTAAAAAAAGTTTAGTTTTTATATTGATATGATGGATGATTTGAAGCGTTGTTTTACAGGATTCTTTACAATTTTTTTTACGGGGAAGGGGGCTAGTGAGTAATAAAATTTCATTTTTCTATTAAATGAGTAAGGGTGAATTCAGGTAGCTTATATTTAAAACATAACTATTTCAGATTTATGTGGACATACCACTTCTGTGGCTTCATAGTCTTTGTTTGAGGGGTAATATGACATGTTTGAATATTATTATTATTAATATTATTATTATTATCATCATCATCATCATCACCGGGTATTACTACCCGTTCGGGTTGTACGCACTTACGCTAATGTGTAATGGTAGGGTGATTGTGAGATGAATTAGAGGACCTACAGTCTAACGTGAGATCCGAACCACGGTGGAGACCTGACATTACCCACATTCACAAGTTGTGATTAATACACGTCTTGTCAGAGGTGAAGGAAGGGTTGGATAATCTAATAAATCTGTGCTGGGACCGAGGATTGAAACCCAGACCATAGCACAGAAGCCCGACACCTTAGCCCCTAGACCACCAGGTCATCCACATGATTGAATCAACGTTCTTAACTATTTACTTCACTTTACTGTCCATCCAAAGATCTACTATTTTAAGCTTTCAGTTAAATGTCCCAAACTAATAAATATTCCAGTATCTTTATTAGATTTTGCAAAATTCCCTGATTTTTTCTGATTATTTCCAGACACAAAAAATTGCCTGTGTTTACCTTGCTCGCCCTGTTTCGCAGGGGTGTGAAAACTCCCTGTTTAGTTGATACAATTATCGCCACTAAACGACGGGGGTAACACGGCGCGTTCTTGTTTTAGTACTGCGGTATCACACGACTATTTACACTCACTTTATGTCTTGTTTACCGACAACAAAATGGCGGCGTTGTTCTCTGAAGATGTCTCTGTCGTGTCGGTACATTCAACAGAGAGGCTGTTAGTG
Organism: Timema cristinae; assembly: GCA_039000515.1. Taxonomy (NCBI): domain Eukaryota; kingdom Metazoa; phylum Arthropoda; class Insecta; order Phasmatodea; family Timematidae; genus Timema; species Timema cristinae. Next base: position 8,962,066 of record JBCFYV010011172.1, on the reverse strand, counting down.
GCTCTTCACAGGTTGGAGGTGTAGAGAGGGGAGAGGAAGGCGCACCCGGACGAGAGTAGACCTTCCCGTGATCCGGTCTATTGCGAGTCTCACACCGTAAACTGAGAGATCATAGGTGTGGGTATAGGAAAGATTATTAATGGTCTTGTCATCCCCCTCCAACTTATTATTAACTTTTCCTCTCTCTTCTACCTCACTTCCATCTCACTCCTCACAATTCTTTCTCTAAATTTACCTCCTTATCTTTATCCTCCATTCTTTTCTCCTCAACTCTCTATCTGCCACCTCCATCAATTCCCTCCTTCAATCCCCCCCCCCCTGACTTCCTCTTTCCTCCCGTATTTCCCTCCTCACTTCCTCCTCCAACTCAAGTGTTGGCTCACTACAAGCGCTCCCCGAGGAAGAGTATATGGGTTGACTGACGTATCTCCCCATTTCCTCCCCAGGATATCGGAACATTTCCAGGAAAGAGACTCGATTTCCCCCCCCCCCCCTTCCACTAAAAGTCTCGAGTGGAAGTTGTGTCGGATGCAAATGGTAGAACTTTAGTGCGCCCTCAGAGAACACCCAACATCTTTCCTAACCTAAGGAGGAGAGAAAACACGCCACTGGATTAACGGGTCATAATTACCTCATTTCTTCTTGTATTTCAAGTTAAGATATTTCTCATAATTTCTCCTTGGATATCCTCACGCATGATAACGTTCAAGTTAAAAATAAAAAGTAAACCAAAGCAAATTTTTTATTATAAAAATATATATATAATTGTATCACAAAATAACCCCATGAAAAATAATTTTTTTCGCAAACTAAACCACGTAAAGATGAATATAATCTTACCTAACCTAACCTAACCTAACCTTACAATTATAAGATTTAAAAAAATTTACCTGGCTCTCAGTTGTCTTGGCACCCAGTATTCCTAGTGCCCAGTTCGCAAGAGCCCAGTTGGGTGCGCCCAAAAGGTGGTGCCCAGTTGTCTGAATTCGCACTGGGATAACCGACTAGGTTTTTCACGAGTTGGAGAATAATAATGGCGCTGGGGTCGGCCCCAGATGGGGCAAAGAAATGTATCCCCTCCAGACCTTATCCCAAGGAAAAAAAAAAGTCCTAATACCCGAGACCTAGAGTTATCATTAATTTTCACCAGCTTGTTAAACTTATTACTATTAAGTACAAATGTAATTTTCTTACAGCCCAATGCACCTGCCTACGAGCTTAGGGGTCCCTGGTTCGAATCCCGGCTGGTATCTTGGGTTTTTTCCTGAGAGAGAAATTGCCCTAACGGTCACCTGGGTTTGGTTAGTTGGGTTAAGAGTTTCCACTGTTTACACACCCTCATACTCACCATCGCCCTCATACTCACTATCACTCTCATACTCTCTATCTCCCTCATACTCACTATCACCCTCATACTCACCATCGCCCTCATACTCACTACCATCCTCATACTCACTATCACGCTCATACTCACTATCACTCTCATACTCACTATCACCATCATACTCACTATCACTCTCATACTCACTATCACCCTCATACTCACTATCACTCTCATACTCACTATCACCATCATACTCACTATCACTCTCATACTCACTATCACCCTCATACTCACCATCGCCCTCATACTCACTACCATCCTCATACTCACTATCACGCTCATACTCACTATCACTCTCATACTCACTATCACCATCATACTCACTATCACTCTCATACTCACTATCACCATCATACTCACTATCACCCTCATACTCACTATCAACCTCGTACTCACTATCACTCTCATACTCACCATCGCCCTCATACTCACTACCATCCTCATACTCACTATCACTCTCATACTCACTATCACCCTCATACTCACTATCAACCTCGTACTCACTATCACTCTCATACTCACCATCGCCCTCATACTCACTACCATCCTCATACTCACAACCATCCTCATACTCACTATCACCCTCATACTCACTATCAACCTCGTACTCACTATCACTCTCATACTCACCATCGCCCTCATACTCACTACCATCCTCATACTCATTACCATCCTCATACTCACTATCACTCTCATACTCACTATCACCCTCGTACTCACTATCAACCTCGTACTCACTATCAACCTCGTACTCACTATCACTCTCATACTCACCATCGCCCTCATACTCACTACCATCCTCATACTCACTACCATCCTCATACTCACTATCACTCTCATACTCACTATCACTCTCATACTCACTATCACTCTCATACTCACTATCACTCTCATACTCACTATCACCCTCATACTCACTATCAACCTCGTACTCACTATCAACCTCGTACTCACTATCAACCTCGTACTCACTATCAACCTCGTACTCACTATCAACCTCGTACTCACTATCACTCTCATACTCACCATCGCCCTCATACTCACTATCACTCTCATACTCACATCGCCCTCATACTCACTACCATCCTCATACTCACAACCATCCTCATACTCACTATCACCCTCATACTCACTATCAACCTCGTACTCACTATCACTCTCATACTCACCATCGCCCTCATACTCACTACCATCCTCATACTCATTACCATCCATCATACTCACTATCACTCTCATACTCACTATCACTCTCATACTCACTATCACTCTCATACTCACTATCACTCTCATACTCACTATCACCCTCATACTCACTATCAACCTCGTACTCACTATCAACCTCGTACTCACTATCAACCTCGTACTCCACTATCAACCTCGTACTCACTATCAACCTCGTACTCACTATCAACCTCGTACTCACTATCACTCTCATACTCACCATCGCCCTCATACTCACTACCATCCTCATACTCACAACCATCCTCATACTCACTATCAACCTCGTACTCACTATCAACCTCGTACTCACTATCAACCTCGTACTCACTATCACCCTCATACTCACTATCACTCTCATACTCACTATCACTCTCATACTCACTATCACTCTCATACTCACTATCACCCTCATACTCACTATCAACCTCGTACTCACTATCAACCTCGTACTCACTATCAACCTCGTACTCACTATCACCCTCATACTCACTATCAACCTCGTACTCACTATCACTCTCATACTCACCATCGCCCTCATACTCACTACCATCCTCATACTCACAACCATCCTCATACTCACTATCACCCTCATACTCACTATCAACCTCGTACTCACTATCACTCTCATACTCACCATCGCCCTCATACTCACTACCATCCTCATACTCATTACCATCCTCATACTCACTATCACTCTCATACTCACTATCACCCTCGTACTCACTATCAACCTCGTACTCACTATCAACCTCGTACTCACTATCACTCTCATACTCACCATCGCCCTCATACTCACTACCATCCTCATACTCACTACCATCCTCATACTCACTATCACTCTCATACTCACTATCACTCTCATACTCACTATCACTCTCATACTCACTATCACCCTCATACTCACTATCAACCTCGTACTCACTATCACTCTCATACTCACTATCACCCTCATACTCACTATCACTCTCATACTCACTATCACCCTCAAACTCACTATCACTCTCATACTCATTATCACCATCATATAAAATATCAACCTCATATTCACTATCACCATAACCTCATCTCATCAGGACATGTAAAGAGCCTCCAGGAAAGGATGTACTATTAGTACATTAGTACGTCCCCTGGACAACAATACATTAGTACTGGCTAATATTTACACTACTGGGAAACGAGTGATGTAGTCCACACGCGCAGTATTATTGCTATTACCATCTCATAAGGTATAACAATCGTAGCAACGACTTGTGACGCACAGTATTATTGCTATTACCATCTCATAAGGTATAGCAATCATAGCAACGACTGTGACGCACAGTATTATTGCTATTACCATCTCATAAGGTATAACAATCGTAGCAACGACTTGTGACGCACAGTATTATTGCTATTACCATCTCATAAGGTATAACAATCGTAGCAACGACTGTGACGCACAGTATTATTGCTATTACCATCTCATAAGGTATAACAATCGTAGCAACGACTGTGACGCACAGTATTATTGCTATTATCATCTCATAAGGTATAACAATCGTAGCAACGACTTGTGACGCACAGTATTATTGCTATTACCATCTCATAAGGTATAGCAATCATAGCAACGACTGTGACGCACAGTATTATTGCTATTACCATCTCATAAGGTATAACAATCGTAGCAACGACTTGTGACGCACAGTATTATTGCTATTACCATCTCATAAGGTATAACAATCGTAGCAACGACTGTGACGCACAGTATTATTGCTATTACCATCTCATAAGGTATAACAATCGTAGCAACGACTGTGACGCACAGTATTATTGCTATTATCATCTCATAAGGTATAACAATCGTAGCAACGACTTGTGACGCACAGTATTATTGCTATTACCATCTCATAAGGTATAGCAATCATAGCAACGACTGTGACGCACAGTATTATTGCTATTACCATCTCATAAGGTATAACAATCGTAGCAACGACTGTGACGCACAGTATTATTGCTATTATCATCTCATAAGGTATAACAATCGTAGCAACGACTTGTGACGCACAGTATTATTGCTATTACCATCTCATAAGGTATAGCAATCATAGCAACGACTGTGACGCACAGTATTATTGCTATTACCATCTCATAAGGTATAGCAATCATAGCAACGACTGTGACGCACAGTATTATTGCTATTACCATCTCATAAGGTATAACATTCATAGCAACGACTGTGGCGCACAGTATTATTGCTATTATCATCTCATAAGGTATAACAATCGTAGCAACGACTGTGACGCACAGTATTATTGCTATTATCATCTCATAAGGTATAACATTCATAGCAACGACTGTGGCGCACAGTATTATTGCTATTACCATCTCATAAGGTATAACAATCGTAGCAACGACTGTGACGCACAGTATTATTGCTATTACCATCTCATAAGGTATAACAATCATAGCAACGACTGTGACGCACAGTATTATTTTGCTATTACCATCCCATAAGGTATAACAATCGTAGCAACGACTGTGGCGCACAGTATTATTGCTATTACCATCTCATAAGGTATAACAATCGTAGCAACGACTTGTGACGCACAGTATTATTGCTATTACCATCTCATAAGGTATAACAATCGTAGCAACGACTGTGACGCACAGTATTATCGGACTAATAGGGGCTGAAAATTGTCTGTTTTAATGAAAGTCCAGGCAATAACAAATAATTCTTATAGGGGTGTAATGCAGCACGGTGCACATCAATACAAGTACAGTGGTTAGCTATAAAGAGTGTTTATAAAAACAGCCTTCAACATAGGTTGAATTGAAAAAGATTTGCACGTATACATTGTATTAATCTTTAGAACAAGAAGGTTCTGGTTCATGTTGATTGCTTGCTTGCACTCATTGGTTTGAAAAAAATAATTTATTTCCCGTTGGGTTTGTTTGCTGCTTATTTCTCCGGTTAATAACTGACGGAGATGCCGCAAGTGTTAGTAATATGCCAACATATCTTCATTCGCCGATTGCTCAACATATTGGATAACAAAATTAAACTGTCTTTCATTTCGATCACCTCAATTTTCGGCTGAGTAGTGTCCCTACCTCTTCTTTCTCGTCCTCTTCAGTTACAATGGCCACAATTTCTTCTTCAGCCAAAATCTGGAAGCCAGGGTCGTCTTCGTCTGCTTCGAGCCAGGCCTCCACATCATCCAATGAAACTGATTCCTTTTCTCCTCTCTGCAGAGTGTCACGGTAGTCTTCTGTCTCACTCTCCTTCTCTCTGCAGAGTGTCACGGTAGTCTTCTGGCTCACTCTCCTCCTCTCTGCAGAGTGTCACGGTAGTCTTCGGGCTCACTCCCCCCTCTCTGCAGAGTGTCACGGTAGTCTTCTGTCTCACTCTCCTCCTCTCTGCAGAGTGTCACGGTAGTCTTCTGGCTCACTCTCCCCCTCTTGCAGAGTGTCACGGTAGTCTTCTGCTCACTCTCCTCTCTGCAGAGTGTCACGGTAGTCTTCTGTCTCACTCTCCTCCTCTCTGCAGAGTGTCACGGTAGTCTTCTGCCTCACTCTCTCCTCTCTGCAGAGTGTCACGGTAGTCTTCTGGCTCACTCTCCTCTCTGCAGAGTGTCACGGTAGTCTTCTGCCTCACTCTCCTCTCTGCAGAGTGTCACGGTAGTCTTCTGTCTCACTCTCCTCCTCTCTGCAGAGTGTCACGGTAGTCTTCTGTCTCACATCTCCTCTCTGCAGAGTGTCACGGTAGTCTTCTGCTCACATCCCCTCTCTTCTAGAGTGTCTTCTTATCCCACTCTTCCTCCTGCAAGTGTTAGTTGTTTTCTTTCACGCATCCTCTCTAGGGTCAATGTGTATACTTTTTTCCTCTCTGCAGAGTGTCACGGTAGTCTTCTGCCTCACTCTCCTCTCTGCAGAGTGTCACGGTAGTCTTCTGTCTCACTCTCCTCCTCTCTGCAGAGTGTCACGGTAGTCTTCTGTCTCACTCTCCTCTCTGCAGAGTGTCACGGTAGTCTTCTGGCTCACTCTCCTCCTCTCTGCAGAGTGTCACGGTAGTCTTCTGCCTCACTCTCCTCTCTGCAGAGTGTCACGGTAGTCTTCTGCCTCACTCTCCTCTCTGCAGAGTGTCACGGTAGTCTTCTGTCTCACTCTCCTCCTCTCTGCAGAGTGTCACGGTAGTCTTCTGTCTCACTCTCCTCTCTGCAGAGTGTCACGGTAGTCTTCTGTCTCACTCTCCTCCTCTCTGCAGAGTGTCACGGTAGTCTTCTGGCTCACAATTCTCTACTTCTAGAGTTGTTTCTTCATTATCCAAAAACTCTTTCCATGCCCTTGCCAAAGTCGTTTGTTTTATTTATTTCACGGCATCAGCAAAGTTGTAAATCTAGGGTCGAATGTTGTATAACTTTAAATTTTGAAGAAGAGTCTGTTGTCCCCTCCTGTCTTCTTCATCAGCGGATGACTCTTCAACCTCCAGGACTTCACTAAGAAATGTCCTTTGATACAGCCGCTTTGCGGTGTAGATCAGACCTTGGTCCATGGGCTGTAACACGGATGATGTGTTGGTTGTCAGGAACAAACACTTGATCTTGATCTTCTTCTTTACTACAGAGTTTGTTCTCTTCAGGGTGTGTTGGTGCATCATCTAAAAGAACCAGGGTCTTTACTTCATCTTCTGGAAGTTTTAAATGTTCAATCTGGTGTATTTTAATCGCTGGTTCAGCCTTTGTAAGAAACCAATCATCTGTTATTTCAGTTGTAAACCACTCATCGTAAGAACTATAAGAGTGAACTGTAAGATTGCCCATCACATTTTTAGTGCCCGAGGATTATTGCTTTTACCGACGATAACTGTTTTAAGCAAATGGCTACCATCTGCATTCGCACACAGCAAAGAACCACTGGTAGACCGCATCACCCAGCGTAACAAGAGTAGGCATCCGCATACGTTTAATTCCACTCTTTTCTTTCTCTACATTAAACTTAAGAACAAAGTTACAAATGTCACTTTTCGCCTTTCTAATATCAGACACGGTTTGTTTGGTTATTCCGTATTCAGCACAAATGTTAAGACACTGAAACTCCTTTATCAAGTTTTCCTATCACTGACAGTTTATCGTGAAGACTAAGATGTTTACGTTTACCTTTCTGTCATACAATAGCTTTACTTAACGACATGATTCAAAGGTTAGTTAGTGAAAACTGTAAGTGTGAGCGTGCGACCAATAACTGACCAATACTGAACAAAACAGAACCGGTTGCAGGGGCTGGCATCGATCGGCAATTCGTGGGATGTCAGACAATGACTCGTCTGGCTGGCGAGTGGTGTGGGTTATGCAACGCATCCATTTTTACGCAAAACAACACGACGATCGATGTCTAATCGCTTGTTTGGAAATGTAAAGCTCGTCAGATAAAAATAAGCATCCTTTATTATTATTACTATTTTTTTAAACCGTCCGTTATAAGCGACGTCCGTTATAATAGGGTCTGTTATAATGAGGTTCTACTGATTTAAAATCATGTGATGTGACCATGTGACGTTATCACGTGACCATCGTCCACTAACATCCTCCTTCCCTACCCACCTGTGACGTTGTTATCACGTGACCATCGTCCACTCAACATTATCCTTCCCTAGCTCCATCCTGTGACGTTATCACGGGACCATCGTCCACTACGAGCCCAGCTAGGCTGTCCTTGCAATAATACTCCGTCACGTCCGCAGCTAAAGTGCGCCTGCAGTAAGTATTGTGTAACGTATCCCCACACACACAAGACAGGATATCCTAGATTAGTGCGCTTTGTTGCCGTGGGTCGTCGCTGCTGTATTGAGGTTTTGATTATTTCCACCTTGAGGGGTGTAATATCTCTCTGTCCAACCCCACGTGCTGTGTGAGCTTAGAACGTCCATAAGCCACGGGATGTACCCCTCAGAGGCAAGGGTTCTGCGTCACTCCTGCCAACTTAGCGATGCCACGAAATGTGGCGGCTCTAAAACAAGAATATTTGATGTGGCCATGATAAAACAATATTGTATTGTTACAAAGCCCGATTGGTCTCATCCTTTATTTGTATGTCTTAACATCCACACATGAGGACAACGAGCCATGTAGGAGAAAGGAAAATAAGTGTAGACTATATTTAGCAAAGCTTTAATCAAAACAAGTTCAGATGTTTTGATCAATCAAATTATGACTATAATGGAACAATCAATGAAATAAAATATACCTTCTTCAGTGGCCACATGGTCTAAGGCGTCACTCTCGCAATAAACTAGACCACCGATTATAGGGAGAACGGCTTTCGAACCCCGGTCGTGTGTACTGAGGGCGGTTTTTTCCAAAATGGTTTTTACCTCTCCCTCCCCACGTGTACATTTCCTCTATAAATACAATCCTCCTCATTCTAAGCATAGTAGTGTGATTAGCAGGTCCCGGATTTTTATGATCAAAAAATACTTCTAATTTTCTAAATAATTACCTAAAAATATGGACAGAAACTTGTAATAAACACACATGACTAACTCATACAGGCACTATACAACAGAAAATGCAATGTAAGATTTTTTTAACAACCAAGCTCTTCTATTCTGTTGAATATAATATTGATTAACAAATATCTGTTTGAGAAGTAATAGCTACCTCCTCCCAACGCAACCCTCTCCAGCCTAGTTGCTGTCTCACCAGGAATGTGTATTTTACAAGCAAAGAGGATATAAAGTTCATCTTCTCATTCAAACAACTGTGATACAAAGTTCATGGTCTACATTATCTTCTCATTCAGACAACTGTGATACAAAGTTCATGGTCTACATTATCTTCTCATTCAGACAACTGTGATACAAAGTTCATGGCCTACATTATCTTCTCATCCGACAACTGTGATACAAAGTTCATGACCTACATTATCTTCTCATTCAGACAACTGTGATACAAAGTTCATGGTCTACATTATCTTCTCATTCAGACAACTGTGATACAAAGTTCATGGCCTACATTATCTTCTCATTCAGACAACTGTGATAAAAAGGTCATGGCCTACATTATCTTCTCATTCAGACAACTGTGATAAAAAGGTCATGGTCTACATTATCTTCTCATTCAGACAACTGTGATAAAAAGGTCATGGCCTACATTATCTTCTCATTCAAACAACTGTGATACAAAGTTCATGGCCTACATTATCTTCTCATTCAGACAGCTTTGGGCTAAAAAAAATTATGTTTGATTATTTATGCATTTATAAAATAGTGATAGTATTTAAAAAATATACTCATTCAACATGAATGCCTTAAAATTACTCAAAAAGGCTTAAAAAACCGATAAAAATAATCACTCCTACCAAGAAAATATGACCTTGAATTCCAAAATGACAAAAATAAATAAATCCTACTTTATAAAAATATACATTTCTACAGCAAGTGTACCATGAACAGAGTTTATGTAGACCTACCACGACCCGCTTTGGTGGCCGCATGGTCCGTGGCGCTACTCTAGCAGTAGACTACCTACCCACGACCCACTTTGGTGGCCGCATGGTCCGTGGCGCTACTCTAGCAGTAGACTAGCAGTAGACTACCTACCCACGACCCGCTTTGGTGGCCGCATGGTCCATGACGCTACTCTAGCAGTAGACTACCTACCCACGACCCGCTTTGGTGGCCGCATGGTCCGTGGCGCTACTCTAGCAGTAGACTAGCAGTAGACTACCTACCCACGACCCGCTTTGGTGGCCGCATGGTCGTGGCGCTACTCTAGCAGTAGACTACCTACCCACGACCCACTTTGGTTGGCCGCATGGTCCGTGGCGCTACTCTAGCAGTAGACTAGCAGTAGACTACCTACCCACGACCCGCTTTGGTGGCCGCATGGTCCGTGGCGCTACTCTAGCAGTAGACTAGCAGTAGACTACCTACCCACGACCCGCTTTGGTGGCCGCATGGTCCATGACGCTACTCTAGCAGTAGACTACCTACCCACGACCCGCTTTGGTGGCCGCATGGTCCGTGGCGCTACTCTAGCAGTAGACTAGACTGCAGATGGCGGGGACATCAAGATTTGAATCTCGATCGGGAGTACTGAGAGTTTTTTCCAAAATGGGTTTTCACTCTTCCTTTACACAAATGCGGTACACTTACTCTAAACTATGACCTTTCTAATCCCTAAAACCATTATTGTAATTAGTAAATAACCATATAACCCGTCCGGGGTCGTGATCTGGCCTCTACTGTTCTATTTTGGAGAACCTCTGCACTTGAAATAGTGATTAACGTCCTCTATAACTTAACCTAAATTACCATTCTCTCCGTCAAGCCAAGAGTCGAATAGGGACCGCCTATAACTAGAAATGGGCGTGAAGGGATGTGATGAAGGGCGAGGGAAAGGGAAAAGGGGAAGGGGATCGACAATAGCCCAACCCTCACGGCTGCGGTCTAATACTACGCAATATCTTGTGGTACGCTCGGTAGATAAATTACTAGGCTTGATTCACACGCTCGCCGAACAATAGAAAGCTTGATTCACACGCTCGCCGAACAATATAAGGCTTGATTCACACGCTCGTCGAACAATATAAAGCTTGATTCACACGCTCGCCGAACAATAGAAAGCTTGATTCACACGCTCGTCGAACAATAGAAAGCTTTATTCACACGCTCGCCGAACAATAGAAAGCTTGATTCACACGCTCGTCGAACAATAGAAAGCTTGATTCACACGCTCGTCGAACAATAGAAAGCTTTATTCACACGCTCGCCGAACAATAGAAAGCTTGATTCACACGCTCGCCGAACAATATAAGGCTTGATTAACACGCTTGCCGAACAATATAAAGCTTGATTCACACGCTCGCCGAACAATAGAAAGCTTGATTCACACGCTCGCCGAACAATAAAAAGCTTGATTCACACGCTTGCCGAACAATATAAAGCTTTATTCACACGCTCGCCGAACAATAGAAAGCTTTATTCACACGCTCGTCGAACATTATAAGACTTGATTCACACGCTCGCCGAACAATAGAAAGCTTGATTCACACGCTCGCCGAACAATAGAAAGCTTGATTCACACGCTCGCCGTACAATAGAAAGCTTTATTCACACGCTCGCCGAACAATAGAAAGCTTTATTCACACGCTCGCCGAACATTAGGAAGCTTGATTCACACGCTCGTCGAACATTATAAGACTTGATTCACACGCTCGCCGAACAATAGAAAGCTTGATTCACACGCTCGTCGAACAATAGAAAGCTTGATTCACACGCTCGCCGAACAATAGAAAGCTTGATTCACACGCTCGCCGAACAATATAAAGCTTTATTCACACGCTTGCCGGACAATATAAAGCTTTATTCACACGCTCGCCGAACAATAGAAAGCTTTATTCACACGCTCGTCGAACATTATAAGACTTGATTCACACGCTCGCCGAACAATAGAAAGCTTGATTCACACGCTCGCCAAACAATAGAAAGCTTGATTCACACGCTCGCCGTACAATAGAAAGCTTTATTCACACGCTCGCCGAACAATAGAAAGCTTTATTCACACGCTCGCCGAACATTAGGAAGCTTGATTCACACGCTCGTCGAACATTATAAGACTTGATTCACACGCTCGCCGAACAATAGAAAGCTTGATTCACACGCTCGTCGAACAATAGAAAGCTTGATTCACACGCTCGCCGAACAATAGAAAGCTTGATTCACACGCTCGCCGAACAATATAAAGCTTTATTCACACGCTTGCCGAACAATATAAAGCTTTATTCACACGCTCGCCGAACAATAGAAAGCTTTATTCACACGCTCGTCGAACATTATAAGACTTGATTCACACGCTCGCCGAACAATAGAAAGCTTGATTCACACGCTCGCCGAACAATAGAAAGCTTTATTCACACGCTCGCCGAACATTAGGAAGCTTGATTCACACGCTCGTCGAACATTATAAGACTTGATTCACACGCTCGCCGAACAATAGAAAGCTTGATTCACACGCTCGCCGAACAATAAAAAGCTTGATTCACACGCTCGTCGAACAATATAAAGCTTGATTCACACCCTCGCCGAAAAATATAAAGCAGTATATGCGAAGTAATTCACATACTTTAAGTTGACCCATGATGTAGTGCAACGCTTTAAAACCGCTGATTATCAACATATTTTATCTTCTAATGGATAAATATTTATTTTAGATAATTCTCTCGATGTATGTTTTCAAATTATAACGCTGTGTCGTGACACAATCCAATACGTAGATACACAGACTTTACATTCACGGGCTGTTTCAAATCTCCTCACAACAGCCAACAGAGCTGTCTGCTTGCTTCTGGCTCTACAGCGCATGCGCATTGATTTGAGATGGTTGGTTCTGAGGTTTGATTGGTTCCCCTGTGCCTAACATCTCGAGCAGAGTGTACAAAGTAGAGAATAGTTTAACTTCAGCAGAACAGCTCGCACCGATTAAGCGGGAATCTTGTGATTGGCTTAGAGCGCGTCACATGACCACGTTTCTGTTCCGCGCTAGTTTTTCGGCGAACGTGCGAATCCACAGTTATTAACCATATTAAGCACCGGGCAGGGAGAGGGGGAGGGGGATTCTGAAAACCTTCCACTATTATCTAATTAGAGTGAGATATTGTTACAGCCGGGCAATTAATATGTCTCCAAGACCGGAGGTCCCTGTGACTAGGGACAACTTGTTATCAGATCTATGGATACAACAAAGCTAGACTCGCTTTATGTTTTGACATTTTAACGTGGGATCCGAACCACGGTGGAGGTCTAGCATTCCACACATACACAAGTTGTGATTAATACACGTCTTGTCAGAGGTGAAGGAAGGGTTTGGCAATCAGATAAATCTGTGCCGGGACCGAGGATTGAACCCCGGACCCCAGTAGGTTGAATTTAGAGGTGTACTCTCATTTTCGTGGAGGGACTGTGGAAAACCGACCCTCAGTTCACCTGACTGAGATCGAACCTTGATCTCCCCGTTGTCGGCAGTCTAGTCTAACACAAGAGTAGCGCGTCCGACCACGTGGGCACCAAAGCGTGAAATGTTGTGTTAATTTTCCTGTTTTGATTTAGCTCAAGTGTTTCACGTGTGCTTTCTAAACACAGGTCTATGTTAGCATGTTAGACACTGACTGGTGTCTTAACCTGGAACAACCTTACACTAAACAACAAATCTTAACGCCAGTTAGGCCTAATTGATAGGTTTAAGGTGGGCAGCTTGGTGCGGGTTACATTTCAAGTCCCACGATGAAGTCTTGCAGTGCCCCCTTCCCCCCTTACTAGTTCTTTGAGACCTGAGCGCTCTCTCCCTCATCACGACGGCTCGGTAATTACTCGTCTGGGACGCTTGTTTCTCTCTCGAAGATTTCCCCTCTTCCGCTTCTTAAAAAACAGCGCGCCCATCACACAGTTTAAATATTAAAATTACACTTTTTTTATCATCGTGTTTGGGCTATGCGCTAATGTACTAACCTAATGCAATTAAGGACGAGAAAGATTATATTTATAGGAAATGTACCCGCAATTGCGTTGAGGGAGAGTGGGAAACCATTTAAGGAAAAAACCTCAATACACCTGACCGGGATTCTAACCCCTATCACTCCGTCATCAGCAGGCCAGTTTAACAAGCCTTAGAACGCTCGGCCACTGAAGCGGGCTTGAGGAAGGTAGAATTTAGAAGAAATGCAGCAACATTTTAATAGATAAAAACAGAGGGAAAATATTTAAGGAAAGAAATATCTAATTTATGCCCCCATCCCCGAAAGGATCCGAACCCTAACATTTCCATTACCGAAATAAACCCAAACAAAACGAGACTGACACCTTGGCCTGCGTTCCCACTGGTGTGAATGACCTTGAGACCTACAATCTCTCTCTCTCTAGGATTTTTGGTCCCGGGAACGAGCGGCGGTTAAAATGATTCTAAGAGACTTTAGGTTAAGTTTATAAATATCTTGATACCCAGTATAAGGAGGTCGTGTGGTTTACTGTGTCACTCTCTTATCAGACTGGATTTCCTGTGACCTGGGAGGTCGGGGTTCGAATACCAGCCTGATGTATTGAGTTTTTTTTTTAACTAAATGGTTTCCCACTCTACTTCCACGAAAATGCGGGCTATTTACCTCAACCGATCTACCTTCCTTATCCCTACAACATTTGTGTGATTAACGTATACGTACAACCCGAACGGGTAGTAAGATTAAAGATGAAAATTTTGAATAGGAACATTTTTCGATAAAGTTTCCAGAACATTTTCTGCAGAGGTGGTTTGTGGTGGAGGGTTTAAATTGTGGAGGAGGCCCCTAGAACCTGTTGTACTTCAAAATATAGTGTGTTAACAGACGAGGGGGTTACAAGAAGGGGGAGGGGGAACGAGGATAGGGGAGGAGTAGCTAGAAGGCATGGGGGATAGGGGGGGGGGGGAGGAGACACATGTCGAGCCAACCTTTAAATTATTTTAACTAACTTATTGATGACAACAAATTGAGAAATACCTTTTTTTTTAGCACCGCACCTTACTACCGTCTGGGATATACGCCAATGTACTAATTACGCTAATGGGTTAGGTATGAGTAAGGTTGATTTTAGAGGAATTGCACCCACGTTGGCGTGGAGTGAGAGTGGAAAACCAGTTAGGAAAAACTCCCTCAGTTCATTCGACAGGGATCAAACCCTGATATCCCTGTCATCCCTGTCTATTGCGAGAATAGCGCGTTAGACCATGCGGCCACCGAAGCAGGTGTTTCTTTACTAATACTACTATCAATACCACTAATTATTATTATTATTATTATTATTATTATTATTATTATTATTAATGTTATTATTATCCATTTAAGTGGATGAAACTATTTTACAGAAATAATAATAGAAAATTTTCCTGTTTGGAAAATGTCTAATTAAGACGTGGTGACGGGAAACTCCCACAAAATAAACTCTCCCTCGTGTACCTCACATTTATGTTAGAACTTCCTCTCCACACCTGATCCTCCAACATTTATCAGGAATATAATAGTATGAGTGTGGTCTGTGGTTTGGTTGACGTTTATCAGGTGTTTACGATGATTGTACGTAACATTGTCTGTAGGACATGTCAATCTAGAACAAACTAGTCAAATATAGTGGTATAAAATAATCGGTTACTAGCCTGTCCCTAAAAAAAGAAAGTCAAGTCAACGAAATAAAAAATGACGAGGTTCTCTGAACGAAAGACATTATAAACTATGTGAGGACACAAGTACTTGAGGTGTTCTTAGGTATACATGTGCTACATTATTATTATTAGATTTATAGTTACAGTAGGTTGAGGCGACCTGGTGGTCTGGGGTAAGGTATCAGACTTTTGTGTTGGGGGTCCGGGGTTCAATCCTTGGTCCCGACACAGATTTATCTGATTGCCAAACCCTTCCTTCACCTCTGACAAGACATCTTGTGAATGTGGGGAATACCAGGCCTCCACCGTGGTTCGGATCCCACGTTAAACTGTAGGTCCTCCATTTCATCTCACAATCACCCTACCATTACACATTAGCGTAAGTGGGTACAACCCGAACGGGTAGTAAGACGGGGCGATAGTAATAATAATAATATAATAATTAATAATAATAATAATAATAATACAGTACGTTGGCTATTTCACTACCTTGCCTTTATATTTTTAAAACTTACTTTTACTCTGTTCAATAACACAAATATAAAAATATTACTATAGATTGTATTATGTATACTCCGTCTATCCTGATAGGTAGCAGTACTACCTTGACAGATTATACTATGGCCCTATCTTATAAGCTGCTCCATAGTATAATAAGGAAAGGTAAGCAAGCTACCTTACAGAGTAAACAAAAGATACCAATTAAATGACCACCATCTTGTCTGGCTCCAACCGGTGATTTGAGAATGACTGTCCCTGAAATTACCAAGATGAAAACGGTCACCTAACCGCGGACCCAAGCCACTGAGTCACGTCCGTTGTACCACTCTGTCGGTCAGGTGAAACAACATCCCCTGGCAGAGGTCAAATTTCCTGGCCAAAGTTACCCGAAATTGTTCTTTATCGACTTCAGCCAGACATCTCATTGATTTTATTGGGACGTTAAAACTGGAGTGAGTCTCGAGAACTCCTGATAAGGGGTGAAGGGGGTGATGTAGAGAACAACAAACGTAATTGAGAAAACAAGCTCAACTATAAATGACACATTTCGTGTTAAGAAGAAACATAAGTATTGTGTTCATGTTTACCTGAAAATTTATTAAAAGAAGCGGTATCCCCATGTTCCCTACATTGTCTACCACATAATACAGGGTGGGCCAAATAAAACCAGCCCCAAGAAATAAAACTGTAATAATTAGTATCAATACACATTTTAACATTTAAAAAATAAATAAATGGTAATATTAAAAGTACACCTACATTTATTTATTGTTTCCTTGTTTACAATTCATTATAACATTTATATTTTGAAATGTTGAGTGAAGAGTCAAAGGGGGAAATATTTAATAGTTATTAATGGACACAAATATAGGTACCATGAAGAGTTTACTGATGGCATTTAACTTTGGAAATGTGTCAAAGTGAACTGTGATTTTTGAAAGCTAAGGATACATTTAAAAAAAAATTAAAAGTGTAATTTATCATGACCATGAATCAGAAAGTGGACTAAATTGACAGAAATTAAACAATGTATTGAAAGGAAAAACAACGGAAAATCCAACTGGGAGGCCTTCTAAACTTTTACACCGTGAACTCTAAAGAAATCATCAAAATTAAACATTAAAGAGCTAAGATCTTCAGTTGGTTCGTAAAAATATTAATCGAGCTAGGTCATTTGTCATGCCTAAATTACCCCAAAATCTTACACAACTAAACGAAAGTTTAGAGAGCTTCCTTGTAAAAACAAATAAATAAGACACGTTTTTACTAATTAATGATTGTGAAAATTATACTGTGATATTTTCTTGTGAGACTAATTTAAAGTTTTTATCACGATGTCAGAGTGTGTTTGTTGACGGAACCTTTAAGAGTGCGCCTAAGTTGTCCCAACAAATGTTTATAACTCATGGTGAACGGTAATTATATTCCGCGTTGTTTTGATTTACCTGCCCGGCAGTTCTACCTTATATTACTCCAAAGCACCTGAGTCTGTGATCTATGAATGTGGTAAACTAGGAGTGACGTTGTGTCCTCTCAAAATATATGCAGAATCGAAAAAGTATATGCATTGCAATTTTGAAAGTTTGGCCAAACGCCACATTAAATGTTGAAGATTTCATTCAGCTAAAAATTGTTTTATCAAATTGCAAAAAGATTCTGAGATTAGCAGCTTCTTAAAGTTATTTATTGGTTTTGCATCTCTTGAACTTAGCCATATTGACGATGTTTTCACGAATGTTTTAATGTCCATTCAACTTCAAGAACTTTTTAGTCCAAGATTTTAAATGTAGGTTTGTGAAAAGGGGATTGGATTGCTACGCCATTTGGTGAACAAAGAGGTTCCTCATTTCTAAATACGTTTCTGTAACGGTGGGTACTATTTAGTTTCACATAGTATCTTCACGAGCTTTAAGTAAATGTCTCAATTTTTAGGTAAAGGATAGAGAAAGTCTGTGCGGTGCACCGGAACATTTTTTTGTGTGTGACAAAATATATTTGAACTTTTCAACCAAAATGTTTGAATTTATAGTGGTTGATCTATAGCCTCTTATCACAAATACAGCCCACACATACGATGGTAAGCCAATTATTCTTTTTTTTTCGTTATCTCTCTTTTTTTTATTAAAGAGGAACTAAAGTTGATTTAAAAAATCCTCACTGATATGAAGAGCTGATATTTTTTATCTTGTAATTTTAAAGGCACGCTCAATCTTTTCAATCGAGTGATTTTAGATTGAGATTTTGAAACAAAATGGTTACTTAGTGAGCGATGACAACTAAACGACGTCTAAAGCATGGTTCACACGTTCGCAGAAAAATAGAAAGCAGAATATGCGCAGTAATTCACACAATTTAAGTTGACCCATAATGCATTGCAATGCTTTAAAACAGCTGATTATAAATATATTTTATTTTCTAGAGGGTAAACATATATTTCAGATCACTATCCCGATGTTTGCTTACAAATTAAAACGCTGTGTCGTGACACAATCCAATACATCAATAAACACGCCTTCCATAAACGGGTTGTTTCAAATCTACTCACGACAGCCAATGAAGCTGTCTGCTTGCTTATGGCTGTAGAGATTTTAGATGATTGGTTCTGAGATTTGATTGGTTCTCCTGGCCAGAACACATCAGGCAGAGCGGACAAAGTAGGGATGATTCGAACTTCAACGGAACATCTCGCGCCGATGAGGCGGAAATCTTGTGATTGGATTAAAGCTCGTCACATGACTATGTTTCTGTTCTGCGCTTGTTATTTCGGCGAACGTGTGAATCTACAGCAACTCTGACCTCTTGTGGGGGATATAATGCAATTAGCTTCACCTTCGTCGTCGATAACCTCAAGAACTCTTCTTTGATTCAATCATCATTTTATTGAGGACTGCTTGGAGCATCCCACGAGTTGTCTCACTCTCTCAACTCCTCTCCCCCTTCTCACCCCCTCTCACCCCACTCACCCCTCTCACCCCTCTCATACCTCTCACCCCTCTCAACCCCTCTCACCCCTCTCACCCCTCTCACCCCTCTCATCCCTCTCATACCTCTCACCCCTCTCACCCCTCTCATACCTCTCATACCTCTCACCCCTCTCACCCCTCTATCCCTCTCACCCCTCTCATACCTCTCATACCTCTCACCCCTCTCATCCCTCTCACCCTCTCATCCCTCTCACCCCACTCACCCCTCTCATACCTCTCACCCCTCTCATCCCTCTCATCCCTCTCACCCCTCTCACCCCTCTCAACCCCTCTCACCCCGCTCACCCCTCTCATCCCTCTCACCCCTCTCACCCTCTCATCCCTCTCACCCCTCTCATACTCTCACCCCTCTCATCCCTCTCACCCACTCACCCCTCTCACCCCTCTCATCCTCTCACCCCTCTCATCCCTCTCACCCCACTCACCCCTCTCACCCCTCTCACCTCAACACACTCCTGATAAACCCTTTTACACTCTCCCCTCCAGTGGAAACCATTTCGGTGGCCGCATGGTCTAAGACGCTACTTTCACAGTAGACTAGACTGTCGATGACGGGGTGATCGAGGTTCGAATCTCGGTCGGGTGTACTGAAGTGGTTTTTCCTAAATGATTTTCCACCATCCCTTCGCGCTAATGTGGGTACTTCTTCTTCAGTCAACAGCCCGAAGGTTGGTTTGATGTGATTTCCATCCATCCGGCCCTTTGGCTGGTTAGTACTACCTGCACCATCTGGTAGAAATCCACGTACTAGGGAAGTTGGGGAAGTGTGGTGGTTCCACGTTGCCTTCCACATTGGATTTCTAAGAGCGAGATCGAAAGGGCCTGCCAATATTTCCGGGAAAGGTTTTCACATACCTTCCAGGATTCTTTTACTTTGTAACGAGTTACTAGTTAACTTTATATCGAATGGGTCTACACTCACCGACTCTCGTGATCAGCTACAAAACAAACACTAACATCAAACCCGAGCCCTGACCTTCACCCTCCAACTGGCACAACAGACTGAGCGGAGCCTTCAACCAACTGTCTGCTCGGGGCTCGATCTGTGGCCGGCCGGAAACGACTAAACTTCCACGCGGCCAGACGGAGTTATCACTTCCGTCGCTAGGAGGACCTGGATCATTCTAGGTGCCACTAGACGTATTCTTTGCTGTTCGTTTGTTCTATCATTTCCCCCCCTCCTTCCCTTTCCAGGCCACTCTGTGGATGCAATAATTGTAAATATAGAGATCGCGATTTTGGAATAGTCACTTGTTATATCACCGACTAGACTTCGTGAGGACGGCGACTTGGGACCGTAATCTATTTTTATTCAAAATTGCATTTTCGACTTAAATGGGGAACGACTTTCTAAATTACTGTTTTGGGCTTATTTATAAGTAAAACTTAGGAATTATGAAATGTTGCGGGCAGGTCAATACGGATACGCTCGCGGGGTACGAGGGTTAAAGTCATATTGATAGTTACAATTTGGTTATGTTTTTGTTATACATTCATAATGTATATTTGTTTATTTATAATATTTTTGATCGCGCCTAGGCGTACTCGGCGTGTCAGGATTACCGCCCGTTCTTTGTAGTTCGCATGTTTGGAGAATATGAGTTTATTTAACTGTCTATTTAACTGGGAGTATACAGGGCACTTAGGTGTTAGAGTAGAGGCTTGGCCTAACGTTTTGTTTTGGAATCAACGTTTTGTTGATTTCATTAGAGTTAAATACTCGTATATGTTTATCGTTTTTGGTCTAAGTTTAAATGTATGATAAATATTGTTTGATTGCGCGCGCTTAACGCTATTACTGAGGGAACCGTAGAAAGAACCATAGAATCCCACGATGTCAATTAGTTCTACTGTTATAACTTACAACAAACATATAACTGTATGTTTCCCCTTTTATTTTCAGATATTGTTAAAGTAAGGTTATATCCATAACTCCGAGAGTTATTTAGATCTTAGTGAAGAAGCGCTTTACGCTATATTGTCTTGTTTGCATTAGTTGTGTATTTACTTTATGATTGTCCTTAAATAAAACAAACTATGTTTATGATTGGTAAACTTCTTGTCTGGTTTTCCGTCACACTTCCTATAATGTTAGAAATATGTTCAAGGGGTTTACAACTTCACCTCCAAAGGAAGTTGTGCTACCCATTTTTTATCGCTCAAGAAATATCCGTTGACCTCTGCTGGGCTTAAACCCACGAACATCGGGTCCTGTAGGGACACTTTTCTAAATCCAACCCTACTCAACCCTAGTCCATTACCGTGAATATAAGAGGGGTATCGCCCTAACTGTTAGTAAGACGCGATGACAGAACAAATAAAAGCTCTTGGTTAACAAACTTTTGTTCTAAAATACACACTGATTAAGACTTTTCTTAGCATTTTGAGAGTACAGGGGAAAAGTGGGGAAGTAACATTACACACATTTTCTCCAGTAAATACCTTTTTTAAAATTATTTCAATATAACAGAGACCTTTCTTTATTAACCTTAAGATAAAGTGCTCTAGAAAGGTCTTGTGATTGTCAAACAGATAGCAGCACTAACTCAATTTGAGGGAAAATTTGAATTCCCTCCTTTTACCATCCTTTCATATACCCTTCATTTTCATTAGCGAGAATTTAATAATTTAAACTTCAATAAACAATGTCTTATGGTTTATATAACAATGAAAGTATTAGAGAACATTATTAACAATATTTATTTTATAACAAAAGTTTGTTAATCAAAATGGTTTTCTAGATAAAAATAAAATACAATTAAAACCCCCATTAAAATCTCTCTTGTATATCCTTAAGGTAAGCGCCCACTGGGTCGGTACCGCACGGACCGCGCCTTTTAGGGGTGAAGGGGGAGGGGTTGCGCCCACTAACCTCACGGACGGAGACTCAGTTCGCTCAGCTGCTCTCAAAGCAGAAGGTGAGCTTCTCGTTCGCATGCTCAAGGAAGTGCTTATTACATTTCTGTTATTGTTGGTAATAGTTTCATGTTTATAATTGAGTTTTTACGAGTGATATCTTACCTTATTATTTAAATATGGAAAGTGAGGAAGAATTTGTTGCTATTTGTTGCCTTTTAATTGACGAGGAGAGAAGAAAACGTAAGAACCGACGATTCTGGGTTCACAAGATCAACAGGAAAAGACTTAAGTTTGGCGAATACCACACATTATTTCCTGATCTGGTTGAAGATGATGCTAAATTTTTCTCATACTTTCGTTTGACACATGAAAAGTTTCAAACTCTCCTGGATCTTCTCGAGCCTTACTTAAGCAGACTAGTAACCAACTTTAGAGTCCTTGTTGTATCTAAGGAAAGACTGGCAGTTTGTTTGAGGTGAGGAAAAACTTTGGAAAATTCAGAAAATAATTATTTAAACTGACTGTATACGACATGTTTTTACAAATAAAACAAGCTGTTTCAGCAGCTATTTTGGCTACATCATCCAGTGAAAAACTATACATTAAAAAAATATATAAACCTCATCTGAAGTGTTTTTTCTTTAAAGTTAATTTTAATAAATTTATTTATTGTTGCATTGCTGTATATTGAATTGTGTAGATTGTACATAAAAATTAATTAATCATTTTTAACAACTAAACAGTGTTTTATCAAGTGTAAACCGTAAAAATTATAAGAAAATAATAATTTTAACAAGCCTTTTTAACAAAAAATCGTAATTATGTACAGGATCACCACTTGAGAGTTATTCAATGGAGGTTGTTTATTTCTCTTGATGCTCTGAAAGTGATTCCAGTTGGTATAGGCTTCCTGTAGTTGCTGGAGCTATCAGAGTGTTGTTATTTACTATCGCTCCTCTAAATGTCCTGGAGGATTGTTGCTCCCTACAACTGCTGGAGGTCCTCTGGGTTGGTCAGGATCTTCAATCGCAATTGACATTTCAACTTGATTCACCATGTCAAAGAGTTTTATTTCTATACATATTTGATCCCTTAAAGGAAATGTCTTAACGGTTTGGGCCACACTCATAAAAAGGATGTTAACGTGTCTTCGGGATTGGTTTGTTTACTAGCCGTGACTTGGTTCGTCCGGTTTGATAAGTAATCTTGCAGAACGGATGACGCACTCTTTTCAGGTGGAAATCCAGACCTTCTTTTCACCTGTAATGGACTTGATGCAGTTGTCGTTGAAAGAGGCGGGAGAGATGAAGATGATGCTGATCTTTCTTCAGGTGACGTGAGACGCTCAATGTGTTCATAATCCTCATTTTCCTCTTGTTCATTCTTTGTAACTGCTTTGGAATCAGCACATGAAGAGGATGTGAAATTTGACTGTCGGTTCTCTTCATCAAAAAGATACGAAACTAGGAAAGTAAGTTCCTTCTCATACTTGGGTGGTTTCTTACTTGTAGCAGCATGGCCTCTTGTTGTCTTGCGACGTTGGAGCGCTTTCCTGTGGTTGTCCCGTACTTTCACCCAACGATCCTTGCATTCAATACCTGAAACATCAGACATAGATAGTAACAGAATTCTCGTAGGAAGTTCGAAATTTGGTTGAATTTATATAAATTGCTTTTGAGACGGATAGACAGATATACATTGCATCAAAGATCAGCTTAGAACAAATATATTTTTTAAACTTAGAGTAATCTTTCTCTCTCTGAATCTTCTTATAATTCGCTTCCTTTAGTCATAAACTCATAATATATTGATTTCAAACATCTCATGCAAATAACGAGTACATCACCATAAATAAATATTGGGGTGACCGTTTAATAGACTCAGTATTATTATACACACTTATTAAATTTTTTCCTCGTCAGTTTTTGTCCACAGAGATGTCATGCCAACACCCGACGAACAGATGTGGAAAAGATTTGAAAAAGTGTTCTGTGACAAATGGAACTTTCCAAATGCAGTCGGTGCCTTAGATGGAAATCATATTGTAATTGAAACACCTCATCATAGTGGATCAGACTATTTTTGCTACAAAAAGTGCTTTAGAATCGTTTTGCTAGCATTGGTTGATGCTGATAAAAGGTTCATTTTTGTTTGATGTTGGTGGTTACGGTGAAAACTCTGATGGTAATATTTTTGGGACTTCTGATTTAGGGAAAAGACTTGAAGATGGAACGATAGGTCTCCCTTCAGCGAAAAAACTACCTGGAAGTAATGTGTACCTTCCTCATGTGATTGTAGCAGACGAGGCTTTTCCTCTTCGAACAAACCTAATGAGACCTTTCCCTCGTGACGGTATCCAAGGAAGCGAAGAAGGAAAAATCTTTAATTACCGTCTGAGTCGTGCTAGAAATGTGGTCGAAACCAGTTTTGGAATCTTGGTACGATGGTTCCGTCTTTTTGAAAGAAAAATATCCTTTCTCAAGACCACTTAATGTGTGTGGTCCTTGCTATTTGTTGTTTACACAATTTTTTGATGCGAGACACCTGTTTCTGGACAGAGGATGATATGCAAGTAACAATTTCAAACGCCAGATCAATGGTTTTCTCTACGAGGAACGGGTGTTTGATCAGGTTCTGATCCACTTTCAGTGAGAGACATTTTTAAAGACTACTTTAACTCAGATTTAGGATCAGTACAATGGCAAACAAAAAGAGTTCGAGCAGGGAAAAGACGCATTTTATTTCGATACCACTATGCCATTACTATATTAAAGCTAACCGGTACTGATTTGATTTGTTATTGCTCTATTGGATAAACACGCTTGTAAATTTATAACACAAAAATATCACTTATTCACTGTAAAAGAAATGGACTTAAGATTCAAAGAAATTTGTGTGCCATTTTTAAATACCGTCATATTTTCCGTTCAATTCTCATCTAACAATGAGCCACAAGGGAGATTCGAAAAGTTTTAATTTTATAGACCTCGAATATTAGACTTTCTATCCTCCTTCCACAAGCTTTCTTCCTCTTCTATCTTAAAATTGAAATTTACTAAAAAAGATTAGTGAAACTAAATAATAGGTCTACATTGTTGTAAAAACACTATAACAAAGATCATAAATTAAATATTATGCATGTTATTTATTCGATTGCATTAGGAACTAGGAACACTGTTACAGAAAAATTGAGAAAAGATAAACATCTTTGTCCACCAAAAAGAATAAGAATCAAATTAATTTTCAAATAACTGAATTGAAAAATATATATTTGAGTATAGCTCACAAATGATTGGTTTTATAACAACATATTTCTAATAAAGGACTTTTATCCTTAATATTACAACAACTCTTCTATATATATCACCGTAAGTGACAGGATAAATTGCCAAGCTAATATGAGTCTAGTTTTATAATTAAAATCAGTCAATCATTAATAAATAACAAAGAGAGAGAGAGAGAGACAGCCAGAAAGATTATAACGAGAGAAAAGGTTCCTTGGTTTTACCTACATACCATAAAAATGTTAATTGTTTACTACAGTCTTGCTATCGTTGGTATTTGTAATTTTTAATTGTTTTAAATAATAAAGACTAAACTAGGGAATGGTTGGTTCAGTATTGCGCCTATTTCCTCCATATGTTATCACGACGTAGATTATACAACTCGGGTAGTTTTGCACCAACGTAATTAGCTTTGCTAACTCCATGACGTGTTGTGGAGAGAAACACAATGTTCAAGGACACAGAAAAGGCTGGAATGGCGGAGACGGCGGTCCCGACAAGTGCGCCCACTAAGAAAATTTCCTAATGACGTCACCGGCACGCACGACGGCACATGATTTTAATTCCCTCGCCCGGACTTTTTGTCGAATGGCAGAACGACGGAGAGTCCGTTGCCGGCGGTACCGACCCAGTGGGCGGTGTGGGGATGGGGGGTATGGGGACGCAATTTAAGGTTCAGTATTTTTTACAGTTTAAATAACATTTTATTTTTGGTCAGAATAAATAAAATATTACCTCAGTAGATAATTTTAGTATAATTTTCTACAAATGGTAATTCCAACAGCTATAGTACAATGTCTGTCATGAGAATATTAGAATTTGAAGAGAAAATTCTAAATGCAGATGATAAAAAGTTCTTATCAAATTCCAGGACCCCTTCGAAGAAATTCATGAACTGTTGAGGTCATCATGTGAAGTAACCTTTGAAACATTTCGTCAAAAACAACCTTTTTTGTCATAAGAGCTGCAAAAAATACTAGAAGTGTCACTGGCTATTTATTTTATCACCTCGTCTTACTACCTGTTCGGGTTATGTACACTAATAATTATACTAATGGTTTTAAGGATCAAGGAGGTTATATTATAGAAAGTGTAACAGCATTTGCGTGGAAAAAAAGAGTAGACAGATATTTTGGGAAACACTCCCTCAGTACACTCAACCGAGATTCGAACTTCGATCTCCCCGTCATCGGCAGTCTAATGACGCGTAACACTTTTTTTGTTACTATTTTAAAACTTTCCGTCCCACTCATGTAACACCAAGTAAACATTAGAGCTCCCTATGTAACACCATGTAGACATTATAGCTCCCCCATGTAACATCATGTAGACATTATAGCTCTGCCATGTAACACCATGTAGAAATTAGAGCTCCCCCATGTAACACCATGTAGAAATTAGAGCTCCTCTCATGTAACACCATGTAGACATTATAGCTCCCCCATGTAACATCATGTAGACATTAGAGCTCCCCCCATGTAACACCATGTAGACATTAGAGCTCCCCCATGTAACATCATGTAGACATTAGAGCTCCCCCCATGTAACACCATGTAGACATTAGAGCTCTGCCATGTAACACCATGTAGACATTATAGCTCCCCATGTAACACCATGTAACATCAGAGCTCCCCATGTAACATCATGTAGACATTAGAGCTCCCCCCATGTAACACCATGTAGACATTATAGCTCTGCCATGTAACACCATGTAGACATTATAGCTCCCCCATGTAACATCATGTAGACATTAGAGCTCCCTATGTAACACCATGTAGACATTAGAGCTCCCCCCATGTAACACCATGTAGACATTATAGCTCTGCCATGTAACACCTTGTAGACATTATAGCTCCCCCATGTAACACCATGTAGACATCAGAGCTCCCCATGTAACATCATGTAGACATTAGAGCTCCCCCATGTAACACCATGTAGACATTAGAGCTCTGCCATGTAACACCATGTAGACATTATAGCTCTGCCATGTAACACCATGTAGACATTATAGCTCTGCCATGTAACACCATGTAGACATTAGAGCTCCCCCATGTAACATCATGTAGACATTAGAGCTCTGCCATGTAACACCATGTAGACATCAGAGCTCCCCATGTAACATCATGTAGACATTATAGCTCTGCCATGTAACACCATGTAGACATTATAGCTCTGCCATGTAACACCATGTAGAAATTAGAGCCCCTTTCCCATGTAACCCCATGTAGAAATTAGAGCTCCCCATGTAACACCATGTAGACACTAGAGCTCTGCCATGTAACACCATGTAGACATTATAGCTCTGCCATGTAACACCATGTAGACATCAGAGCTCCCCCATGTAACACCATGTAGACATCAGAGCTCCCCATGTAACATCATGTAGACATTAGAGCTCCCCCCATGTAACACCATGTAGACATTAGAGCTCCTCATGTAACACCATGTAGACATTATAGCTCTGCCATGTAACACCATGTAGAAATTAGAGCTCCCCATGTAACACCATGTAGACATTATAGCTCTGCCATGTAACACCATGTAGACATTAGAGCTCCCCCATGTAACATCATGTAGACATTATAGCTCCCCCATGTAACATCATGTAGACATTATAGCTCTGCCATGTAACACCATGTAGAAATTAGAGCTCCCCATGTAACACCATGTAGACATTATAGCTCTGCCATGTAACACCATGTAGACATCAGAGCTCCCCCATGTAACACCATGTAGACATTATAGCTCTGCCATGTAACACCATGTAGAAATTAGAGCTCCCCCATGTAACACCATGTAGACATTATAGCTCTGCCATGTAACACCATGTAGAAATTAGAGCTCCCATGTAACACCATGTAGACATTAGAGCTCCCCCATGTAACACCATGTAGACATTATAGCTCTGCCATGTAACACCATGTAGAAATTAGAGCTCCCCCATGTAACACCATGTAGACATTAGAGCTCTGCCATGTAACACCATGTAGAAATTAGAGCTCCCATGTAACACCATGTAGACATTAGAGCTCCTCCCATGTAAACCATGTAGAAATTAGAGCTCCCCATGTAACACCATGTAGACATTATAGCTCTGCCATGTAACACCATGTAGACATCAGAGCTCCCCCATGTAACACCATGTAGACATTATAGCTCTGCCATGTAACACCATGTAGAAATTAGAGCTCCCCATGTAACACCATGTAGGTATCAACTTTGTGTGCTGGTACCTGGTTCAATTTGGTCCCGACACCAGTTTATCTGATTGCCAACCCCCATTGAAACATTGTAAGTAATACAGGCCTCCACCGTGTGATCCCATGTTAAATGTAGGTCCCCATCATGTCACAATCATACATTAACATTAGAGCTGATGGTACAACCCAAGGGTAGATAGAGCCGATGTAAAATAATATAATAATTAATAAGTATACTAATGTAACAGTACTGGCATTAACTCCTTCCTTTATATTTTTAAAACATTTAAGCTCTGCAATAACACAATATAAAAATATTACTATGAACACTTGTATTACTTATACTCCTGATCTAATCCTGTAAAATAGAGTACACCTGTAACCATGTAGGCCCCATTAGAGCTGCTCCATGTATATAAGGAAATTAAAGAAGCTCCTTACACCAGTAACAAAAGATACCAATTAAAACCACCATTTGTCTGAGCTCCAAACACTGTGATTTGAGATATGCCATGAAATTTACCAGTGAAAACGGTATTAACGCGCCCACCATGTAACACGTCACTTGTACCCCCCAGTGAAACAACATCGCCTGCAGAGTCAAGTTCCCTAGTTACACCATTGTACTTTATGACTTCGCCCAGACACCATTGTTAGGACATTACTGAGTGAGCCCTCATGAAACCTGTAAGGGGGAATTATAGTAGAAACACAAACGTAAGAGAAAAAGCTCTAACTATAAATGAGACATTATCCCATGTTAAGAAGAAACATAAGTATGGCATGTTTACCTGAAAATTTTTAAAGAGCCCTGTATCCCATGTTCCATCAGATGTCACCATATAATCAGGTAGGCAAATAAACCGCCCCAAGAAACACATGTAATAATTTATCATCACCATTTAACATTTAAATTAGATGGTCAATTAAAACACCTAATTAGATTAGTGTTCCTTGTTTAAAACATGTAACATTTAATTAAATGTTGAGTGAAAGTCAAAGGTGCACATATTAAATATTATGACACAAATAGTCCATGAAGATTTACTGATGCATTAGACTTGGAAATGTACAACATGTAACATTAGAGCTAAGCCATTAAACAAAAAAAGTGTAATTATATCCAACAAAACAAATGGTTAAACATGTTATAATCAAGTATAGACATTATATCCCCCCATGTAACACCATGTAGACATCATAGCTCCCCATGTAACACCATGTAGACATTAGAGCTCCCCCATGTAACACCATGTAGACATTAGAGCTCCCCCATGTAACACATGTAGACATTAGAGCTCCCATGTAACACATGTAGACATTAGAGCTCCCATGTAACACCATGTAGACATTATATCCCCCATGTAACACCATGTAGACATTAGAGCCCCCCATGTAACACCATGTAGACATTATAGCTCCCCATGTAACACCATGTAGACATTAAGCTCCCCATGTAACACCATGTAGACATTATAGCTCCCCATGTAACACCATGTAGACATTAGAGCTCCCCCATGTAACACCATGTAGACATTATATCCCCCATGTAACACCATGTAGATCATTAAGCTCCCCATGTAACACCATGTAGACATAGAGCCCCCCATGTAACACCATGTAGACATTAGAGCTCCCCATGTAACACCATGTAGACATAGAGCTCTCCTCACCCCGTCTCTACAGCGTCACGTGGTTTGTGGTTGACCACCGAAACGGATTTGTATAATCTTTTTTGTCTATTTCTTCAGTGATCCATCACCTTCAATTTATATTTACTTGAACTTTTGGTTCTCTCTTTTTTCTATCGTTTCTCCTCGACTTACCTTGTAGTACGTTTGATGTTTTAAATTTAGAAGCTATATCCATATGACCCGCCCCCCTGCCAAGCCCCGTGGGTGCTCCCAGAGACATTTGACACCCGCGGAGTCAACAGAAAGTGAGCGAGTGAGAGAGTAATCCTCTCTCGTCGCAATAAGTTCGTCCATTTGGAAAATTTGGCTATCTCCGTAAAACAGAGCCAGACTCTTTGACTCTTTATTTTGAGAACTTAGGATAAAAAACAAGGCTATGGGAAGAACTTTTTCTGACAGTCTCTCAAGTCGCTAGAATAGTCGATCAAAAACTCGTAAATGCCATAATACAAGGGGGTTTATATTATAGCGTTCCTGTACGTCAGTAGGAGAACAAACAGGGGAGAAGTAATATACCAATTACAATACATTGTATTGTGATCCCCCTAATAAATAACGTCATTTTATTCCCAAAGATCCATTCCACGTTCCTATATTATTATTATTATTATTATTATTATTATTATTATTATTATTATTATTATTATTATTTATTATTATTATTATTATTATTATTATTATTATTATTATTATTATTTAGCACCGCGTCTTACTGCCCGTTCGGGTTATACGCTTTAAGTACTAATTACGCTAATGGATTAGGAATTAGGAAAGTTGAATTAGAGGAAGTGAACCTGCATTTGCGTGGAGGGAGAGTGGAAAACCATTTAGGAAAAACCACCCCCAGTTCATCCGACCGAGATTCGAACATCGATCTCCCCGTCCTCGGCAGTCGAGCTCAACACAACAAGCGCGTTAGCCAACTACGCCACCGAGGCGGGTCACGTTCCTATACTGCGCTCAGTCCAGCCCGAGTGCGTGTGTGTGTGTGTGCGTTCAACCGTTGTTAAGTGTTTCATGTCCGCCGCCAACCCACCAATTGTCATTGTGGGTTGGTCAGTTTCAGATAAAGACAGTCCGATTTAACTTTGGACATTATACAACAGAAACATTATTATTATTATTATTATTATTATTATTATTATATTATTATTTTTGACATCTTTATTTTTCCGCCGTTTCTTGTTCCCCCTCACTGTATTCCGTCTTGTCCCTCTCCCCTGTACGTTGTATGTTTCGTTACGGTCCCGGCGACCCATTATGAGCGATGGGGTGGGGTTTTTTTTGCATAATTTTCCCACCCCTAGCATAAAGACGGCAATTTTCAGCCCGCAAGGGCGCCAATACCCTTTCATGTTGTGATTATATCGTGTATGTATCCTACGTCGTGTTCGTTTCCGAGAGCCCTTTGGGGCTGGTGTTAGTGCTGGTCCCTCTATGTTTTTCATGTTTTATATTTAGAGGTTTAAGAGAAAGATAAATAAAACCCCAACAAACAAACAAACTAATGTACTGTTAAAGGTTTGGTCAATATTTAACCTAAGTGCAACATCTGATTGGCTATATCTCAGCTACCTAAATGGTCCTCTTAATTCAGTTCATACGAACACGAGAGGTATTTAAAGGAACTGACCGTGTATTAGTATTAGAAAGAAGATGGTAAAATCAACAACGAGATAACTCGACTGCGATTCAAACCCCAACCTCCCCGTCGTCAGGAATCCAGTCTCTTGACTCAGTATAATTTTATAAAATAAAATATATCTATTTTCGGCCAACATTGAGAACCTTTTACAATATTATTTGTGTTATTTTATAGGTATTGATGATATATATATCAAAAGAGACAACTGGAGATCATGGCTTAACGTATGAAGTATATAAAACTTGCTTTAACAGCACTTATAACTGTAAAAACAGTTCTCTTCTATTTAAATCTGACTGAATTAGTTGATATATTCTATAGGCCAGCTTTTCCTTGGTAAGAGACTTATCTGACAGCTATAAGAGTTACTAGATCTACTTTAATGTATTAATACGTCAATTCATGCGATCTTCAGCTGTCACTTCTGGTAGATATTTCATTATTTTATTTATTTGAGGTGTTTAACTCGCACTTTCTGATCTGACTGTTTATATTACCACACGACCTTTTAACTTTACTCTAGAACAGACACAACAGCCAGCGCCCGCCCGTTAATTTATCACTGTGAAAGGGTAAACCAACATCTCACCAATGATACATTTTTCGGCCATGTCAGGAATCGAACTAGGAACTTTTATATCGTGGGGAATGCCAGGCCTCCACCGTGGTTCGAATTCCACGTTAAACTGTAGGTCCTTCATTTCATCTCACAATCACCCTACCATTACACATTAGCGTAAGTGCGTATAACCCGAACGGGTAGTAAGACGCGGTGCTAATAATAATAATAATAACTTTTATATCTGTATACAGACACGCTACCTACTGAGATAAGGTGTTGGACAATATATCTTTGAAAATAACAATAATATAGTAAAATGTATCAATTTTGGCCGCAATAAAATGTTTGTTTATAAATTCATTCATGTATATCCAGTCAACTTGTATTTATATAACCAGCTGGGCTTCGAATAAGAGCAGTTTAGTAAGAAACTATTCTTTAAAGTTATTGTGATATATTTTAAAATAATCTTGTTTAAGATTGGTATTTGATACGACATTTAATACATTTTAAATCGAGATATATCTTAATAAGGATGATAAATAGAGCCATATGGTCCTACCTTATCAGCTGAAATACTGACATATAGTCTATCTAGGATGGGAGTGAAGGTGACAGCTAACAGAAGGTCCTTTACTGAAAACATAGGCTAGAATTCACTAATGTCATCCTATTTGTAAATATTTGGTATTTGCTTGGTAATATTATATCATCAATAAAAAAAGTGTTATCAAACAATTCTAATAATACTTCTAGCCAATGTTTGTAATAAAGAACCTTCTGATAGCTGTCACTCACCCACTATCCCGCCATAGACGAGCTATATTTGTGTCTGTACTGTGAGAACAACCGGATAAATGTGCCCTACTTTCTGTCAGTACGCCACTGCTACCTGACACATCAGTTGATTGAGCTAATGATCTATGTGAGGGCCAGGTGCACTATTCTTCAACTCTTCTGTGTAACTCAGAGAGTCGCAACATGATTCCCTTCCCCGAGGCACTATTCTTCAACTCTTCTGTGTAACTCAGAGAGTCGCAACATGATTCCCTTCCCCGAGGCACTATTCTTCAACTCTTCTGTGTAACTCAGAGAGTCGCAACATGATTCCCTTCCCCGAGGCACTATTCTTCAACTCTTCTGTGTAACTCAGAGAGTCGCAACATGATTCCCTTCCCCCGAGGCACTATTCTTCAACTCTTCTGTGTAACTCAGAGAGTCGCAACATGATTCCCTTCCCCGAGCCACTATTCTTCAACTCTTCTGTGTAACTCAGAGAGTCGCAACATGATTCCCTTCCCCGAGGCACTATTCTTCAACTCTTCTGTGTAACTCAGAGAGTCGCAACATGATTCCCTTCCCCGAGCACTATTCTTCAACTCTTCTGTGTAACTCAGAGAGTCGCAACATGATTCCCTTCCCCGAGCACTATTCTTCAACTCTTCTGTGTAACTCAGAGAATCGCAACATGATTCCCTTCTCCGAGCCACTATTCTTCAACTCTTCTGTGTAACTCAGAGAGTCGCAACATGATTCCCTTCCCCGAGGCACTATTCTTCAACTCTTCTGTGTAACTCAGAGAGTCGCAACATGATTCCCTTCCCCGAGCACTATTCTTCAACTCTTCTGTGTAACTCAGAGAGTCGCAACATGATTCCCTTCCCCGAGCCACTATTCTTCAACTCTTCTGTGTAACTCAGAGAGTCGCAACATGATTCCCTTCCCCCGAGGCACTATTCTTCAACTCTTCTGTGTAACTCAGAGAGTCGCAACATGATTCCCTTCCCCGAGCCACTATTCTTCAACTCTTCTGTGTAACTCAGAGAGTCGCAACATGATTCCCTTCCCCCGAGGCACTATTCTTCAACTCTTCTGTGTAACTCAGAGAGTCGCAACATGATTCCCTTCCCCCGAGGCACTATTCTTCAACTCTTCTGTGTAACTCAGAGAGTCGCAACATGATTCCCTTCCCCCGGGGCACTATTCTTCAACTCTTCTGTGTAACTCAGAGAGTCGCAACATGATTCCCTTCCCCGAGGCACTATTCTTCAACTATTCTGTGTAACTCAGAGAGTCGCAACATGATTCCCTTCCCCGGGGCACTATTCTTCAACTCTTCTGTGTAACTCAGAGAGTCGCAACATGATTCCCTTCCCCGAGGCACTATTCTTCAACTCTTCTGTGTAACTCAGAGAGTCGCAACATGATTCCTTTTTTCTACTTCTTCCGATCCTTGCTTCCTATTAAACTTCCCCATTCTTCGTCTCTAAAAATTCGGAATACCTTAGAAGCTCTTTGGAATGGTCCTTCCCTGGTGTTTTCTCCTACTTTACCCAGGCTACTTTAGGCTTAGAGTTGTTAGATTTGGGGATTATCTTCATATTATCTTATTATCCCCATTATAT
Organism: Timema cristinae; assembly: GCA_039000515.1. Classification (NCBI taxonomy): domain Eukaryota; kingdom Metazoa; phylum Arthropoda; class Insecta; order Phasmatodea; family Timematidae; genus Timema; species Timema cristinae. The sequence goes on along the minus strand of JBCFYV010011172.1, from coordinate 8,927,161 downwards.
GAGGGGGCGCCAAAAAGCAATCCCAGGTAAAAAATGTACCTCGGGCCGCCCCTGGTAGGCGCCAGGAGAGTGAACGTTGTTTGTTGTCGTCAAACACGCAAACACTAGGCTTAATAAAATATGTTTGTAAGAGTGAATGGAAGTTCTGTGACGTCAGCCCTGTGGTCAGTTACCTCTAGAGTCATCTAGCAGAGCTATTTCCTGTCACGTGTCTCGCTCACTCGAGCAAATTATGTAGAAAAAATTGTCTCGTTTAATAATGTAAGCTCATCAATGTTTTACCTCGTCACCGTGTCTTACTACCCATCAAGGATACCCGCATGTTACACTAGTGGGATCCGCATCGTTGGGCACGCAGACTGAATGTCGGGATAATTTAGTCAGGTTTGTCGGGGACGGTGAGGTCATTGGTAAACAAGACGAGACTGACGCCTTTTTTTTACCATCCAGTTAAAATTATGCTGTCCCTTGAGGTATTAGTAAATATTTATGACATGTCATTAAAATCCGAGCCCTGGCTATTACTTACAAATTGATGTCATGTTATCAAGTTCTAGTACGTACTAAAAGCAGATAAACTAGAACCTGGTTAATCCGAACTAGTTAGGACAGAAGCTTGTTCGGATTAACCGGGAGAATACAAGGAAATAGTAATTTCACGAATTTTAAACTAGAGTTGAATGAGCTTAATTAAAGTTTCATTTATTAAACTGATGTATAACACGTGATATGTTCTGTAATTATTGTTAGTGACATGAAAACACATTGTGTTCATTTGACTTAATTTATTCCCTGATTTTGCGAAAAGTGTGTTCGGCCAATCCGGAATTTCGGACTACCCTGAAAAGGTTGTAAAGTTTTGTTTTACTTAGCCGTGTTCATTTATTACGAGTTTGTGTTCACATTTTTAAGTAATTCTTTTATCAATTTCTTAAAGACCTGGCCTTGGTGATGAGTAAGTTTCCGTGTTAATCTCGATTCACACGTTAGTCAAAAATAGAAAGAAGAATCTGATTGAGTGACGCAGCAATTCACTCGCTGTCTGTTGACCCATTATGCAGTGCAACGCTAGCTTAAAACAGCTGATTAGCAACATATTTTATCTTCTAGTGGATAAACATATATCTTAGATAATTCTCCCGATGGATGTTCTCAAAGTATAACACTGTGTCGTGCACAATCCAATACGTAGATACACACGCTTTACATTAACGGGCTGTTTCAAATCTCCTCACAACAGCCAACAGAGCAGTCTGCTTGCTTCTAGCTCTACAGCGCCTGCGCACTGGTTTGAGATGGTTGGTTCTGAGATTTGATTGGTTCTCCCGTCGCCGAAGATCTCAGGCGGAGCGGATGAAGTAGAGATGATTTGAACTTCATCAGAACAGCTCGCGCCGATGAGACGGGAATATTGTGATTGGATTAAAGCTCGTCACGTGACTATGTTTCTGTTCTGCGCTTGTTATTTCGGCGAACGTGTGAATCCACAGTAAGAGTTCGGCCAGACTGACAAGCGAGCGAGCGTGTGATCAAATAGTTTTCGATAGTTGTTGACGAGTAAGAAAAGGTTCGAATCTTTTGCAGTGTACTGAGGGTGATTTTTGAAAAGAGATTTATTTTTGTGGTTTTCTCAACCTCTCTCCACGCTAATAGTGATTCTTATTTGTAAAGGCCTACTTTGATTATAATATTGAAGTATTTTAACATATCAGTTATACATACACACACACATATATGTATGATTTATGATCTTACCAATTAAATTAGGCCGTTAGTACAAAGTGTGTTAAACCTATCGATAACAATAAAAATGTCAAAATGAGAAATTTTCCAGCACTCAATGAACCAACGTACAATCATATTGACTAGCGCCTGTAAACTAGACTGTACCGTCTCGAGCGCGTGCGCTTGAAAAATAGAACTAGGTCTGTCTTTCAAGCGTTCGCCCCAGCCTGGCCAACTCATAACGAATGTGTTCTATTTTTATTTTAGTATCTCGCTCCAGTCTGGCCACCTCTCATTACAACCAATGTGTTCTATTTTATATTTCAGTCGCTCGCACGCCCAATCTGGCCATCCCCTAAGAGTGCCCAGGAAGAGTACTGGAGATTGTTGCACGTGTATAGTAAATGTTTGAGACGTGTAATGTCTGGTAGAGGTCGGAATGCACCTCTGTGTTTCAGATGACACGGACCGGTCCAATCTGATAGTCGTTATTCCGCCAACAAACACCTGTGTATGTTTCCCAGAGCTGACAGCCTATCCAACAAGCCACTCCTTCTAGGGCAGTCATGAACCAAAGGTGCAGGGGGGGACCAAGAGGTCAAAGGTCAGGAGGTAGTTTAACATTCAACAACTGACAGTCGGGCGGCGCCAAATATAGCAGCCATCCAAGTGGATAGAGGAGGAGGTAATTTGGACACTCGCTGGAATCTGTGACAGGTACAAAGTGGTAATATTACTACACTTAGCGGTTGGCTGTCTTTTCATCTCCTTCCTCTATCATAACTAGTTGCTACCCAATTTTAAATGCATTAAGATATACTCTACAATAAAGAGTTAATTTTTTGTTTAGTAGCTAATCAAATGACAGGATGTAACCAGAGTCCTCTAGGCCTGTAGTTAGTCTCCCTGACCACTCAGTCACAGGATGTAACCAGAGTCCTCTAGGCCTGTAGTTAGTCTCCCTGACCACTACAGTACCAGGATGTAGCCAGGGTTCCTCTAGACCTGTAGTCATCTTCCTGCACTCAGTCACAGATGTAACCAGAGTCCTCTAGGCCTGTAGTTAGTCTTCCTGATCACTCAGTCACAGGATGTAACCAGAGTCCTCTAGACCTGTAGTTAGTCTTCCTGACCACTCAGTCACAGGATGTAACCAGAGTCCACTAGGCCTGTAGTTAGTCTTCCTGATCACTCAGTCACAGGATGTAACCAGAGTCCTCTAGGCCTGTAGTTAGTCTCCCTGACCACTCAGTCACAGGATGTAACCAGGGTCCTCTAGGCCTGTAGTTAGTCTCCCTGACCACTCAGTCACAGGATGTAACCAGAGTCCTCTAGGCCTGTAGTTAGTCTCCCTGACCACTCAGTCACAGGATGTAACCAGGTCCTCTAGGCCTGTAGTTAGTCTCCCTGACCACTCAGTCACAGGATGTAACCAGAGTCCTCTAGGCCTGTAGTTAGTCTCCCTGACACTCAGTCACAGGATGTAACCAGGGTCCTCTAGACCTGTAGTCAGTCTTCCTGATCACTCAGTCACAGGATGTAACCAGGGTCCTCTAGACCTGTAGTCAGTCTCCCTGACCACTCAGTCACAGGATGTAACCAGGTCCTCTAGACCTGTAGTCAGTCTTCCTGACCACTCAGTCACAGGATGTAATCAGGGTCCTCTAGACCTGTAGTCAGTCTCCCTGACCACTCAGTCACAGGATGTAACCAGGGTCCTCTAGCCTGTAGTTAGTCTCCTGACCACTCAGTCACAGGATGTAACCAGAGTCCTCTAGGCCTGTAGTTAGTCTCCCTGACCACTCAGTCACAGGATGTAACCAGGGTCCTCTAGACCTGTAGTTCAGTCTTCCTGATCACTCAGTCACAGGATGTAACCAGGGTCCTCTAGACCTGTAGTTAGTCTCCCTGACCACTCAGTCACAGGATGTAACCAGAGTCCTCTAGACCTGTAGTCAGTCTCCTGACCACTCAGTCACAGGATGTAACCAGGGTCCTCTAGACCTGTAGTCAGTCTTCCTGATCACTCAGTCACAGGATGTAACCAGGGTCCTCTAGACCTGTAGTTAGTCTCCCTGACCACTCAGTCACAGGATGTAACCAGAGTCCTCTAGACCTGTAGTCAGTCTCCCTGACCACTCAGTCACAGGATGTAACCAGAGTCCTCTAGACCTGTAGTCAGTCTTCCTGATCACTCAGTCACAGGATGTAACCAGGTCCTCTAGACCTGTAGTTAGTCTCCTGACCACTCAGTCACAGGAGTAACCAGAGTCCTCTAGACCTGTAGTCAGTCTCCTGACCACTCAGTCACAGGATGTAACCAGAGTCCTCTAGACCTGTAGTCAGTCTCCCTGACCACTCAGTCACAGGATGTAACCAGAGTCCTCTAGCCTGTAGTTAGTCTCCCTGACCACTCAGTCACAGGATGTAACCAGGGTCCTCTAGACCTGTAGTCAGTCTTCCTGACCACTCAGTCACAGGATGTAACCAGGGTCCTCTAGACCTGTAGTTAGTCTCCCTGACCACTCAGTCACAGGATGTAACCAGAGTCCTCTAGGCCTGTAGTTAGTCTCCCTGACCACTCAGTCACAGGATGTAACCAGGGTCCTCTAGGCCTGTAGTTAGTCTCCCTGACCACTCAGTCACAGGATGTAACCAGAGTCCTCTAGCCTGTAGTTAGTCTCCCTGACCACTCAGTCACAGGATGAACCAGGTCCTCTGGGCCTGTAGTTAGTCTCCCTGACCACTCAGTCACAGGATGTAACCAGGTCCTCTAGACCTGTAGTCAGTCTCCCTGACCACTCAGTCACAGGATGTAACCAGAGTCCTCTAGGCCTGTAGTTAGTCTCCCTGACCACTCAGTCACAGGATGTAACCAGGGTCCTCTAGACCTGTAGTCAGTCTTCCTGACCACTCAGTCACAGGAGTAACCAGAGTCCTCTAGACCTGTAGTTAGTCTCCCTGACCACTCAGTCACAGGATGTAACTAATGTCCCATGTATTGCTGCGACGAATGTTTGCGCCATCAGACCATTAGTTCCGAATTAAGGCGAGAACGGTAGTAATTAATGACAGGACATGATGCGGGCTCCCACAGGCTTCCACTCTGCCTTCCGTAGAGGGGGCTGGGGTTGAGGGGTACCTGGTGCCAGGGACTATACCTGGGTTCGTTTCACCAGCGACCTGAAGATCCCATGATCGTCTTATAGGACCGAGAATGGTTGGGCTATCAACACTCGAGACTTACTACGAAAGCCACTTATATCGGGGTGGGAGGTTGTGTGTATGTGTGTGTGAGTGGGGAGGGGGGAGTGTTTGCTAACAACTTTTAACATTATTTTGAATATCTTATTGATAGTAAACAGAAAATAAAATCCATTATAGAAAATCCATCGTCGTCATTGAGTAATTCTGACCTATTTATAGCTGCAATCTTTTTTTCTCTCCATAAATGTAATTGAAAAATTTACATCCCAGATCTTAAGGTGGGAGTGCGAGGGAAGCCAGTTAAAGTCAGTTTTTTTTTTGTAGTTTTAAGAAGAAAAAATCTATTCTGCAAACTGAATCAAATATATCTTCAATAAAAGCACGGAAGTTTAATTTATTTTACACAAAGTATTTCTTAACATGTACTTGAATACCTGTCAACGATGTGCTAGGATTTAATTATTTACTTTTTTTCTTAATTTTTTTTCCCATCAAATGATAGTATTTTTTAGATCCATTCTTGTTTCCAGCCTGGGATAGTTTTTTATTCAAGTCATATATTTTGCACTGCCGGCTTGCTAGGCCTGTCATAGCTTCATATGCCTTATAATCTAACTTAAGATTAAGACATTCCCCAGCCGTTAATTAATCACTGTGAAAGGATAAATCTACATTTCATCCATGAGGAATTTTCGGCTGGACTGGGAATCGAACTAGAGGCCCTTAGCTCAATAAACAGACACGCTACCGGCTGAGAAAAGGTGTCGGATGTATTATTAATGTACTTTTCCCTATTTGGGGGCTGTTAAGTTTACTATCCTGGTGGTTAATCCGTTAACAATCTGGGGTCAGCGACTCTGCCTCTGCCTACCTGTGACGTCATGGCAAGTTTAGACAGTGTTTCCCATCTAAATGTACTTACGTTTTATTCAGCGATTTAAAAAAAATTACATCATTGGAACGATAACTATGACTTTTTAAATAATTCTAAAAATGATCTTAAAAAGTAAAAAAAAAAAATGTTTTTTTTGAAGGAGTTTTATTACTAAACGTATTTTAATTTCAATCGTCTACAACTCAGATTAGTTGGTCTATTCAGGAAAATGTTCTGTAGGAAACTTCCTGCCAGGAGGTAGAATATAAATGACCGCGGAAACAAATGTTTATCTAAAATAGTAAATAAAGAAATTATAGTTTTGAAATGAAAGTCAATTCTGTTCAGGTGTAAATAATAGAGAGAGAGTGTGTTGTTTGTTCTAGCCAGATGAAGAGGGGAAGTGTTATCAACAGTTAAACAAGAGGACCTTACAGGGTGAACTGCTAATTTTCTTCCCTCTCTTTCTAATTAGTACATTGGTGTCTAAGTGTGACAGTGCTTGGAATTATCGGTCCCATGGTATAGTGGTCTGGCTACGAGCCTATGGGTACCGGTTCTATTCTCGACTGGTGCCTTGGGTATTTTATCTGAACGGGAACTACCCCAACATTCATGGCTTGGTTAAGCAATCTTGCTTAGATTGCGTCAAGTTATGCAACCCGCTTCACCCAAGCAGGCGACGCCCACTCGGTCCAACGTGCGAGAGTAACAGCTTCTAGTGTCACGTTTCTTTCTGCCACCGAGTGAAAGGTGAGGTCTATCTCCACGAACAGGGAGTGTACACCACGTTAACTGGACCAAGGTCTGTTTCCATCAAAACTATCCTCCCCCACCCCCCGTCCTCCACCTCAAGTGTCTCGTGGGAGCTAAGGGGGTGTCGCAATACTCACAAACACTCCGTTTACTGGCGGTCGCACCAAACAGGGTCAGGCTGGGGCCCTTACTTACCGCGTCTCATTCAGGATTCCCACGTTCACCCAGAAAAACAAGAGAGACAGAAACGTAATCACGTGACACACACTGAATCAATCACAAGATATCAGCTTCATTGGCGTCGTACCGCTTGGAGAGTTTCCCTTCTGACTCAATCAGTGAGCGCGCATGCGCCTAAAAAGAGCGTCATACTAGCAGACAGCTGAGTTTACTGTTGTGAAATGATTTTAAATAACTCGTAATGGGAAGCGTGTGTGGTTTTTTTTTTCTGTGTTGATTTGTTTCACGACACGGTACAGTAATTATAAAACATCCACTAAACTATTAATCTTAAAGCTCGGTTTATCCACTAGAAAATATAATATGTCTGTAATCAGACGTTTCTGGTTTGTGTTGCAAATTATAATTTTAGGCTGGCAATTAAAATATTTCAAAGCTGGTCATACAAATAAAAGTGTTATTAACATTCCCCTTTAGTTGACTTAAGCTGCTAGAATAGTCGATCAGAAACTCCTAAATGACAGAAACCAAGCGGATTTATAACGTTCCTGGATGTAGCAGTAGGAGTACAAACAGGGGAGGAGGAAAATACACATGACAATACAATCTATGTTGCATTAAGTGACATCTTTCTATTCCTAAAGATCCATTCTATGCTCCTATACCAGTTACCTTTCATTTCCCTGACATTTGGCTCTTAATGATTAATAGGAATGTTTAAAAGTGTGTGTGTGTATATATATATATACAACATAGTTTCGTGCTCATTGCAGTAAACAACAAACTTGTGGACTTTTATTTTTACCATTGCGTCTTACTACCCGTTCGGGTTGTAATCATATGGACTAATTACACTAATGTGTTAGGGACGTTGAAGGTTGGATTTATAGGAAGTGTACCAGAATTTGCATGAAAAAAGAGTGGAAAACCATTTATGAAATCACACCCTCAATACACCATATCAGGATAGAACCACGACCTCCCCAAAATTGATAGTTCAGTCCATTGCGATGTTACGTCTTAGACCATGTGGCCAATGAATCGGGTCAGATTAATTTACTGAATAATTTTTTTTTTGCAAAAAAATCTATTATAAAAATTTCAAAAAATATTTCCCTCAACTCGCGCTCCTCCAACCCCGCGGGGGCCCACCCATTTACAACGAGAGACGAAACTCCCGGCTCGTGAGTTGTCGGCTCGTTAGCGAGGGTAACGTCCCTTGGTGCAACCAGTGTATGAGTCACCAGATCACCTGGGCGTGCCTCCCCTGACATCTACCATTGCACCGCCCCCCCGAACCGCGAGGGCACACGGGGCATTATATATAATTACAATGGCAGAGACTTCGCCCGGGGCCCCGCCATCGGATCACTGACACGGTGTACTCTCGTTGTCCCAAACCTTTGTTCCGAGTGAGTTAAGGTGACCTGGCGGTTAAGGTGTCGGACTTCTGTGCTGAGGGTCCGGGATTCAATCCTCGGTCCCGGTACAAATTTATCTGATTGCCAAACCCTTCCTTCACCTCTGACAAGACGTGTTAATCACAACTTGCGAATGTGTGGAATGTCAGGCCACCACCGTGGTTCGGATCTCACGTTAAACTGTAGGTCCTCAATTTTGTCTCACAATCATCCTAACATTACACATTAGCGTAAGTGCGTATAACCCGAACAGGTAGTAAGACGCGGTGCTAATAATAATAATAAATAATAATAGTTTCGAGTGCATTTATTTGTTTTATTTGAGGTAATAAAGGAGAAAGTTCTAAACTGTCTGATTATATCAGTACATGACTTATTAACTAACTCATATGAATAACACACCCACCACGTGGTCTAACGCGCTACTCTCTCAGTAGACGAGACTATCGATAACGTGGAGATCGAGGCTCGAATATCGGTTGGGTGTACTGAGGTTTTTTTTTACAAAATGGGATTTCACTCTCTCTCCACGCAAATACGGGTACACTTCATCTAAATATAACCTTCCTAATCCCTAAAACCAATAAGACTATCAGTACGTAAGCATCCAACCTGAACGGGTAGTAAGATGCGGCGACCAGACCCCCGGCCATTAGTTCATCACTGTGATAGGAAAATACCCACAATTCACTAAGTGTACATTTTTCAGCCATACTGGGAATCGAACCCGGGGCCCTTAGCTGAGTAAAGGTTTCGTTTGGAAAATTCACTCAATAATAATTAGATATCTTGTATTTGGATAAGTTTGATCGTGATAAGATTACAGCTCTGTCATAACGCCATGTTTGTACTCCTAGATAGTGGTTTAAATCGGGCAGTTTGTTTATTTGTCGATTATGACAGCAGTTCTCCTTATCTTTCCGATGACATTCAAACAAAATCAGTTTTGATTAAAAAAATGATCCAACCAGAGATTGTAGAATGTATGTTTCATACATCTAGATAACAAACACTTTGTACTTGGGCTCTACAAACAGCACTTAGTGAGCAACGCACGACAACAAGCCATCGTTCATTCACCTGCATCGGCGGACACGTGGGTTGCCTACCTAGTGAGTTCTGAGCAACTTTGCGACGCGGGTTGCATCTTAACTTGACGCACCAAGCACTATAACACTTAGCCGCCAATGTACGGAATAGAAAGAGAGGGAAGAAAATTAGCAGTTCATACCCCCCTCCCCCCCACCTGAGAGGTAGCTTGTTTACCTGAAGATAACACTTCCCCTCTTCCTCTGGCGAGTTTAAACGGTCGTTATACTATTTGGGATTGGAAAGCATTGATTTTTATTTCATAATTATATTTTAATTGTTTCCTATTTTAGATAGACATTTGTTTCAAGCACTTTTAAATAAAAAATTGTACATCCTGCTGGGAAGACTACAGGACAGTTAGGCGAATAAATAAAATAGCCTGAGTTATAGACGATTCAAAAAAAATGCGTCCACCAAAGAAACTTTTTCAAGATCAATAAAATGATAATTGACCGTGTTAGACTATTTTTAGAATCAGTTAATAATTTATGGTTTTAGTTTCAATGTTCTATCTTTAAAACTCGCCAAATAAAACGTAAAACACACTACCATAGAAAATCCTATCTTTACTTACCGTGACGTCACAGGCAGTAAACTTACTTAGGAAACCAGCCTCGTCTTGTTTAGACTGACAAGTAGGTAGCGGCGTTAGAGTTTTTTTTTCTTAAACAGTTTTACACTCTCCCTCTTCACGTATTATGATACATTTACCATAAATATCTACCTTTCTCATCCATACTCCATTAGTTTAAATGTACGGGTAGCACGGATGGGTAGTAAGAAATGGTACAGTAAAAAAACTAATTTTGTATGGGGGGAAGGTGAGTTTACTATCAGGATGATTTATTTGTATTTTTTGTTTATTAAAATACGTCCAGCTTTAATTTAAACCCAAGAGACAAAATGTGAGACGATATTTTCCCCTAAGCCAGGAAACATAATAAGCTATAATCCAATATTCATAGAAAGAGCCTTTTAAAAATTCAAACTTTTTTTTCCTTGGTAAACTGACAACTTTGGCTGCAGATTTCCGCTCTAAAATGTATTCAAATCCTTTTATCGAGAAAAGTTCTATAACACAAGGCCCCAATAGACTTTACCCTTTACACTAGATGATAAATTTAAAACGACCTCTCCACCAGCTCTATTTGTTGCATCATACCACCTAAGTAAGAATGAGTTAATATTTTTTTTTACCAAATAAAAACACAGTAGACCTTATTTAATTTGAGGCCCAAGGGATATCTAAAAAAAATTCGCATACACCATTTTTATAAATAAATATCTAGAGATCTGGTATACAATAAATCAATAATTTCAAAATAAGCTACATATAAACAGACACATTTTATAATTTATATGCTATATAAAACACACATATATATGGAAAAAAAACAAGAAAAATTTAAACAAAAAAAAAATTGGAATAAAATAACATAAAAATTGCAGACCAAAATCAGTTTTTGCCATTACATTTGAAAAAAATTAGTTATCTTGGTTTGTTGTAATTTATCTTGACACAACACATAAAATGTTCAAGTTCACTGATTGTATCACTGTAAGGACTCGAACTTGTTTTCTCTGGAAGCCAATATTTTGGTCTAGGGCCAAGATCCTTGACGTTTAAAATGAGTGTTCAATTGTCAGTTTCTGTTCAGCGGTTTACTCGTAATTTCAATCGTTAAATTATATACATTTAGAGTATTGTCATTTTATAGGTAGGTATTTATAATATCTATCAAAAGTGACAACTGTACATCACTTGACATGACGTATGAATACGTGAAATATGAGCTAATAACTTTTCTGTCAGGTCATTCTTATTTATGTTGGACAGTATTTTGCAAGGCTCAACATGCAGACGGGACATCTGCAGTTATTTATTACCTCGCTCCTCCCTTTCACAAACAAGCAAAACTCCGTACACAGGTGTTGTGCGGTCTACATATCTAATAACTAACAGGCGTCAGCAGTCCCTCAAATCACCGAGCAAGAGTGGCACATGTGTCAATAGTTTACTTCTAATACTGGATCTATTAACGGCTTGATGAAAGGAGTTGAGGACGAGGAAAGTGTTTGAATAGTAAGTTTTATATCCATAATAAGGACCGAAACTTAAGGATACTTGAAATTAGAGATTAGATTTAATTTAAAATTTAGGTTTGTCATAAATGTTTTAGAGCCCTTAACACTTCTTATGGTGGCTTAGCCCTAATATTTACTATAGGAAAACTTAACTACCAGACCCAAAACCATAATTAAAGTTAATTTTTAAAAACATTTAGTTACGACTTATTACATATTCTATCAAAATTATATATTTCAATCTTTTGTCATTATTATTTCTAAGATTATGATTATAATTCGAAATTAGGGATTTGTAATTTTGTTTTTTTGACACCGAGTATTACTACCCGTTCACTTTATACGCGTACGTGTTAATTAATATACTGTAATAAGTATGATTAAGGGTGAATTTATAAGAAGTATACCAGCATTTGCGTGGAGTGAGAGTGGAAAACTATTTCTGGAAAACCACGCTGAGCACATCCAAACGGTATTCGAACTTTGATATCCTTGTAATCGGCAGTCCAGTTTATTGCGAAGCTGGCACCTTAGACCAGGAGTTCTCAAACTGTGTTCCGTGAACCGGTGTCGGGGATTCCATGAGTCGATTAAGGTGACTGGCCCTTTTAATTTGGCGTGGAAATGCAGAGCCATGGGAACAAAAGGCTTATCTTCAAGAATTTGTATTGTTTTGCAATTTTCTTTACGGAAACGGTTTGTTCAAGAATAGAAGCATGTTGAATAATTTATACTTTTTATATACACCCCCCACCCCCGCTATAATTTTAACAGTGATCAAATATTATTAATTTTAACATATTTCAATATAAAACTTCCAGCTGCGTAATAAAAAATAAGAAAATTGTTACATTACGAATCTTGGCGAGCGTTAATAGTTGCCTATTAACCCCCACGTTGTGTCGCCATTTGTTACACTTACGTTTCTTCAGCCCCTTGTTGGAATGCTATTAGTTACACTTTTCGCGTTCCTTCCCTCATTGGACGTCATTTATTACACTTCGTAATATTTTTGATTATAAATGCCCCACGTTGTGTCGCTATTTGCTATATTACATAACAGAGTCATTCCGTAAATCTTTATTTCTATTACGCAACTATGTGCTTTACTTATAATGCCTCGTTCCTTATCATTAGACTTTAATAAATGATAATATATCACATAAAGTTTGATATCTGTTTATTCTTTAAATTTAAATCATATTGTTATTAATATTTTTTAATCGAAACACGATCATGTCGAGGGCCTAACAATTATAATCACTGATCGCTTAAAGCACGTCCATTCAAGACCACGACCGATTGCACAGTAAAAATACGGAGTTTCAAAAAGTCACATATATCTGAGTTCAATAGAAGCTTCTCGAAGGAATCTTCCTAACGGTAAATTACACACCTACAAACCCAGAACAAAAATACCTATTGCTTTTGGAAGCTTCTCGAAGGAAATACATTAAAAGATCTTAACATTTCTTAAATTTAGCTCCAGTAGATGCTGCCATCTTACCACGAGGCGTGAACTAACTAGTAAATAATTTAGAGGAAGACGTGATTTAAGCGCCACGTAATAGGTTGTAAAATTTAAATAAAGTAAAATATGTTTAATTATATGTAAAATATTTTTGAATGTATGAATAATTAGAATGATAAATGGTCAATGCTTTCAAATACTCCTTAGGGTCAATCTATTGCATTACAAAATGTAACAACTAATAAACATCAATACATTATCTTAGAAGGGGTGTTGAAAATATTGACATAAACATTTCACTTGTTCTCGAGAAAAACTGATATTTACAAGAGTTTTATTTTTCCACAAGACCTGTCCTGTAGCTAGCGCCATCTACGGTTTCCTTGATTCATCTGTTCTTGTTGGCGCGGAAGGATACTTTGATCAGTTGTGAAGCCACGCCCCGCCTTTCACTCTCCCACCTACCATCCCAAAAATAGGTTTTTGTACCCAAATTTGCGTAGAGGGAGAGTGGAAAACCATTTAGTAAAAGCCATCCTAAGTACACCCGATTGGAATCGAACCCCGATCTCCCCGTCATTGGGCAGTCTAAGCGAGATTCACACGTTCACCTAATATAAAAAACAAAATATGCTTGAGTAGTGCAACAATTCACTCGCTGTATGTTGACCCACGATGCAGTGCAACGGTAACTTAAAACAACCGATTATCAATATATTTTATTTTCTACTGGATAAACATATATTTCAGATCATTGTCCCGATGTTTGTTTACAAATTATAACGCTGTGTCGTGATACAATCCAATAATACACAGACTTTACATTAACGGGCTGTTTCAAATCTCCTCACAAAGAACAACGAAGCTGTCTGCTTACTTCTAGCTCAACAGCGCATGCGCATTGATTTGAGATGGTTGGTTCTGAGATTTGATTGGCTCTCCCTTTGCCAAACATCTACAGCAGAGCGGATTAAGAAAACATAAGTTGAACTTTAGCGGGACAGTTCGCACCGATGAGGCGAGAATCTTGTGATTGGCTTAGAGCTCGTCACGTGACCATGTTTCTGTTCTGCGACAGTCTTTCGGCGAACGTGTGGATCCACAGTTTAACTCTAGAGTAGCGCCTTAGATCATGTGGCCATCGAAGCGGGTGTTTAAGCTCGCTAGCCCGTTTTATGAGTGAGACTAATTCCTGTCACCAGTTTAATAATATTGTAACGGTCTCATCTTTATAAGAATCGCGATGATTTGTGAGCAGAACTGTCGGCAAGGGCTGAGATTCAGGAGGATGCAAGAAGAGGAAAACGGGATAAATCAAACCCCGGAAACTGGTTTATTCTTTCGGTTCGGTGGGGGTGTTTGGGAGGGGGAAAGAAGGAAAGAAAGAATGTTTTCATCACCTGATACGATAGGTCAAGGGTCAAAGACATTGGGTTATTCACAGGATATCACGAACTTTTGGAAGCTGAGGTATTTTTAGTTCATTTATTACTGATGGGCCGGTTACAATGACGGGTCTATTATTTCTTCTAACAGTTATATTGCCAGGTCTATTATCTCTGCTCTCAGTTATATTATCCTTTCTATTATCTCTGCTCTCAGTTATATTATCCGTTTTATTATCCTGCTCTCAGTTATATTATCCTTTCTATTATCTCTGCTCTCAGTTATATTATCCGTTTTATTATACCTGCTCTCAGTTATATTATCCGTTCTATTATCTCTGCTCTCAGTTATATTATCCGTTCTATTAGCTCGGTTTTAAGTTACAATACCGGGTTTATTACCTTGATTTTCAGCTATAATGCCGGGTATATTATTTTACTTTGTTGTTATACTGCTGGGTATATATTTTATTTTTTATATAAAATTTCAAATGAGCCTACATTTGAGACAAATTCTACATCTTGAATTTAAGTTAACGTTCTTTAAAAACTTGTCTCTTCGCTTTATAACACTTTTCTTTCTCTCCCCCCCCCCCCCCCCCCCCCCCTCCTCCTATGTTTGAATACAATGCGAAACTTTTAACCCAATGTTTACTTATCGGAAGTGCTAAAAACAAGTTTTTACCTCGCCGCTGGTAAACAACCGTCATATTTACATAAAGCGTTGGCGTACTGAATGGCTCGCTCACATCTTTCGTTTGAATTATTCAAACATCTTGAAAGGTTCGTTTTGATATAAGAAATGGAATATGTGCTGTTTTTGGTAGTTGAGGGTTTTAACGGAAATATAACAAAACATAACCTTTATTTGTAGGGATAATAGACTACAAAGTATATCTGTTAGGTGTGATCGAGTGAAAATTGTCTGTATAGGGTGCTAGAACTTTGATTGATGGTCTATATTTAGTATGTGCAGTCTTCGAAATAATAATTACGTAGACCCACCTTGGTGGCCGCGTGGTCTAACGCGCTACTCTCGCAATATACTGGACTGCCGATGACGGGGAGATCGGGTTTCGAATCTTGGTCGGGTGTACTGAGGGTGGTTTTTCACACTCTCTCTCTCTCTCTCTCTCTTAGCCATGCACATTTGGGTACACTTCCTATAAATTCAACCTTCCTGCTTCATAACGAATCAGCGTAATTAATACATAAGCTTATAACCCAAATGGGTAGTAAGACGCGGTGATTATAAAAAAGTATCAAGCTGGTTTTGTCTGTGGTTTGTTAAACAAATGAATGTATATATGAATTAAATATAAATGTTTTAATAAAGTAAATTGCTAATGCCTGAATTATGATAAACTTAGCGTTCACTTAATCTTCACTTAGGGTAACGTAATGATTCACGATGCAGTTAGCTTAACGTTCACTTTTACGTTACGTGAAGGATACCATGTGTTTTTCAGCCGGCCAATCATATTGCAAGTGACGTCGGTCGACACGGCTATTTAATACTTCATTTGTTTGTTTCTGGACTACATATGACCTCTTCGCTATAGTTTGTTCACGTCTTGCGAAATCTAATGCCGGGTTCACTAGCAACTTAACGTTAACTTAACCTTCACGTAGCGTTTACAAAGAAACTAGTGTGTGTTCAGGATTCACGTAACGCAGAATTGTCAAACTTGTTTGAGCATTAAGGTCACATTTAAAATTTAAATTACTTAGAGGGCCACGTTCCAAAAAAAAATCTTACTAATACAAATATAATATTAAAATTATATAGTAAGACACGGTGCCAATATATATAGATATATTAGAGATGGGACGATACCAGTTTTTCGATTTCGATTCTTAAATTTTTACCTCGATTCTTCTATACTAGATTCTTAAGGCTCAGACACAGACTCCGTATCCGTAGGTCCGTGGTCCGTACTCCGTGTTCCTGGTCCATAAGAAATTCTACACGCGATCACAGTCTCCGTATCCGTAATCACGTGACCGTTTCAACCAATGAGGTAGTATGAGACTTCATCCAATCAAAAAATTCTAAAGAAAATAGTCTACAGCACAGAGCGCGCGTCAAGCAGTCAGCTGATCAAAGAAACCAAAAACAACTTTGTTGAGAAAAATTGTCTGCCAAAATATTCTCTAAGTCGAGTCCATCTTAACTTACATTCTTTAGCTGCACAAATATTTTTTTAAACGATATATTAACTTTTTACAATTATTTATACACTTTTCAATAGTCCTAAATTATTCTCAAAAATACACTAGAAGAATCCAACCGGGTTCAGAAACGGAATGGTATAAAGCATCATTTTCGTGTTGTATTGGCCTGCTGAAGACGAGATCGGGGTTTGAATCCTAGTTAGCTCTACTGAAGGTGGGGTTTTTCAAAATGGTTTCCCACTTTCCTTCCATGTAAATGTGGGTAATTACCTCTAAAATGCTTTCGTCCTCGTCCCTATTCCACTAGAGTAATTATCTATATACATATATGCCTGAACAAGTAGGACAGTGTGATAAAAAAAATAAAGACTACATTTGGGATATTTGAAAAGATTAATAATTAATTTGTCACTGTGTCTTACTACCCGTTTGGGTTGTACATTTAAGTATTAATTTTGCTAATGGGTTGTGAATTGGGAAGGTTGAATTTAGAGGAAGTGAACCCACATTTGCATGGAGGGAGAGTAGAAAACTATCTAGGAAGCCCCCCAGTTTACCTGAATGAGATTCGAACCTCGATCTCCCCATCTTCGGCAGTAAAGATCAACACAAATCTAGTGCGTTAAATAACTACACCACTGAGGCGGGTATTTGACAAGATACTTCTATGTGCTAAAGAAGCAGAATTATTTAAAAAAACAACTTTGGGCTTTGCCTGACATATTAGGTAGCCCCTATGAGTGGTGCTGCCCTTTGCGGCTATCACAAACTTGCAAGTCCTATTTCAATATTAATTACATGTGCCAATGTACACCAGGGGAAAGAATGCCACCCAATCTGGCTAGAGTGGTTTAGATTCCACTCATGCGAACATGTTCCTAGCTCAGGTGGATTTTCTAATTGTCTAAAAAAGGACTAGGCATAGTAAAATATATGAACAGATACATTATGCATGTAGAGCCTGAAGACGGGGAAATCGCCGTTTAAATTCGGTCGGGTGCAGTGAAGGTGGGTTTTCCACTCTCACTGTACACAAACGCAGGTGCACTTCTTCAGAATTCAACCTTCTTGATTCCTTCCTCTGAATTCAACCCTTCTGATCTCTAACCCATTAGTAATTTGTATACAGGCCTATCACCTGAATAGGTAGTAAGACGTGCTAAGAAAAAAAGAATGGTTTGTATTACAGAAGTACAAACATGTCTCTAGTTCAGATGAATTTTCTATGAGTGCCTATAAAGGACTGGGCTTAAAAAACAGAGAGGTTTGGGTTACACTATTACAAATATTTTTCTAACTCGGGTGAATTTTCTAACTGCCTAAAAAAGGAGTCACCCTGATAAAAAAAATACGAGTAGAAACTATTTATGCATACATTTTTTCCCCCTAGTTTTCATAAATAAACGCAACATTTAAAAAAAGTGGTTTGGCTTTCAAAGTAAAAGTAGGCCTACTTGTAGCCAAAAAGTTACCTGGTATCCCGATGATTTCTGAAATACTTAGCCAGGCAATTTCCTTTCTTAAAGCGTCTTTAAACTCTTTAAGTTTTTTATTAAACAAAAGAGGCCTGTGCCGAACACAATCAATAAGAAGACAATCCATTTCAAAATCACTATTATCCATATTTATCAATTAGAAAAAGGTAATGACGCTAGTAAATGGAATATAAACCAAATAATAGGGGTGTTGAACCTACAAAAGCAAAGTCAATATTTCTGAGAACTTGATATTTCTCAGAAAACACTTTCCTAGAAGCCGCTCTTCCCGGAGTGTTTAGATTTTTAAAAATGTTTCTGAAATAGGTCCGCGTGTAGCCATATTTTTATTTTGTATAATGTTTCCATAGCGATGGATTCTATCACTGCTATTCTGTCTTTATTTCAAGGCGCATGCGCATATTTACTTGGCTGTGATTGGTAGTCCGTATAAACGAGTCCGTAGAAAGTTAAAGTTGGGCAACTTCTACGGAGTAAGGACTTACGGATAAGGACTCTGTGGCCAGAGCAATCTGATATTGTAGCATCGATTTCTTACGGACCACGGACCTACGGATATGGAGTCTGTGTCAGGGCCTTAAGTCCTTACTCCGTAGAAGTTCTACGGACTCGTTTATACGAACTACCAATCACAGCCGAGTAAATATGCGCATGCGCCTTGAAATAAAGAAAGAATAGCAGTGATAGAATCCGTCGCTATGGAAACATATACAAAATGAAAAGATGGCTACATGCAGACCTATTTCAGAAACATTCTTCTAAAAATCTAGACACCCCAGGAGGAGCGGCTTCTAGGAAAGTGTTTTCTGAGAAATACTAAGTTCTCAGAAATATTGGATTTGCTTTTGTAGGTTCAACACCCTATTATTTGGTTTATACTCCATTTACTAGAGTAATTTAATTTTTTATAATTGATAAATTATGGATACTAGTGATTTTTAATCCAAAATATTAGTAGGCCTACATCAGTTTAGCATTTTCCGGCTATTGCAAACACTTATTATTTTACGTTTGATAGTTAGAATAAAGTTATAAATATATTTATTGTGATTGTACTTAACCTATATTTTAATATAAATACTGGAAGTTTTCTCAACAAAGTTGTTTTCGGTTTCTTTTTCTTTGATCAGCTGACTGCTTGACGCATGCTCCAGTGCTGTAGACTATTTTCTTTAGAATTTTTTGATTGGATGAAGTCTCTTACTATCTCTGTGGTTGAAACGGTCACGTGATTACGGATATTGAGATTGTAATCGCGAGTAGAATTTCTTGGACCAGGAACACGGAGTACGGACCACGGACCTACGGATACGGAGTCTGTGTCTGGGCCTTTATTGGTTTATGTTAATAGAAACCAATATGGCTGCCATGATAGATAGACTTTTTTTTTTACCAATTTGATTTTAATCTGTAAATTTCGTTAGACGTCTATAAAATATTAATTAGACTTTTAAAACATTTTAGCCTTTACAAATTACATCCAGGATTTAAATTTTGGCTTTAAGATTTTTAAATAAACTCTACCTACCTATATTTTATTATTTCATTTGTCAAAGTAAATTTGCAAAGTAACCTTAACACAGGGTTGGTATCTGTTAATATTGAGGCTTATTTGTATTTTTTCTTGAATATATTATTCTACCACGGTAAATATGTTTACACATTGATGCAAAACTTAAATTTTTAGGTTTTCAAATCTAATCGATACTTTTATAAGTTTTACTATACAAATATATGAAATAATTAATGAAAAAAAAACGGCCTTTGATATCTGATATCCATTAATCTCTTAATGAAGCATTCACGATCATTAATTGCACGTATCTTTAGGAATCGAGGTATTTTCTCGATCCTCTCAATACCCTTAAAAATTGATAGGTATTGAGGAATCAAATTTCCCATCTCTAATATACATAAATTATGATATACATTTTATACTAACTGTAGGGCAGGGGTCTACATCCTTTATATGTCTAAGGGCCAAAGTTTCTGTCTCATGTTGGCTCCTAGGCCGCAATGCTGGGATATGCGACAAATGGTAGCACTTGATGGAAATATCTACCAGTCTTCACTTTTAAATTCATTTAGGCGAATTTAATTTAATTAGCATGTAAGATGCCTCTGATGTGTAAGGTCACGTCACAAAGGAGAATGACAATGACAGTGAAGCGTTTAATGTATTTGAAACATAACCTAACTTAACCTAACCTAACTTACTATTTAACTTACACTAACTGAAATGTTGACGTTCTCACAGCTATCTACAATACGGTAATGAAACTTGCACATATTAGCTATTTTTTTAGGTTAAATAGATAGCAGCTGACGGCTTTGAAATGTTACCAGACCAAATTATGTATCCCTACGCCGAACCATATGATCTGCAAAAACATGTGTTTAGCAGTTGTCACTTCTGACAGTCAAAATTTATGTATATACCTAAATGTTGACGGTCATAAGTCAGCTGTGAGCTCTTAGTCAGCACCAAAGAAGCCATGGGGCTACTGTACAAGTACAAATTGGGGGGCTGTGTTACCATAAAAAAAAACACTTCAGAGAGCGTCCAGAGGTGTTTAGTATCTAGAATTTTTCCTAGCCTCCGGCAATCAGGTAGTTATGTTGCCATAAACAAAATTCAGATAGCCTCTAGAACTATTTATCATTTATAATTTTTCTTCTAGCCTACTGCAATTGGGGGATGTGCCCCCCCCCCCCCCCCCCATGAAATTATTGGCTGGCTACGGCCTGGCAAGCTGTTGCACAGTAAATTTCTTTCCCGCGGAAACTCTAACGTCACAGAGTTTGCAGTATAGTATCTGTCCATCAGTAGATAATACTTTTTCACCATATTCCGGAACAAAAAGTTTTAATTTATGTGAGACACTTTCTTTCACTTTAGGTATGCTGGATGTTGAAATTCACATAAACAACACGTGCAGCTTCCGAAAAATGTAGAGACAATGAGCCTCCTTTACCTGCAAAACTTACTCAGACTAGTTAGACGAGTTCATTTAGTCCCAGTATGCTAGAAGGGAGTGGGAAGAAGAGCTATTCAGCTATCACTGGCTTGAAGTAAGACACAGGTGAGGGTGGAAGCTGTCAACCGTCTTGTCTGCACCACCGTTTGCTATGACATGTGCCGAGATGTTCTGAGCATGGGTACATGACTCAAAATAACAAAGAAATGACTTAAAATGATCGAAAAACCTTTAAAAATGACATATTCACGTAAAAACAGGGAAAAATGCAACAACAAAAATGCCTTCACAAAACTACTTAAATCGGCAAAGTTTCTTATTTAAAACATTTGTTTGTATACACTTGTACAACATTCCAGGTTTGCAAAAAAAAAAAAATCATTAAAATCATAGCCCTACTAATAAATATACTATAAATTGAATCGTTCATTTTAGAAAGGACATTACTCCAAAATTCATGTTTTTCAGGAGATAAAAAACATTTTGTAGCGTTAAGTCTTAGTAGAAACATATAATGAATTTCTAACACCACAGTAAATATAACTACAGCAACTTAGGTGTTATAGAACATGTGTTTCTTTGGATAAGTGTATCTCTTTTATTATAAAAAAATAGATAAAATATGGAATAATGCCCTTTCTTAAGTTATATCATAAATCTTATGACTAAACAAAACAGTATTACATATTAGAGCTTATTATACATAACATTGTAACATTCATTAACCATCATTGTTACTTGATTAAAAGTCTACTGGCTGAACATTGAGAGATACATATCATTACTAAAAACACAAAATAATAACACATGCTGTGCAACCAATTATAATAATACCAAATACATTTTTACATCAACAGGAATAAAGCTCTTTCTTAACTCCCATATGCATAGTTGGAATAAATCTCTTTCTAGTTTCTATACAGAAACGTGCGTCTACTTTATATTAACCCAGGTATGGCAATATCTCCTTTTTCTTGAATTTTTGAAATAAAACCTATTTTAAAATGAGTGATTCATTAATACTAAACAAAATACAATATTTTAAAATATGTGTTATTGTTTACAACGGATAAGAATGTTATTTTTCTACTGTGGTTGTTGCAAATATATATTGCATAGATACTAACGGTCATATTATTTGCGATAGTAATACCAATCTCACACAAAAACATAAGTCTTAAATGATTTATCGATAGCCGTCCACGTTAACTCCCACGGTTCACAACACTGGGCCATGTAGATCGCAGCACCTTCGCTTTTTCACACGAAAAGTAGTTTATTGTCCAGTATTAAGTATCATAAAGTATTTGCTAATACGTAAGTCTGTCGCAATGATCACACATGAGTTTTCACAGATAGAGCAAACTACAACTTAATTCTCAAACATTAGGTGAAACCGGAATTTAAAACATCAATATTTAGCACTATGACATCTATTAACTGAATAATTAATAATATAATATCTATCTATATATTACATCATTTCTAAATCAGCTATTGATTAATTTCAGACAAATTGACTTATTATACCCCTAGAGTGTGTATTAAATCTTAAGCCAACGGATCAATACGCACTTCAACCCGTAATAATTTTATGAATAATAGCACTATCCATCGAGTTTAGTTCAGGGAAATTAAATAAGTGTTGTTAAATTTCGTTGAATGGATAACTAGATTAATTCAATCTTTTGTTGTCATAAATTTAATAATAATTACTAAACTTCTAATATATGTATAAAATAAATATCATTTTAATATTTATTTACCCTATACAAACAAAATACTGTTGTGGTAACAACATTAATCAATTTTTCTTCTCTTAAATTAGTTATAAAACCCATTTAAAAATTATTTAATATAATATTATATACAACAGAGTAGCGGTCTTTGTAAGAACTACATATGGCAAATGTTGTCATGGCCTTATTTACTCTTTCATAGTCTTCACACATATTCATACTTTCATAGATTATTTTACCGCCATCATGGAAGTAGTATTGTATGATTCGACAATTTGTAGATTATGTGGTGAAGAAAATGATAGTGGAGTTTTCCTGTACACTAATGAAGAGCTAGAACCTGATTTAAGTGTTTTGGTCAATAAATATCTTCCTTGCAAGGTAAACAATCTTTGTTAATTCAGGAAAAAAGGAAGTTGACTTGACTTCCTACAATCCACTATCAAAATGAAGGGTGCATTGATTTTGGTTGCATAAATTTTGTTTTAGACTACATGATTCAGATATACTTCCTAAATTTTGTTTACATCTAGTCAAGTTGGATTTATTATTTATAATTCAAAAATTTCAAGGTTAATTTTATTTATAATTGCATGCACATAATTTTAATTAACGTCTAGCTATGATGAATTATTTAAATCTTTATTAGTAAAATTTTAACTGGATATTTTAAAATTATCTTTTATTAGTGTAAGAATGAACTTCTAAAGACTTGTTCCATACTAATATTCTAATTGTTCAGAAGCGCGATAACCTTAACCTATTGGTTTCGGTGTTAAAATTCTGTGGATGACACTTTGAATGATTGTAATCTTAGATTTAATAATTTAAATCAAACATTTTGACATACTTTTAAATTGGAATATTTAGTGTTGTCTTTGTCGAATGAAATATACTTTGAGACGGTAAAATAAATAAATTAGTAACCTAATATACTTGCACATTTACCATTACATTGATATAACCTTTCAGATTCAAGATGATGGGAAGCTCCCTAGGACTATTTGCCCTGGCTGTAACATTCAGTTGCAGGCTACAGTCCAGTTTTTTGATCTGTTGGTGGAAGGTCAAAAGAAAATCCGAGAAATGTGGAAAAATCAGGTGTGTAGGTACTACATTGTTTGATACTACAACAATCACTCGACTGAACCATGCCATACATATGGGTTATGTTTTTACACTGAATTCAGTAGAAAATCTGGTAACAAAACACCTCTATAATGTGATTGTTGATATTCGGGTGATAACACACATCTCACTACTATGAATATACTTTTTTTCTCAGTAAAAAAACATTTCCTACAAGCAACCAGAATTCATAAAATCGAAAAATAGGAATGAGTTTAGTAAATATAATCTATTATTTCAGACTAACAAAAAACCCTAACCTTTATAACCTTCCATGCGGGAACAAAATGTTTTCCCTACACCATCCTATTCCATTCCTTCTCACTACAAATTCTAAACAGCTTATTTTAACAATAATATTGTAAACATTTTTTTTTATCTTTTCTGCATAGAAGGTTAGAAATGTTAGGTTTTGTTCATTTGTAATAGTTTATGATAGTAAAACATAAAACTATTTTTTTAAGCTACTAAAAAAAGGAAAAAAAATTGACATTGGCACATAATGTAGTAGGTAGTTTATAAGTTGCACTATTCTAGAAACTTTCTTTGTCAATAAGTAAATTGAGACCCTAAAATCCCCAATAAAAAAAATAAGTTAAAAATAATCATAGACTCGCTTTGTTGGCCGTGTGATCTAACGGGCTACTCCCGCGGTAGACTAGATGGATAATGACGAGGCATTTAAAGAACTTTCGAATTTTAGTTGGGTGTGCTGAATTTTTTTTCCAAATAGTTTTCCACTCTCCCTCCATACAAATGGGGGTACACTAACTCTAAATCAAAACTCCCTAAAGTACGTTCACGATAGGTTTTTACCTGGATGACAGTTCGAAAATTATATGTTTAGGTTTTGGTTTGCCAACACTTGTAAAAGATCACCGTTTTGTTATAAATATAAAGATCTTTAAATACCTGTTATAACTTATATTACATTTAAAATAACGTACATTTAAGTTTTCTCATACTATTTCATTTTTTAAAATAATTTCTTTTTATTCAACTTAAAAGAATATTTTAAACGTAATTAAGAGTATGTATTCTTGGTTTTGGAACGTTATGGATTTTGTGTAATATAGTGCACACATCAATACCTTTTGATACAGGCATCATATTTACTTGGAAAAAAGAAAATTGTTGTCATTTTTTTACATACAATAAATGCTTATATGATTATTTTATCGTATTTTGAAATAAACTGAATAAAATATTTTCATCAACTGCGTGTCTGCATCGTTGTAAAAAACTTGTTTACCGTTATGTTCAACCACATAGTTTAAATTAATCAGTCACCATTTTGAAGTTATGTTCGTTAGAAGTTTTTGTGAAAGTGGTGCGAATATTTTTTTAAGTGGAATAAAACGATAAATAAGCTTTGTGTCCGTCCTCAAATAAATATATAAATAATACTGGGCTAAATTACTGTGGTTAACTATCACATTAATATATTACTACCCATTTTTATTACAGTCATTCAACGTGATAGATGTCAGCTGTTGGCGTAGTGATATATTAGAGATTACTTCTAGTAACATTTCGAGCTGTCATCCAGGTAAACTTAGGTTGTGAATGAATTATAATCCCTAATCCCACCAACATAATCAGTAATTATACAACCTGAATGGATAGTAAAACACAAGGCTAAATGAATAATTATATAGATGTGCGAAGTTTTTCTTTTTTTCAATTTGTAGTGAATTTGTAACAGAATCTTAGTTTTTAAGTATTTTGTTTTAAGCTGTAATAAAATATAATAAATCAAGTTATCACACCAAACAATTAAGTTAGGCATTCCTCACAAGGTATTTTCATTTGAATATTATGAGCAATTAGGGGTGTGTGCAAGTCAGTACTTTTCACTTTGAGTCGAGTTTGAATGAAAACTAGTTTTTTTTCGAATTTGAGTACCGGTAGAGCATTATTTATACTAGGAATATTTCAACTTAAATTTATGTAATAGATTCGTGCATAGATCATAAATAAGTACAAAATTAATCTTTTTAGAATTATGTAATTTTTTTTGTGAATAAATTTATAATCTAACGAATTTGAATTTTTAAACACATTTTTATATAAATTGTACATATTTTTTTAACTAGCCAAGAGGTGATATTGAAGGATTTTTATTTGCTCTAAAATTATATCTTAAAATTGAATAATATTAATCAGACTAGAAATTTAGAGAAAAAGATTGAAAATTCTAAGAACACAAATTTTTTGAGTTTTGTTAGCATCTTTCAAGAGTTCAAGCAGCTACTATAACTTAACTCAAATTCGAATCTTCAAGTACTATCACACACCTATTAGTAATACTCAGAATGGCAATAATTTACTAATAAATACCCGTCTCGGTGGCGTAGTTGGCTAACGCCGCTAGTCGTGTTAAGCTCGACTGCTGAGGACGGGGAGATCGAGGTTCGAATCTCGGTCTGGTGAACTGAGGGCGGTTTTCCCTAAATGGTTTTCCACTCTACCTCCACGCAAATGCAGGTTCACTTCCTCTAATTCAACCTTCCTAATTCCTAATCCATTAGCATAATTAGTACTTAAAGCGTATAACCCGAATGGGTAGTAAGACGCAGTGCTATATAATAATAATACTAATAAATGGATTATCTTGGCTTTCATTATTTTTATTGTGTAGCTTTGTAACTGTCAAAACCTGTTTTTTTTTTCCGAAGCCAAACCGGGACATTGCACACCCCTAGAAATAATAGTTTTGATACCATGTACAGAACTTCCCTTAACCCTCAAAACTGTAGTCTCGTTGATTAGGCCTATGCTGGGCTTAAAGAGTTTGCTGCGATTACTTTGTAGGTAGAGTTGAAACGGAGATTGGAGAAGGACCGTCAGAGATCGGAACACACTGGTATCAGTTTACTGGTCACCACAGAGACCCCGGTGAATGCCGATGGAGAACAAGATGGCGAGGAAGAGACTACAGAGAAGCGAATTGTAATACAGAGTAAGTAATGTTCTACGACTCCCGAAGGTTGGTAGGCTTGTATTCAAATGGTTGGTTACTCAGGATTGTGCTAAGTCCACGTTTTAAATTCGAAATCGAATAATATGAGATATTCTTGAAGCTTATTGAAGTTCGAATATTTAAACAAATGTGTAATGTCGGATAAAAATATTTTACTTTTCATAACCATGTAAATTTAGGTACCGTATTAAATATAATTTACAAAGTGATATTTTATACCAAACATAATAGGTTTTGTTTTAAAATGATAAATTAAGTTAGATAATATAATTATTTCATTTTTTTTATACTAACATTAATTTGGAATGAAAATAACGACAGGAAATTTAACAAAATAAACATAAATGTATGTTATAACTTTGAATATATTTTGTTTGCCAAATATTTGTAATTGTCAAATCCAGAAGGTTACTTTTGAATTAAAGTTGAAGCGAACCAATATTCGAGGTAAAGTCGAAGTTTTCTAAGCTTCGCACAGCCTTAGTTACTATACTCCTACATGTTAGCGAATGACTCAAAAGGGCTACTATTTCATTTTCCAATGTTATAAATGCATATTTCAATTTTATAGAAATTCACCTGGCAGGAATCAATTTTGTATACCTTTGACCATTTTTAAAATGTTGATTAATTTTTCCTAAAACTCTTTTAACTCCACAATACTCTCAAGGATTACTTTAGCTAGGCCTAGAAAAAATCCTTCTCTGATAATTACAAATCTTCTCCAGTAAAAATATTGACAGCTAATTAGGGCCTATTCAATTTACGAGACAAATTGTGCCATTGCCCTTTTTCTCACCCTCCAGTCCTAGAGGACGGCACCTTGTACGCCCCAGATCACAAGATGACCTGCAGATGGAGGGTCTGGAGAAACCACGACGTAAGCGTGGCCGCCCACCCAAGCGCCCACCTGATCCTGAGGAAGACAAGGCTAAAGAACTGGAGGAACCCTTGGAGAACCAGCCAGAGGAGGAAATGGAAGAGGACGCAGATGGGCGCAAACGACGCAGGATAAAAGTACCACAGAGGTTGGCTCTTTTCCCATCACCTTGGGTGACGGCCATTGTTAGTAGGTCAAGGGCAGTGGTATCGTGTATCCCCAGATATAATTAATTTTCAACTCTACAACCAAAGTTGTTAGTGCAAGCTATACATATTTTATAATCTTAAATAAAACTGGCACTTCCAGATCACATGTCCATATATATATATATATAGGTCGGGTCAGTTTAGTGAAATGACTATGTTCCTCTTTCCTTACCCCTTTCTTCTTACCTTTATTTATTGCCATTCTTCTCCTCTCACTTGTACAATTTCTGTTATCTGCTCCTTCCATTTCTTTCTTGGTCCATTGCAATGGTTTGTTCTTTATAACAATCCCAATTCTTAGAAAACGTGCTTGCA
This sequence comes from Timema cristinae, assembly GCA_039000515.1. NCBI lineage: Eukaryota > Metazoa > Arthropoda > Insecta > Phasmatodea > Timematidae > Timema > Timema cristinae. The sequence goes on along the minus strand of JBCFYV010011172.1, from coordinate 8,899,062 downwards.
GTAGGAGGTTAACTGTTTCTGTCTAGAGATATCCTTATTAAGGCCCTGCCTACCCTCTCTGGTGGTGTGTTGAGCTTTCAGCTCTCAAAATAGATGGCGTTGCTAACATTATACAAACTGGTACATTCCAGCCATCAGGTTGGCAGCATTACTGGTTTGTTTAAATAATTGGGAGGCTGGCTGACCGGTAATCAGCCGAGGCTGCAAGCAAACTTTTCCAAGAACTGAGAGAGATAAGAAGTGTAGTGGCGACCAAGTTGGACTAAACGTGGGGAGACATAACGTCAAGATACAATCACACTCTCGAGCAGAAAAATTAGCCTATCCGCCCCAGCCAGTTAGACACTTCTGTCTGGGGGCTCAAATCCCTGCTGAGGGTATTTTGGGGAGATCTTATTCAAACGATTCCTTCTACTCTCCCACACAAATGTGGGTACATTTATTTAGTTTATTCTGCCTGTTTAGGTATGAACTAATTACGCCAGTGGGTTAGGGATGAATACGTTTCAATTTAAAGGAAGTGTACCTGCATTCGCGTGGAGAAAGAGTGGGAAAATATTTAGGAAATATCACCCGACCATGATTGAGCCACGATCTCCCAGTCATTGGCAGACTAGTCTATTGCGAGAGTGACGCCTTAGAACATGTGGCCACCAAAGTGGTATATTACCAATCCTCATGTCTAAAAATAACTAAACGATTAAAATAACATGACTTACCAAATCTTTAAAAATTACGTAAGCTAGAGAGGTGGGAGGGAGCTTACGTGAGGGGAGGGAGGATCTAAAATCTTTTAAAAAGCCTTACGTAATTTAAGGATGGCCCCCTTGTAAAAAAAACTATGGGCCATAAATACAAGGCCTAGCAGCTGGGCCATGTTACTGAGCAGTGTAGAAACGAACTCTTGGTCATTGCTTTATAAATCACCTTTTAAAAAAGTTTTGAACTATTTTTTTCAAATGAATATCTGGGGAGGGTAGTGACAAATAATACTGTATACTTATTTATCAGAGAAAAAAAAAATTTAAGTTAAAATTAGAGATAACTCATTTTTGAAGATTTTGACACTAATTATTATAACCTATACGAGAGAGTATGTAGCTTACGATTTTGTCGTACCAATTATTTGAGTTTATTAGTAAGCAGTTAAAATAAAAAATAACTTACATTTAATGTGCTAAATTTAGCCACTCTGCTTTGATTAATTTTTAAACTTTAAAGGCTAAAGAGGCAATAAAATATTTAAAAATCAGTTTCATTTCAAAGACTAGAACAATTTTGACTATAAATATATCTGTTATTTTTATTACTGATATCACCGGGTCATATTACCTGTTCATGTTATATGCATATATGATAATTTAATTTGGTAGTAATTAGGAAGGAAGCATTTGAGAGGTTTTCTACCAGCATTTTTATTTTGGGAGGTGGGGAAATAATTTAGGAAAAACTACCCTCAGTAGACTGGACCAGGATTTGAACCTCAAGCGCTCCGCTATCAGCAGGCCAATTTACCACTGGAGTGACTCCTTAGACCACTCGGCCACTGAAGTGGGTATCTGTTATTCAATACGGTGTTTACAGTTTTCAAACATCTATAGGATTTACACAATTTTCCAGAAATAAATATTTTTGGGAATAATTTTGTATCCTATTGGTCGATTTTTAACTTAAGTAATATCTCCATGGTGTCAGCCTGTAAGCAGGCTATATCAATTGAGAGGCTGCAGTATGTTGGTGAAGATAGTGCCAACATTTTTGGGCTGATGGTGCCATGTGGTCAGCACAACGAACCCTCCAGCCTTTTATCTCAGTTTTCTAGACTGAAGCGCTACTTATTCATTCAAGTAGCTCCTCATTTATCCTCATGAGGTTGATTTTGGTTCCGTTTCAGACCCACTGCTTCACAGAAAGAATTGGAATCACTGGGGATCGAACCCGGGACTTCGGGATATGAAGCCAGTAAATCTGACCACTATATTACAAAGGCGGTTGGGTATCAACTACTTACTTACTTTGTGGCATAGGAAACACAAAATTTCATTAACTTTAATGGTTTTAATTTTTAAATATATTTTACTTATTATCGGCTCCATGTCGTGGTCAATATTGCTAAAGCGCTATGACTGATCACTGAGTGCGTAAATTAATCAGCTCTAGTAACTTTGCTAGTTCGATTCCCTGTAAGGTTGAAATTACTTAGTACTAGCGTGATACGAACTCGGCCAAGGCACAAGAGATTTTGAACATACTATAAGTGTGTTACAGAGTGTTAGTAACAGTTATCTTTAGCTAAGAGCTTTTTTTTAAATAAGTACTTGAAACATCAGAATAATTGCTACATTGTTAAATAAAAATATTTATTTGTATCTTAATTTTGATATTATTTCTACAATAAATAAAATATTATCGCTACTCATCCATTATACTTAAATTAGTAGATACAGATAGCCTAAGCGCCAGTAATCTGCATACCATTAAAAAACTTACCCTTTAGGACAAGCAGTTAAATAATCAATTTTATCTTTGAGTTTCTTTGTGCGCCCTTTCTTTCATCGACCCTTTCTTAACAAGGATATAAAATAATATTGTGTAAATACTTTTACACATCAAAATTTATACAATCCGATTGGCTGAGCATGTTACATCACTCAGTACACTAGCCAGCGCTTAAAGCCATATTCTCACTTGTCGGTTTCATTGAATAATTTCAAAGTGATTTATTTTTAATGAAAATAAAAATTAAAGGAATTTTTCACACTAGTAATTTATCATAATTATAATGTAGAGAATGATCAACTACCGTTTCATTGATTAAAATGACACCAAATACTGTTTTATTTTATTCAAATCACTACTTATATTCCATAGACATTCAAATTGTCTGTAACAGTTCAAAAATGGGTCAGTTTGTTCGTCTCGCCACTTAAATACATTTTTTGATAAATCTTATAACAACAGAATGTCTGTAAATATCTCAATAAATATTTACACTTAAATAAAAATAAATTAATTCTTGTATCTGTTAATACAGTTCATTTTGTTTTCATTTTTAATAATGAAGAAAAATAGAACTACTTTTCATTTTTAATGAAAGTGTGAAATAATAATCCAATCTAATGAAATGAGTGTTCTTATGTTTCTTTTATATTAATTTTCAGTGAATCACTGAAAATGACAAATGAGAATATGGCTTAACATTCACAAAGCTTTATGGAAGATAAATTAAGTCCTTTCTAAATAATTATTGTTGGAAATTATAAGATCATGTTTGGGAACATAAAACATATTAATACAAATTTAAAATTCACACCAATAAATGGAAAAAAACTTAATAAACTACACTTAACCTATTAAAATATGTTCAAAATTACTTATATGTTGTAACTATTGTATTAATAATGGCAACATTCGATGGGTTTTGAAGTTCTTGAGATTTTAGTTAACTTTCCATCTGGTGCCACAAATATCAAAGTCACTATCGTCAAAATGAATGGAACATATTCAAACAAAATTTGTATTAATCGTGTCTTTCCTTTTTTACATTTGAGCTCTCAAGTATGGCAAATTTGTGGATCCTTAGGAAAGGAGTAAATGGACATATTATTTACCCTTGCAGTTTCATTGACTATCTACACAGAGTGCAACAGCACATCTCAACATTTTTTGTGCCTGTTTAAAACACATTTAAATAAAATTGAATAACGTAAGCAATTAAATTAGCAAAAACCCTAACAGTCTGATTGTTCAACAATGACTTGTAGCTAGGGAGAGATGCTTTCAAGTCCTATATCCTATAATTATATAAAAGAAAAACTATTATAAGATAATAAATGCCTTGAGAAAAACAATACAGTTACATATATCTAGTGTACATATTTAGTGTTATAGGTACTACTATTAAATAAATGTAGTAAATAAAATGTCTAAATCATTAATCAGAACATCACTTCTTTATTTAATAATAGCTTATTAAAACAGAACTCTAGTGGTAAACATTATAAAGTAACTAACTATACAAAAAAAAAAAAAAAATCACTACCAGGCAAACACAAATAAATAGTTATAAAGATAAATTAAAAGACCGTCCGAAACACATTTGACCGACCGCACGATACACTACAAACTGCTGTGTACTGGCCGACGTAGTTCATGGCCGACATAAGCTATGACAACACATTCTTCCAAATGGCGCTACCTATCTATTCTCTTTACCTTGATCTTGCTGAGCTTTGTATTCCTTATGTTAGTTGCTGATAGACAAACTGTCTCCAAAGCTTGATACAAAATCATTAATTATGCTTTGAACTACCAGTAGCTTTGAATCGGCTGCAATGGGCACTTACTTAGAAATGGAAATAGTCAAATTCCATCTAGATAATTAATCAAAAACTGTGTATAGTGTTGTTACTTGTTACCATACTTGCAACTGTGTATGTGTTGTTACTTGTTACCATACTTGCAACTGTGTATAGTGTTGTTACTTGTTACCATACTTGCAACTGTGTATAGTGTTGTTACTTGTTATCATACTTGCAACTGTGTATAGTGTTGTTACTTGTTATCATACTTGCAACTGTGTATAGTGTTGTTACTTGTTACCATACTTGCAACTGTGTATAGTGTTGTTACTTGTTATCATACTTGCAACTGTGTATAGTGTTGTTACTTGTTACCATACTTGCAACTGTGTATAGTGTTGTTACTTGTTACCATACTTGCAACTGTGTATAGTGTTGTTACTTGTTATCATACTTGCAACTGTGTATAGTGTTGTTACTTGTTACCATACTTGCAACTGTGTATAGTGTTGTTACTTGTTACCATACTTGCAACTGTGTATAGTGTTGTTACTTGTTACCATACTTGCAACTGTGTATAGTGTTGTTACTTGTTACCATACTTGCAACTGTGTATAGTGTTGTTACTTGTTACCATACTTGCAACTGTGTATAGTGTTGTTACTTGTTATCATACTTGCAACTGTGTATAGTGTTGTTACTTGTTATCATACTTGCAACTGTGTATAGTGTTGTTACTTGTTATCATACTTGCAACTGTGTATAGTGTTGTTACTTGTTATCATACTTGCAACTGTGTATAGTGTTGTTACTTGTTATCATACTTGCAACTGTGTATAGTGTTGTTACCTGTTACCATACTTGCAACTGTGTATAGTGTTGTTACCTGTTATCATACTTGCAACTGTGTATAGTGTTGTTACTTGTTACCATACTTGCAACTGTGTATAGTGTTGTTACTTGTTACCATACTTGCAATAGGGTTGAATGAATCATAATAAACTGCCAAATTTTTAATTGTTTCATAAAAGAGACGGGATAGCGCATCTTAAAAATCTTCATTTTGTGTGGGTTTTTCCCTCTCCAGTTTTCCCCTGTTATAATACTATCCGAAATGATTGTGACCTTTTTCCACCGCAGATTCAAGGAGGCGGTCCAAGGTAAAGAGTTGGACCGTATCTTCAAGGAGGAAGGTTTGATAAACGAGGACGAAGAAGAGGAAGGAGTGGAGGAAGAGGAAGTGCAGGAGAAGACTCCTCCACTTGAAGTTATTGCTCAGGAAGGTCGGCAACAAATCACTTTGTACATCTTGACTCGCGCAACAGCACAACCTCTCCTGGCTCCACAATAATAACTAGGGGTGTCAAACTCGGTTATTCACTACCTAAAAGCCCTCGATTCTTAGTGGTATCAAAAGAATAGATATTAATATTATGACTCTTGATAATTTGATTTTAAGTTATCAATGAAAGTACCGGAAACTAAGCAAAACGGCAAAATTTATAATGAGTAGTAATCGGTCTTATTTGCGATATATTCTGGTTCAGTTAAAGATCCTCTTTGGTGAATATAAAAAAACATATGTTTTTGACAAGGGCTTATTATACATTTTCTCTATAAGTAAAACCTCTTTTTGCTTTATAAGTTAATTGTATTATATTTGGAAGAAGGTACAGGAAAAGTGGGTTAGAAAATAAAGGGAATAAACACATTGGTTTAACAATGAACAGAACGCAGTTCAGACTTTACATTGCTGCCACTGGACAAAGAGGTAGTGGCTGCCTCTTAAAGAAAATCGATCATCACCGCCCAATCCCCCGACCTAGGTTTCATTCTATCGGAACTCATCAGGGAGGAGTGTGAAACCGGCAACGCAACTTCCTAAAAGAGGAAACCAAAAAACACTAAAGCTAGACAAAGGAAATATGTAAAGAATGATGAGACACAAATTGATTTTCTTCAAGAGACAGCCATAACCTCTTTGTCCATTGGCAGCAGTGTAAAGTGTGAACTGTGTTCTTCTTTTCATTGTGACAGCCATATTGTGTTTATCCCTTTTATATGTTTCTATCCACCTTTACTGTACCTTCTTCCAAATATAATAGAAACTACCTCAAAAAGTGAAAAGAGGTTTTCCTTAAAGAAATATATCTTTTCAACTATTATAAATCCAAAATCATTGAACAATTTTATTGTTATTTTTGATTTTAAAGAAAATAAAACTATTGGAATTATTGTTACAAAATATATTATGAACTTTGGTCAAAGTTTTTGTGACTATTTAATATCTCTAGTAACTAATAGAGAAGGGAGATCGTAAATTGAATATTTGCCTTCTAAAAATAAAATATTCGACACATTTGGTTTGTAAATTGCTGGCACTAAACTTAATTTCATTTGTAAAAAAACATATTTTGTCACAAATAATAATGTCAAATTCTGTTTTATGATTCACTCAATTTTTAGTTTTCAAACCTAAGGAAATGAAAGTTTTAGTATTTAAATACATTGGAAAGATTCAAAAGTGAGTTATTCCCTAATGTGAATATTATTAATTTAATTTTTTGGCTGTTTAAATTTAGTATCTAAAAATGGTACTAATAATTTGTTATTTGCCCATTTTGTTGTTGTTACAAATACATTTCAATACAATTAAAGAAAACACAATATTTTAAAATTAAGATTTTATGGACAAAAAAAAATTGAAATTGTAAATTTGGAAAACTCGATAATTGAAAATTTTTATAAATCAATAATCAGAATTGAGAAAATTAGGAATTGTAACATCTCCAGCCGTGCGATATCAAACTCATACTTGTGAAGCCAATATTTAGTATCTCTTCCATTGTCAGTGATACCGTGTGTGTGTGTGTAGCGGAGGTGATTGGTCACTTGGAGACCCAGGAGGGGCAGGACCTAGGGGAGCTGGTGATCGTAAACCGTGGCCGCAAGAGGGGCCGGCCGCGGGGCGGAAAGCGCCGGAAAGTTCGCTTTGAATGCGAGATCTGTGGCCGAGGCTTCCTCCACAAGGGTCGTTACAAGATTCACAAGTGAGTTACCTTTTTTATTTTATGTATTCTGTCTTTTGACAGGTATGTTACCTTGTCCATATCGAGTCTTCCAGCCTGTATTATCATCAACTTCATTTATTATATTCTGAAACATTTTGTTCCCTTAACCGAGCCATTCATTATTTTCATTCGTGTTCTTTCTGCTTCCATTCGCTATTCCACCTTGCTTCTATGACATCACTCATTAAGACATTTCTTCACAAGATGTGACCCACTCGGCTTTTATTCATAGAATTATCTGCGGAATGGCGCTTTATTAACTTATTAGCAACTGATCTGTCCACTTTATCCCCACCACTCTCCTCTAGCACCACCCATTGTTCTTATTACCTTGATTTATCAGCTCAAGGTGAAATAATATGTTAAATCATGTCTACACTATAATATATTTTTGGATATAAAACTTGTTTTTTTAAAAAAAATATCCAAACTTTGATTTGGCTTTAAAAATGGTCTTTGCACACCCCTAGTGTCCAATTTACACTTTTTTTTTCATATTGTAGGACTGGGCTTTGCACAAATCTATACAATTTATTGTTGTTTGTTGGTCTGGCAGGACCTACCACAAAGGAGTCAAGTTTGAGTGCAGCAGCTGCAACAAGAGGTTTGTCAATCGAGAGCTATTTGAGTCTCACCAGAAAACTACGGGGCATATCGGCGAGGGTGAGTAGGGCTTGTAGCCCTTTAACGACAAATCCACACCTTACATGTTTTAATTCCACACAGATAATATAATCTTTTACCGAATTGATCACTTGTATTCCACACATCTGCTGAAAATAGCGTGAAGAATCTGCTTATAACAATTAAAAGATTTATGTGAAACCCATTGTCTAAAAAATTGGACTAAAAGTTCCTCCCAATTTCCTGAAATTTTGTTTTAAATCCAGTTTTTTTTAATTGATACAAGCTCAAATAACAAATGTTTTGAAAAAATTTTTGCATTTTGCATACTTAAATATAAAACCACATTTTCAATAGGAATTTACTAATTTACGTTATTTTTTATCAAAAATATAAGAAAATGTACTATTTGATTTGTACTTTTGGTATTCATTTCAAAATTATTTGATTCGATAAATATATTTGCACACCCATGATTAAGTATATTATCAAATACAAATAGTAACAATGTTAACATTCTTTCTTATAATCATCATTACAAAATTCATACATTCAGTTAAGTGTTAATGTACTGGTCTGGGGACTAGTTGTTAAGTTCATCCTATTATTATAATTGGTTCTGAACCACCAATAAGCATTATTAAAGCTGTAAAACGAGTTTCAATTGTTTTTTTTATTCGAGTCTCGAATCCAAAATTTTCTTGAATCTCAAATATATTTAATAATTTTAACGATCCGAGGATCAGTCTTGGTTTCTGTTAATCTCTTTTTTTTTTTTTTTTTGACTGACATATAATTCCACGGCAACTTTGATTTCAGATCACAATACATTTTATTATGTCTTTCAATTTGAAGTTAAGTAGTTATCAGTCCAACTGGCAACTGTCTTGTTTCCAGGTATAATCGAGGGGCTGGCAGACGGAGGGGATGGGGGGGAGATGCCAGGCTGCCGGGTGAAGTGCTGGCAATGCGATAAAACTTTCCAGACCAAGCAGAGCTTTGAGGTAATTTTTAACTTAAAAAATTGTAAATTATATTTATATTCTGAATTGTTTGCTACTTTAAAGTTCTGATATTCTTTTTATAGTTAAGTTTTTGGTGAAATTTTTAAAAATTATTATTCTATGTATTTAACTTGCACTTTCTGAACCGATCAATTTTACTAACACATGACTTATAAACAAATTAAATCTAGAAAATACACTAAATACAGCCTCCATGTTGTTATTTTGTTACTGTAAAAGAGTAAACCCACATCTCACCAAGATAGATTTTTTTCGGGATGTTGAGATTGAGTCGGCACCTTAGTCGGTAGTTTGACATGCCACCGACATAGCGGACTTCGGTGTAAATGATTATTTTTTGTTATATAAGTCATGAAGTAATTATTTAGATCTCAAATGAAAGAAAGCATTGTCGGTAGTAAAACCCTGAATATTTTTGTGCAGGTTCACCAGAAAGCCATCAGAGGGAGCTAAGCCTTTGTTTGCGAGGTTTGCGACAGACCTTTGCTACCAAGAACAGCTTAAGTGCCACATGCGGGCATCGCATTGTGAGGTAAATAATACTCCTTCCATTTTTTATTGAATAGGTGTGCGAAGTCTCTTTTTTTTATTCAAAGCAAACTCGAATTGAGTCAAAAGTTTCAAAAATGTTTAGAGTGTATAATATATATACTACATCATCACCATCACTTGATATTTCTCTCTCTGCAGGTCGTCTGGCACATCTCTTCCATTCCTGTCGGTCTCATTCCCAACTCTCTCCCTCAAGCCAGTCTCTCATAATGTCCTCCTTTAGCTCCATTCCTGTTCGGATTCTCCAACTCCTCCTCACCACGTGTCTCAGTCCTCCTGCAGGTCTCCATTCTTGTGCCAGTCCTCTTCCATTCTGTCGGTCTCTCCTCAGCCATGTCTCCAGTCCCCTCCTCTAGCTTCCATTCCTGTCGGTCTCTCTCAACTCCTCCCTCAGCCACGTGTCTCCAGTCCCCTCCTCTAGCTTCCATTCCTGTCGGTCTCTCCCAACTCCTCCCTCAGCCACGTGTCTCCAGTCCCCTCCTTACTTCCATTCCTGTCAGTCTCTCCAACTCTCCCTCAGCCACGTGTCTCCAGTCCCATCCTGCTCTTCCATTCCTGTCGGTCTCTCCAATTTCTCCCTCAGCCACGTGTCTCTCTAGTCCCCCTCCTCTTAGCTTCCATTCCTGTCAGTCTCTCTCCAACTCCTCCCTCAGCCACGTGTCTCCAGTCCCCTCCTTAGCTTCCATTCCTGTCGTCTCTCCAACTCCTCCCTCAGCCACGTGTCTCCAGTCCCTCCTCTAGCTTCCATTCCTGTCGGTCTCTCCCAACTCCTCCTCAGCCACGTGTCTCCAGTCCCTCCTTTAGCTTCCATTCTGTCGTCTCTCCAACTCCTCCCTCAGCCACGTGTCTCCAGTCCCCTCCTAGCTTCCATTCCTGTCGGTCTCTCCCAACTCCTCCCTCAGCCACGTGTCTCCAGTCCCCTCCTTTAACTTCCATTCCTGTCGTCTCTCCCAACTCCTCCCTCAGCCACGTGTCTCCAGTCCCCTCCTCTAGCTTCCATTCCTGTCGTCTCTCCCAACTCCTCCCTCAGCCACGTGTCCTCCTGTCCCTCCTTCCTACCAGCCTCTTACTTCCATTCCTGTCGGTCTCTCCAACTCCTCCCTCAGCCACGTGTCTCCAGTCCCCTCCTCTAGCTTCCATTCCTGTCGGTCTCTCCAACTCCTCCCTCAGCCACGTGTCTCCAGTCCCCTCCTCTACTTCCATTCCTGTCGGTCTCTCCCAACTCCTCCCTCAGCCACGTGTCTCCAGTCCCTCCTTTACTTCCATTCCTGTCAGTCTCTCCCAACTCCTCCCTCAGCCACGTGTCTCCAGTCCCCTCCTGCTCTTCCATTCCTGTCGGTCTCTCCCAACTCCTCCCTCAGCCACGTGTCTCCAGTCCCTCCTCTAGCTTCCATTCCTGTCGGTCTCTCCCAACTTCTCCCTCAGCCACGTGTCTCCAGTCCCTCCTCTAGCTTCCATTCCTGTCGGTCTCTCCCAACTCCTCCCTCAGCCACGTGTCTCCAGTCCCCTCCTCTACTTCCATTCCTGTCGGTCTCTCCCAACTCCTCCCTCAGCCACGTGTCTCCAGTCCCCTCCTCTACTTCCATTCCTGTCGGTCTCTCTCAACTCCTCCCTCAGCCACGTGTCTCCAGTCCCTCCTCTACTTCCATTCCTGTCGGTCTCTCCCAACTCCTCCTCAGCCACGTGTCTCCAGTCCCCTCCTTTAGCTTCCATTCCTGTCGGTCTCTCCAACTCTCCCTCAGCCACGTGTCTCCAGTCCCCTCCTTAGCTTCCATTCCTGTCGGTCTCTCCCAACTTCTCCCTCAGCCACGTGTCTCCAGTCCCTCCTTTAGCTTCCATTCCTGTCGGTCTCTCTCAACTTCTCCCTCAGCCACGTGCCTCCAGTATCTCTTATAACGATATAACTTTTGACGATTCCTAATATTTCATTCCTTATCCTGTCTCTTCTTGTTACATTCTCTCTGCCTCTTTGGAACCTCCTCATCTCTGCTGTCTGAAATCTTACTTGGATCTCTCTTCCTCCATGTCCAGGTTTCAGAGCCGAATGTCAATATTGGATGATAATATGCCATAAATAACAAAGTTTTGGCAATTTTTTCCTTATAGTCCATCACCAGATTATATCCTTTTACGTCACGATAGAATTATCCACTCATATAACTTCATGCACTAAAATGAAATTGATCTATTCCACAATTGTTCATAATATTTAATTCTAATATGATAAATTAAATTATCACAACTTACAAGTTAATAATTAATTTTTTTCCTCATATGGACATTAATTTATAATTTGTACAAATGCTGAAGTCAGGACTATTGATAATAAAATTAGTATTTTAGTTGTCAATATTTTTATCGGTGGATTTTTGTAATTATTTAAGCTGGAGTTTTTTTTTGAAGCCAAGTCAAAGCTGATATTTATTTCTAATTCAAGTCAAATATGTAATGCTTTGCATACCCATTATTTGAAGGAAAAAAAATCATTAGATATTAGTGAAGTCTACTCTTCAAGTTGAGGTTGAATCAAATAGTATGAAATATCACCATAGTTAAATCATATTTCGAATATTTAATAAAAATATTTGATGTTTGGAAAAAAACAAATTATGTTAGCTGAACAACCAGACCTAATACCTCTAATTTACCATTTAACTAAATGTGGATTCACATTTTCATAGCGAAACATATTATCATTTAGGTAATATTTATATTTCTTGTCGCAACTTAAGAATTAATTCATAATTCAAGAAAGAAAATACCTACTAAGGAAAGTTAATCTCTTATGCCTTCTATGTTTTATATTTTATAAGATTCAAAATCGAATTCAAGATTTGAGATTTCTAAGTGGTTTGAAAATTAGGGTTTCAAAAAAGTGACTTTGACTCATTTACACTTAAGGGTTTTTAGTTTTCAAAAATTTTGATACAAATGTGAATATTGTCAGGATTCATACTTGATTGAAAATTCTAGGAATCTACAGGATTCCTGTAGAAAAAAATATTTCCCATTCTCGACCTGGTTGTCGGGACAGATACTATCTCAAAAATTTCAGGAAGTTTTATTTATTCCTGAATATTTTAAACATCGGGTAATTCAACACATTATTATGTTTGCTATTATTATTTGATATTAGATAGATATTTCTTTAAGTTATTTGTTGATTAATGATTTATTTTTATATCTCACTTAGGTATTCATTTAACAAATTAAATATTGCACATTGTTTTAATATAGTGTTATAAATAATTAATTATACATTTTTAATTCCCGTTCTTGTCCCGAAGTAAGGAATTCTAAAATTCTCATTTCCAATCTCGTCTCTATTGTTGAGACTCATTCTCGATTTCGTCTGGAAAAAAACAACTCCATCTCACACACCCCTATCTAATTCTAAATGGATCCCAGATTCAAATTTGATGAAATTTCAAACAAAAGTCAAACCTTAGGAAAATTTAACTTTATAGAGGTATAATAGCTCCATTATTTTGCTTTTTTTCACTGTCTTACTACCTGTTCAAGCTATACACATTTGTACTAATTATTCTACTGAGTTAGGGATGAGCTAGGTTGAATATAGATAAAGTGTACCACATTTGTGTGGAAGGAGAGTGGAAAAATATGTTGAAAAAAACCCACCCTTAGTACACCTGACCAGCATTTGAACTCCAACCTCACTGTCTTCGGCAGTCTATTCTATTGCAAAAGTGACCATGGGGCCACTGAAGCGGGTGATGGATTAAGTCATTATCAAAATCTATACGTAGTACAGAGAGTGAGAAGACACGATAATGAAAAAAAATCTGTTTTTTTTGTTTGAATATTAATTTGTAAAACATACAACATATCAGAATGAGATTAATTGACCATAAAATGAGTATTTTAAGCTTTATAATTGTCAAAACTGAAAGTTTCTATGCTCTGAACACCCTTACAATATGGCCCTAGTGTCCATTTTGAATTTGGTAACATTTCATTATAAAACATTCACCCTGGATTTGTCTTGAAACATTTTCATTTTAAATTATTCGATTTGAGCTAGTAAGCAAAGATTCAGAATCTATTTCTAAAATTAATATAACATATCTGCACAGGTTGATTAATTTTGAACACTGGACCACTTTTACTGACCCCTCCACACTCCCTATTGAGTCATTCCGCCTCATTATGGACTCCAACCAGACATGGTACTCTTTGTTTGTGCAGGACACGAAAGGTCTGGACAAAGACAAGGGCTACCCTTGTGACTTGTGTGACAAGAAGTTTAACCACCCCAGCTCGGTGGTTTACCACAAGGAAGCGGAGCACAACAACGGCCGTGTATTTGTCTGCAACAAGTGCGGGAAGGGCTTCAGACACCGCCAGTTGCTACAGAGCACCAGCTGGTACACTCGAGGACCGGTGATGTACTCTTCATACCACCAGCTGGTACACTCGAAGGACCGTGAGTACTCTCTTCATACACCAGCTGGTACACTCGGAGGACCGGTGAGTACTCTCTTCATACCACCAGCTGGTACACTCGGAGGACCGGTGAGTACTCTCTTCATACCACAGCTGTACACTCGAGACGGTGAGTACTCTCTTCATACCACCAGCTGGTACACTCGAAGGACCGGTGAGTATTCTCTTCATACCACCAGCTGGTACACTCGGAGGACCGGTGATTACTCTCTTCATACACCAGCTGGTACACCGAGGACCGGTGAGTACTCTCTTCATACCACCAGCTGGTACACTCGGAGGACCGGTGATTACTCTCTTCATACCACCAGCTGGTACACTCGGAGGACCGGTGAGTACTCTCTTCATCCACCAGCTGGTACACTCGGAGGACGTGAGTACCTCTTCATACCACCAGCTGGTACACTCGGAGGACGTGATTACTCTCTTCATACACCAGCTGGTACACTCGGAGGACCGGTGATTTCTCTCTTCATACCACCAGCTGGTACACTCGGAGGACGTGATTACTCTCTTCACACCAGCTGGTACACTCGGAGGACCGGTGATTACTCTCTTCATACCACCAGCTGGTACACTCGGAGGACCGGTGAGTACTCTCTTCATACCACCAGCTGGTACACTCGGAGGACCGGTGATTACTCTCTTCATACCACCAGCTGGTACACTCGGAGGACCGGTGAGTACTCTCTTCATACCACCAGCTGGTACACTCGGAGGACCGGTGAGTTCTATTCTTCATTTGATACCTTGAATTGCTACCATAAGAAAACTTGTTAAAAATAGATTCGAACCTCAATTTCCTCCTCATTGGCATTCTATTCTACCACGAGAGTGGCACCTTAAACCATGCAGCCACCGAAGCAGATGCAAGATTATTTAGACATGTGGCTTGTTGAGTACATTTACGATTTGTAGGTATTAACGTGAAACCGTAAAAAAGAAAATAATGTTCATATTGGGAAATAATCCCGTCTAAATCTTGTTTTATTTTAAAGTCTAAATCTTGTTATTTTATTTTAATACTATCTTTTATTTCTTTGGATTTGAGAACTTATAATCGAGCTATTGATAATTATAAAAGACCAATTATTTAGCAATTATTTCGGTACCAGTAAGAATTGAGGGTACTGGGGAATCAAAATTGACATCTTTATTTCCAAACAACAGAAGGTTATCTTGTTACAGTCCGTATGTGTGTAAGTCGTGTGGTGCAAGCTTCAAGACAAAGGCCAACTTGCTGAACCACCAGCCCACGCACACTGGAGAGAAGAAGTATTTCTGTGAGCTTTGTGGTCAGCAGTTCGCGCATAAGACTAGTCTCACCCTCCATTATCGCTGGCACACAGGTAAACCTCATGTTTCAATAAGTTTAGAAAAAAATGACTTCTTGACAAAGGAATTTGATCTGGGGATGTGATGTCATGCCGGGATCACGATCAACTTAACGTTAGGTCCCGGCACAGATTTGTCTGCTTGCCAAACTCTTACCTCACTTCTGACAAGACGTTTATTAATCACAACTTATGAATGTGGGGAATGCCAGGCCTCCACCGTGGTTCGGATCCCACGTTAAACTGTAGGTCCTTCATTTCATCTCACAATCACCCTACCATTACACATTAGCGTAAGTGCGTATAACCCAAATGAGTAGTAAGACGTAGTCATAATAATAATAATAATAATAACTTAGTTTCATATAACCTAACGTTTACCAACTTTCACAAAATGTTCATTTAATTTAAACAAACTAATGTGTGATCCTGATTCACATAACTGAATGTAACAACTCAACCAAAACACAGAAAATGAAAGTGGACTCTTTGAAGAAAAAGTTGTTCAATAAAATGAAATACAATCATTTAGGCCGGTTTAAGTAAATGAACCAAATACTCCTGTTGACATGACTCTCATTATGATTGGCTGGCTAGAATAAGTAGTACTGGTACCCTTCACTTAATGTTAATATAGCGTTAAAATTCTTTCTTGGACAAATATTAAAAGTGAAGTTATGGTAACTGCATAGTGGTGCTATCTATTTAAAAACACAAAACCCTTATGTAAGTTGAATGTTATGTGAACGAGCGTCAAGTTGATCGTGATCCTGGCATCAGTGACAGCTGTATTCCTGGCCTAAGATCATGTCCATTTTCATAGCAATACCTTGCTATATCAGCACGCATTCACAATACATTGCTATATCAGCACACATTAACATGCATGACTGACTAGGGATGAATGCAAAAGTATTTTTCACTTTAGATCGAGTTCAATTTTATTTTTTTCCCATGACCTTTATTACCTATTTGCGTTATACACTTATGTATTAAATACGCTAATGTGATACAAATGAGGAAGGTTGAAATCAGAGAAAGTGAGTGTGCATTCACATAAAGGATAATGAAAAAACATTTAGGAAATAAATATTCTCTGTACTTGAGTAGTATCTGAACCCCGATATCCAGGTCAAGAAAATTCAAATATATGGTGAGGGGAGCACCTTAGACCATTTGACCATTAAGGCGGGTGAGTTCGAATAGAATTTGAATGTAAACACATTTTTTTAGTTCGATTAGTATAATTGTACTGGAACTAAATAATATGAGTTTTTTTAATAGATCCATGCACAACCTTAATCATAAAGTTGAATTTTTATAAATGAATTTTTTTTTGTGAAAAAAACTATCACAAATCTAGATTCTTAAATCACTTTAATGTATCTGTACAAGTTTTATACGGTATTCTTAAATCGAACAAAAAAAATGGAATTGTTTGGATAAAATCGAAACGTTTGAATACTCAAATTTTTAGAGTTTTATTAAAATGGCTGAGTTTGAACAATTACTTAAACCCTACTTAAATTTTTGGGTACTCACTAGGGGGGGGGGGGGAGTCCACACTCTCATTTTGAAGTGAACTCGAATTGTATATATGAAATATTCTCAAAACTAAATCTTTTTTGAATATTATTTTTAGTTATTTTGAACTTATTTAAATACAACTCTTTGCACTAAAATAAAATGGAACGTGTTTTATTGCACAATTGTTTTGTAATATTTTGTTTTATTCGATAGACAAAGCTATCATCACAACTTATTATTAATTCATATTTTTAATACAAATATTGATATGTGATGTATATAAAACAGCTTAGGACGGCAATAATTGGACATAAAATTGAGTATTTCAGCTGTCACCATTTTTACTGGTAAAGCTTCATAGTCATCGAAGTTGATATTTGTTTCGAAGCAAAGTCCAGGCTTCGTCCGCCCAATTTACTGAGCCTCTAGTCAGCCCCACAAGGGGTTTGTGACTTTATAGATAACGATTTACAGAACAATTGTTTAGTTTGATGTTGTTGTTGTTAGGCCAGAAACCGTACAAGTGTCAGGTGTGTAGCAAGAGCTTCTCGCAGAACGGAAATCTTCAGGAGCACCTGCGGATACACACAGGGGAGAAGCCCTTCTGTTGCGACTACTGCGGACGCAAATTCACCACCTCCTCCCAGGTACCCGCTTGCTCGGTTAAACAAACAACTATTCATAACGTACATATTAAGCCTGTCGGATTCAAATAAAATCTTATACTATTTTTTTTTCTAATCAAATCTGATGCTTAAAAAAAATTGGATCAAATATTTTATTTTAAAAATAAGTTCAAATCAAATCATTTATTTTAGGCTTACTATTATAGCGTTTACAGAGGAAAAATAGCACCAAACGTCTGTATTAAATTAAACATTGAAAAGAGGATATAAGGGTAAGGCTCACACACTTTCCAGGAAACTGTAGGTCTCAAAGTTCACAATTAAAAACACAACAAAAAACACAATTATGAAATTTTTGGGTACATCATTCCCCTTCTTCAGCAGGTGAGAATAAAACACAGACTGGACTATGTCAGCGTGGTCACCTAGATACTGTTGTAGCCTGTTCAAACTTGTGTCTCGACTAGCTCTTGGTAGATGGATACAATGTTGTATTTATATTTTATTGAATTATTATTATTATTGTTTGTATAGAAACACCTGACAGGTGTGAGTAGGCAAGGTGAGATGGTTATTCCAATCAGGCCTACTCACACCATTTAATATAACTGATAACTTAATAATTCAATAATTAGATATGATATAATACAATATTATATCCATCTACCAAGAGTCAATACACAAGTTTGTACGGGCAACAACTGTTGCACCCAATTCCATAAAGACTTGGAAAAAAACAACACGCTAATAGCCTTCATCAAGAAATGTTTTGGTTATAAACATTATTTTTCAATATCAACATTTAAAATTATAAACTGTAACACTACAATAATAAATTATACATTATATAAAGTGCTACAATTACCATTTTATTAATTGCATTTAAAGTGTGTCCCAAGTGTATGACTGAACTCTAAGATAATTCAAAGCAAGTGTGAGTTGATGATGCCTCTAAACAATAATACATTTACTTTAATAAACATAATTTTATTCTTTCAATGGCAGTTTTTTCTCCTTGTTCTCATGCCTCGATATTTTTTCATATTCTTGTCTTGATATTGTCTTGAAAAAGTGGTTATCATACATCCCTGTTTCATGATCAAAGCAATGTCAAAGCTTTTTTTTAAAAAAAGCCTATTCAAAGATTTTGAAGTTTTGTGTGTCTATTTTTATATTATCCCTCGGACTTAGTTTGTTCTTGGTAGTGTGAAGGCCTGATCTAATTCTCTGCTCATGTTTGTGTACTCTGGTGGTCGAAAGTAGTTCTTCTTACTTTAATTCGTGTCCCGCTCCCGGTTTTCAGTTCAAGCTGCACGTCAAGCGGCACACGGGTGAGCGACCGTGGAAATGCGACTTCTGCGGGAAGTCGTTCCTACACAAGGACACGTGGAAGTGCCACACTCGGCGTCACAAAGGCGAGCGTCCCTTCCAGTGCCACTACTGCGCCCGAGGCTTCACGGAGCAGTGGGCCCTCAAGAAGCACCTTCGACTTCACACAGGTAAGACACAGAAATCTAGAATTCAACTATGACGGGCTATCCCGAGGGTGGTTTTTCATTCTCCCTCCAGTCTTCATTGCTTCAAACGAGATCTGGGCCAAAGTCACTGTTTAACGAATATAAATCTTTAATTTATCTTCAGAACATAAATTTTCTAAAAAATAAATGACATAAAATAAAATAGGAATATAACAGACTAAAACAAACTTTTGCTGTGAAGAGTGAAACAAAACGTAAGAAGTTGTGGGACATATACAAAGAGAGCAAGATGAATGGAAAGGAAAGAGTAAAGGAAAATAAGGAGAAAATTAGATTAAAAGAAGGAGAATCAATGCAGAATTATTTTTAAGGAAAAAATAAGCTGTTCTGGAAGTGGGTAAAAAGAACGGAACAAGGAATTTGTGGAAAGATCTATGGCATTCAGAATGAACGTGATGAGATGATTTGGGATGGAAACAATAGTAGAGAGCGATAGAGATAGTATTTTGAACAATTGTTTGGCGAAAACCAAGGGAAAGTAGCAGAAAATAGGGAAAATATTTGATTAGTGAAATAATTAACGAGATTTGAAAAGCTATGAAAATGTTAAAGAATAAAAAGTTGCGCGTGTAGATGGCATCACATATGAAATGCTTAGGTGTGGGGGGCACGATACTACTTGCCAGATTGTGTGATTTGTTCAACGTGTGTGCTGGGATCTTGAGTGTTCTTAGTGACTGTAAGAATGCTCTCATTGTGCCTTTGTACAAAGGCAAAGGCAGTAAAGTGAACGTAAGCATTAAAGGGCAATTAGTTTGTTGAATATTCCAGGTAAAGTTTTTGGAAGAGCCGTTCGTAATTAGGAAAATTGAAAAACTACGGGCAAGATTTGGGATGTTAAATGTAGTTTATTTCCAGGCAGAGGTTGCATGGACCAGATATTTACATTGCACCAAGTGAACGGGAAATGTATGGCAGTAAAGAAGAAAGTTTATTGTGCATGCGTTGATCTGGAGAAAACGAATAATCGGGTGTATAGGAGTATGTTATGGGATGTTCTGAGAAAGTAGGTGTATGATGAAACTAAAAAGCGTGGGTTACGGTGGATGGAGCTTTGAGCGAATGGTTTAACATTGAACAGGGTGTTAGACAAAGTTCTGTTATGTCTCCATGGTTGTTTAATGTATGCATGGATAAGTGTATGAGAGATGCTTGTGAGGACGAAGTTGGTGTGCGAATGGACAATGTGAATGTGAGAGTGTTGTTATATGCAGATGATGCCGTGTTAATGTCTGAGAAGGAAAGTAACTTGTAGAATGTATAATTTGTTGAATGTGGTGACAGGCAGAATGGATTTTTGTATAAATGTCTCCAAACTAAGGTGATAGTTTTTATAATAACTGATAAGAAAATGATTGTCAGCTTAGTATACATGGAAAAGTGTTAGTATAAGTAAATGATTTAGTGTATCTGGGCATAATGTTCTGTAAAAGTTGAATGATGGATGGTGAAATAGACAGTCGGGTGAGTGTATCTCGGAGAGTAGTTGGATGTATGTGGACTATTGCAAAGAATGAAGTTT
Organism: Timema cristinae; assembly: GCA_039000515.1. Lineage (NCBI taxonomy): Eukaryota > Metazoa > Arthropoda > Insecta > Phasmatodea > Timematidae > Timema > Timema cristinae. The sequence goes on along the minus strand of JBCFYV010011172.1, from coordinate 8,878,478 downwards.
CATCAAAAGAGACAAAGATGACAGTGAATAAAAGTGTGTTAACACCAACTTTTGCTTATTAGCAAAGACATGCAAAAGGTGAGGTCACTTTTAGGGGAAAAGTAGTGTTATTTCTCTCAAAAAGCGATATATTATAAGCTAAAAGCGATGTTATTATTTACATAAATACCAGTCAAATTAGTATTCATTAAAAAAAAGCTAGGATTAAACTGTCTAAATTTTTCGTTCACATTGTATATTTAACTATTTACTAAATTATTCGGAGAAAAATCAAATATAAATATGCACAGAACATTTCACGCCTAGTAATATAAACTCATTATATCAATATCTTCATGTCTTACAAATAGCAATATTGAAATAATTAGGTTTAGATCGATGACCTGGGTGGTCTAGGGGTAAGGTGTCAGACTTCTGTGCTGGGGCCAGGGTTCAATCCTCGGTCCCGGCACAGATTTATCTGATTGCCAAACCCTTCCTTTACCTCTGACAAGACGTGTATTAATCACAAGTTGTGAATGTGGGGAATGCCAGGTCTCCACCATGGTTCGGATCCCACGTTAAACTGTGGGTCCTCCATTTCATCTCACAATCTCCCTACCATTACACATTAGCGTAAGTGCGTACAACCCGAATGGGTAGTAAGAATCGGTGCTAATAATAATAGACTTGATCAAATAATAATAATAACACAAAACATTTCTTCATATAAGACTAAACTATTATCAAATAAGTAAAAGGGAATAAAAATTAAGAAGATATAATTTTGCCAAACATAACCTTCTGTAGTAAGGTCCATATTATTAATGTCTTTGCTTTGACCTTGCCTGAAATCTTTTAAAGGCTGTAAACAAGTATGGTGCTATCAACAGTATTACCGCGTTGAAAATTATATTGTATGATGTGGTATTTGCCAGATTACATAGAAATTGTGTTTATTTAGAAAAAAAAACTTAATTTATGTTATTCATGTGAAAACAGTAGAATTTGTGTAAAAATTTGTTTTATCACAAATGTGAATTGTGCATGTCCCTATTTATTAGATATGAAGTGTGGGTTTGCCAGGAGAAACACAAGAGCAAGGTGAATGCAGATGAGATGAGATATCTAAGAAATTTATGTGGAAAAACTCATATGGACAGAGTCAGTAATGAATGGATGCTGGAGGAGTGCAGTTTGAAAGGGAATCCAACAGGTCATGTGGAAGAAGCGTGTTACGTTGGTTTTGGAATGTTGAGAGAATGAATGTGGGTCAATTGACAAAGCAAATATATGAAGATAGAGTGTGTGGATCAAAAGGAAGAGGTAGTCCCATGTAAGACTTGGTTAAATGTTGTCGACGAATTTGTGAAAAAAAGAAACATTAAGAGTTTTAAGAATAAAAGAGCATGTAAGCATTTATGGATGTTGTTGAAGCGAACGATGTATGTAAGGATAGGGAAGTGTGGAGAAAGTTAGTTAGGGTGGATTAAGTACGGAGTTGTTGTTTTTTGAGTTATACTCACAGATTAATGCCATCCTGTGAGGGAACGGTGTGATTTATGTATGTATGTATGTATGTAACAGTATAATATAAAATACAAATAGTAACTAAATGTTGACATTCTTTCTTATAATCCATTCATTTTAACAACCATACAATCGTTAAGTGTTTAATTACTGGTTTGAACCACCAATAACCGCTATCAGAGCTATAATATTAATTACAATTAAATATATTAAATATATATACTCTTTCAAATATATTAATTTAAACTAAAATTTGAAAGTTAAAAAAAAAAAAATCAAATCTGGAAATTTTTGCGGCTCCTTGGATCTCAAATATCCTTAAGAATTTAAAGGACCTATCCCTAATTAAATGTGGAACCCTCTAATCCTTTGAATCCCTCGAATCCTTAGGGATATTATAGATTCGAGAAAATTCCAAATTCAATACTCCAATTTTTTAATAGTTTTTCAAGTTTTTAACTTTATTTTGTTTTATAGCTTTTATACTGCTTTTTGATGGTTCAGAATTCCTAACAAATTATAAAGGATGAACTTAACAACCAAACCCCAGACCAGTAATTTAACACTTAACCAAATGCATGAATTTTATAATGAATGGATTATAAGAAAGAATGTTAATGTATATTTAAGTATTTTCAATTATTCTCTTATTATGATATTGTAACACAGGGTGCACGCTACCTGGGAGGGTCGCGGGCCATTCACACGTCAACCTGTGAACCGCGAGTTCTTTTAAGGATACTGGCGTGGGTTGTTGATTAAACACGAAAGAAAATATACACGGAATATTCTAGGTTTCGATTATTAAAAATGAAACAATACACACACTGATTAAAATACAATTAAATTAATAACTAAACAAGTAATTGAATTATATAATAATCATAATCATAATTAAGTCTGTAAACTAATAAGAACACATGAAAATAGAAGTAAATTAAATAAATAAATTAATAATTACTATAAAATACTAATAACTATTCAAATGTTTTAAGTCACAAAAAAGTGCACTATTAACACAGTTCACAATAAAGATGTATACATCACTTTTATATACTCATATTAAATCACCGCTGGTCCCCGCGCATGACACACTGCGATGACCCGCGATACACAAACACTAGACTCGCCGACTCACCCGCGACAGGGACATGTTAAACTGAAATTGCACGATGCTTTTCTTTTTGTTTTTGCATGAAAAGTAACACTATATGAAAACTAATAGCCTTTCTAAAAATATCTAAGTAAACTGTTTCTAACCAAATAAACATGTTTATTATTTGTTCTAGAACTGTTGTTATTCTGTTCTAGGGAGAAACCTTACACTTGTAACACTTGCGGGAAATGTTTTGCTGACTGCTCGAACCTCGCCAAACATAAAAAGGTGAGTTATTAATTCTTTGCATAAAACAGAACTATTGTCTGAATGGTTCTGATCAATAATTTAGATTACTCAAAATTTATAGGGGTGTGCGAAACTTCAAAACTACGACTTGGCTTTGAAACAAATGTCATCTTCGACTTTGTTTCGAAAAAATTCCTGCTTCGACAATTACAAAGCTTCGCCAATGAAAATATTTAGAACTAAAATTAAACCTAATTTATGGTCATTTAATCGCACTATGAGCTGTTTTATTTTTAACAAATTAATATTCGAATATAAAAAAATGATGTAATTGACTTGTGATAATAATTTAATTTATCATATTATAATGAAATATTACTAACAATTATGCAATAAAACTATTTAATTTTAGTGCAAAGTTATATACAAACAACCACAATATATGATTTTTTCCCCATCTTAAAACAATTTACCAAAAATATTTGAATCTAGTTCTTATATTTGATTCAAGTTCTCTTCAAATTTAAAAAGTAGCGCTTGCACACCTGGGCCACTCATTGAATGAATTATATCCATGTATGGTCATTATTCTGAAGATTGGTTTGAAGTAGTTCTCAATTCTCATCTTCTTTTTGCTTTCCTCTTCAGTTATTGGTATTTCTTGCAACCAACCAACCATGGCCGTCTTAGTTCCAGGCCAGAGTGTTAAATGTGGCAACTCCGATTGTAGTGATGTAATGAGGCCTTGCGATCTGCTGGTTAAAGATTATGTACCATTCACAAAAACTATTCAAATATTATGATGAAAATTACAAGCCTAGAAGAAGGTGACTGGTGGTCTAGGGGTAAGGTGTCAGACTTCTGGGCTGGGGGTCCGGGGTTCAATCCTCGGTCCCGGCACAGATTTATCTGATTACCAAACCCTTCCTTCACCTCTGACAAGACATCTTGTGAATGTGAGGAATGCAATCTTTCCACCGTGGTTCGGATCCCATGTTAGACTGTAGTTCCTCCATTTCATCTCACAATCATCCTACCATTACACATTAGCGTAAGTGCGTATAACACACAGTGCTAATAATACTCTTAAGGGCCTAGAAAGATCATTCATTGTTGTACTAATCCAAAAGTCCTGGCTTCAATTTCCATGTCCAGGTGTAGCTTTTTAACAAATGTTTTGTGTGGATTGAGAGTGGATTGCCATTTTAGAAACAAAACCTCGGTACACCCGACCGAGATTCGAACCTCAATCTACACATCATTGGCAATCTAGTCTACTGCGAGAGTAGCGCGTTTGACCATGCGGCCATCGAAGTGGGTGCACAGGAAGATTTTTGAGCTGAAGAAACTTATTTTCGAACCTTTCTGTTATTAAAATCTTCATAATTCTATGTCCATTAACTCTAATTCTCAAAACAGCTGTTGATGGACTAGTTAGTTCTCCTCTGGTAAGATCGATGAAATGGTTGGCATCTGTATCCTGCCCAACTAAAAAATTTGGGATTAACTGCATTCCAAATGAACAGACCATTTGTCGTAAGCATAACTACAAATGCACAAAATCTAGGATACTGGAATCATGTCTACTGCCAGTTGAATATCACTAATCACATCCACAACATTTTAATTTACCGTATGCTTTGTTATATGACCCAAAACAGAATGCATTAGAAGCTTGAACCACACCACATTTCATATCAAATAAATTATAACAAGAGAATAAAAATTCTGCACAATAAACAAACTGAACTAAACCAGCAATACTGCATGTGGCTATGTTGTTGGCCGGCTACAACGCAGTGTTGCCAAACTTCAGTATTACGGCCTGTAACTAAAGATAGATGTGAACCAACGTCATAAAATTTCTTTTCACTGAAGCATGATCAGTTCTTACTCTGTTTCTCTTTACTTCCAAATAATTTTTTTAATATAGCAGTCCTTCACGTCTAAAAACGGTGCCAGCCAGTTTATCTCTTTTTGTTGTTGTTAACATCTTCACAGGATTTCTTTTCCACTTTTTCTTTTGAAAACTTCTTCATTGCTTATTTTATCCAGCCATTTCACTTTCAGCATTTATCTATCTATCGACCTATATACCACATTTCTAATTGATGAATATTTTCGTTTAAAAACATATCAAACTCCTAAGACAAAAATAATTACAAGATTTATTTTGAGTTTTGACTATAGTTTGCCAAGGCAAGGAAACAATAAAAATAATATGGTTGCTATAGGCGGCAATACAGGGACACGACAGTGAATTTAATTAAAATAGATATAAATTTGGCAACATGTTACTGTCTTAGGAAAAACAGGATTAGAAATTAGATAACGGCAATAGTTAGACTACAGAGAGTACACAAGATATAGAGGAAGCAAGGGTGAGTTGGTATGGGATGACGGAGATGAAGTACCTAATTAGGAAAAAGACCAACAAAGAGATGGGAGGAGTAGATAACAGGGAGGGAAAAGGATAGAGGAAGATGGAGGAATTTTACTAAACTTAACTGGCCACACGCTGGAAACAGTTGATGAAGGTGATGTAAAGATCAGTCCATAAAAGACTAAACAATAATTGGTCTATCAAGACTCTGGTTGTGGTGTCTTATCGAGTACTCTGTGACTAATGTTCCTTGTTGCCCCACCGCAGGTCCACAGGGGCAGCTGTGAGAACGAGAGCACCGCTCCAGGGGACTCTCTCGTGGACCGCACCACCGTCTGGAACATCATCCAATCCCACTTAGCCAAGGATGTTTCCGAGCAGGACGGGGCAGACTCCCAGGGAGAAGACGCGGGCCAACAGATCATCTACGTCACTTACCAAGACCCTGATGACCCCGAAGGCAAAACGTTGCATATTGTTGATTCCCAACAGAACCCACAGGTGAGTCGGCCATCTTGGTTGCGCCATGTTGCTAAAATGTTTCTCGACCTTTATACCAACCTTTGTTACATTCCTGGCGATCCTGGTTTGAAATGTTCTAATTAGTTATGGGACCCTCATTTCCCTTGAAACCTTACAAATATTCTAGGATTCAAGACTCAAATCCTTAGTTTTTTATTAAGACCGCGTCTTACTACCCGTTCGGGTTATACACACTTACGTTAACGTGTAATGGTAGGGTGATTGTGAGATGGAATGGAGGACCTACAGTTTAACATGGGATCCGCACCACGGTGGAGACCTGGCATTCTCCACATTCACAAGTTGTGATTAATACACGTCTTGTCAGAGGTGAAGGAAGGGTTTGGTAATCAGATAAATCTGGGCCAGAGCTGAGGATTGAACCTCGGACCCTCAGCACAGAAGTCTGATACCTTACCTCTAGACCAACAGGTCACCCAAATCCTTAGGTTTTTTTTTTTCTTTCAATTAATCAAGTGAGATTTATATTAGAGCTTTAATAATACATATCACTGTTACATGAACCAATTATAATTATAGGAAAAACTTAACAACCAGATCCCAGACAAGAAATTTAACACTACTTAATTTATAATGTTACAATGAACGGATTGTAGGGATGTGCGATGTCCACTTTTTAAATTTGAAGCAAAGCGAATAACATGAGATATTCCCGGAGCCGAATTGAAGTTTGAAAATTAAAAAAAAAAAAAAAAATGTTGTGCATTGGATGTGAATAAAATATATATATATTATATTAATAAAAAATTAAGAAGAAATGACTAGAGAAGTGTGTTTGTTCCTACCTATAGTTCGTTCCACTCTTACTCTGCAGTACAGGTTTTATGGAGTGCGCAGTTGCCAGATCTCACCCGCTCAAAACAGATGGGCAACTTTTACACTAAAACTTAGTAAATTAACAAACTTATACATGCTATGGCAATCAATTTTAAATTTGGGTTGTCAAGAATTGTGTATTATTCTGTTTATTATCATATTAATGCCACTTTTAATATACACTGTACACTTGTCACCTGCGATGAATAGGTTGGAGATTGAATCTTTTCAAAGATGGTCTTCCCAAGTACATAGGTTTGTATAAAAATATTCCTTGTTTGCATGTGAATGTGTGTGCACTTTTATAAACAATTAGGCCTACCTAATTCATCTTTATTATAGTAAAAGCTAAAACTCATTAATCAGCATAATGACAAATTAATATACAATAGTTCTATAAATTAAAATACCAGTAATTATAAAGGGGAGAGGGATGGGGGAGTTTTTAAGCCCTCTCTGTAAAGTAAATAGCATATTAGTTTAAACCTAAAAAAAATACCTCTATTCTTCATCAGTGTCCCTGCACAAAAGTGTGGCTCCATCAATTGTGAAGTAGTGTTTAGTGGATGGCCCGGATAGCTCAAAGTTTTGAGAGTGAGTAGGTGGACGTATGGGTGGAGGAGATTACACAGGGATGATGAAGTTAATCTTATTAAAAACTGCTCTTCGTCATCTTGCAGCTCATATGCTTTCCACATGTCACTATTGATTGTTTTAAACATGATTTACATAATTGAACCAGTTTTCTACAGAAACTTTTTCATACGTGGCAGATATTAAGGACCTCATATATTTAACCTTAAAACTAGCACTGTTCATTTTAATAAATGGTTTTTACTTGAGCCCACATCGTCCATAAGTTCACAATGATACGGAAGCAAACGAATAACTTGTTGATCCACCATCTTCGCCATCTCATCCACCTTGTATTTTTTAAATTTGTGTTTTTATTTCGAAACCAAATACATCATTTCCTGTTTCAACATTTCATCTTTTGGATAAGCCACTCGGCTATTTGAGCTTCACGCCATAATGTGGTCGGGATAGCCTCACACCTTTTACTGTGATAGGCTGCATTATCGAATACGATAACAGCTCCTTCAGGTGTATTAGGGAGTAATTATTCTGAAAACCACTTTTCATAAACGTCACCATCCATTTCGTAATGAGTATCTGCTGTGGTTTTCTTACACAAAAACGTGAGCTCAGCATCTTCAACAAAGCCATTGCCATTTCCAGCGTGAACGATCCCAAAGCGTGGTCCGCCAGCCTGTGATGACTTCAGTCCCGTGCTTAACCCCTCAAGAAACGCTTGCCGAGAACTCTGAATGATAATATCTTTCCACACCTTGGAAACGCTATGTCTAACATTTACACATGATTCATCTGTTTAAATAATAGTTCTACCTTCAGCTCTGAACTTCCTAATATCCTTCAAATACTTATGACACCACCTAATAATGTCATCCCTTTCAATGAAAGCACTCTTGTTACCCCTCCATTTGTACTTAAAACCCATCTCCTGCAAAAATCTGTATAAGGTAGTTCATGAGAAATTTGGCAGTGTGTCGTCTGCGTTTACCCTCGCTAAAATAATACTTAAATTAGGGGGTAAGTTGTTTAACAACAAGGAATGAACAAGAGGACGAACACAAGTTTGTACGATTACCATCTTATGTGTTCGTTCTTCATTTTTTTTGTTTCCCTTTTCTCTGTTGTTTTCTTTTTGAAGTAGTTCGCAAAGAACCACATTTTTGTTCCTCTCTTAATGTGTAAATAGTTCTTTCAGAACATTTTGTGGCTCTACGTGTTTCCCTAACTTCTTTGGTGACATTAATTGCCTTAGTAAAATAATTGAAATCTTTTATTAGAATAATGACTCACAACTGGAGAGAGGCTTCTTGGATTGATTTCAAACAGCTGTACTTTGCTTTTCCAAGAGGACTGCCAGAAGTAGGATTCATTGGTGCGGAGCTCGGCAGGGTTATATATTTATGTTTATACGGAGTGCTACGCCTGAATACTGTGTTTTGACTTTCAGCATCTTACACTGATTTAAATCAATAATATAACAGAGTAAAGGATGAGGAAAGTGGCTAAAAGTATGTGCAGTATTTTCCTGAAACTATGGAAAAATAACTTGTTAAAATCAACCTCGGATAATTATTTTGTATTGGGTAGATGTACTTTATGAACACGCTGATTATATCAACACATGACTTACAAACTTTCCTAATACTAAGAAAACACAACATCCAGTCCCCTATCTGGCAATTTACCAAAGATAAATCTCAGACCATCCCAGGAATGTAACCCAAACCTCTATCTTAGTTGGCTCATGCGCTACCGACTGTGCTAAAGTGTTTAACTAATACAAGTAAATTCGACCAGGATTCAAACCCAGGCTTGATTACAAATGGTGGCAAAGTGTAAATGTGAGTGTAAAACCTGAGATTGCTCAGCCGTCTATCCTGTGGGTAGCTGGTTTCTTAATTCAAAAGCATAGTATAGTAAAATCGGGAGTTGCATATAAAATGTATTCTCAAATTTTTAACATTGGCTCGGCAAGTACAATAAAACCTTGTTTATTAAGCTATAATTACAAACGAAGACGAATTTAATGAATGTGTAAGTGACTGAACCTTGTATTTTGTGAAACCAATATTATCAATTATGATGTTGATGGGATGAACTAACGCTTCAGTTCTCAACGCTACAACTGTACAACATTACTCTGCTCTTCAAGACCGGACAGAGCGTAAACTGAACCCCATCTTCAAATTCAAAACACTACCACACTATTGGCCCATTGTTTTTCTCAAAAATAAATTTGAGCTTTTCTTATCATTTCTTAAACATAATCTACCTATGCAAAATCATAGGAAACAATTTTAAGAACAACTTTTTTATGTTTTACTTTAAATATTTCAGGAGGTATAATATGTTTTAATTTTTGTTTTAACATTGTGTAAAAGGTATTCCTTTCAGACTCTGCAGACATTGCTTATAACTATTATAACAGCCACCATAAAATTACTGGTTTTTCCACACAATTGGAACTAGACTTATGACGTGATATATTTGGAACCTCATGAAACTTTGACACAATGCATATGTTAATATTATGAAAAAACATCTATGGTGGTTTAAATTGCTTTCACAAGATGCATAAGTGAATGTTCTTTAATATGCCATGCTTATTTCATAAAAATAAAAACGTTAAAATTTAAGATACAAAATGGCAACTCCACCTGGTTGAAAAAGGACACCGCTAACGGAAAAACCAATGGGTTGGAAAGAGATGGTAATAGTCCATAAGAGCTTGTACTGCAATTTGAGAGTGAAACAGCCTTTAGGCCTAACCTAACTATCCCTTCACTATCACTTACTTTACATTAGTGTACAGTGTTTCTAGACTGTCTTGTTATACATCTACAAGCAATTAGGCAATAATTCATTTTAATATCTCTTATGTTTATATTATAATTATTATTATTATTATTATTAGCACTGCGTCATACTACCCATTCGGGTTATACGCACTTACGCTAATGTGTAATGGTAGGGTGATTGTGAGATGAAATGAAGGACCTACAGTTTAACGTGGAATCCAAACCACGGTGGAGGCCTAGGCATTCCTCACATTCACAAGATGTCTTGTCAGAGGTGAGGAAGGGTTTGGTAATCAGATAAATCTGTGCCAGGGACCGAGGATTGAACCCCGGACCCCCAGCACAGAAGTCTGACACCTTACTCCTAGACCACAAGGTCACCAATATCTCTTATAAAGATATAATTATACATACATATATCTTATCCATTAGCGTGTCCAGCCTGTGACAGTTTTTTATTCAAGTCATATATTTCCAACTACCGGTCGGCTAGGCCTTCGTAGCTTCTTCATATATCTTATAATCCAACTTAAGACTAGGACAGGTACAACATCCAATCCCCGGCTGTTAATTTATCAATGTGAAAGAGTAAACCCACATTTCACCAATTATAAATTTTTCGGCCATGCCGGTAATCGAACTCGGGACCTTTAGTTAGAAGACAGACAAGTAAAGTTAAAAAGATATATATTATAGATTTAGGGTGGTAACAATCAATTTCCTTGAAGCGGAAGCCATTACCTCCTTGTCCAGTGGCAACAATGTAAAGTGTGAACTGTGTTCTTCTTTTCATTGTAAAAGTCATAATGTGTTTGTTCTTATTATATTTTTCCATCCACCTTTCCTGTACCTTCTTACAAATATAAGTTTTTATTAACGAGACATGTTGCACTCTACTTCTACTTAACTTATTTTGAGATAACATTCTTTGACATTTAATAAAGTTTTTGTTTAATACTTCTTGCTTGTAGCACTCCGAGCTGGAACAGTCCCAGGAACAGCATCAAGTGGCACTGGGGGAGACGAGGAAGTCGGAGAACTGGAGAGGTCGAAGGACCCTCTAGGATCTCTGCCCCACTCTCTTCAGGTGATGGACGAGGAGGGTAACCCCATCCACTTCACCATGCAGGACGGTCGAGAGCTGCAGGTGAGACCTCCCTCACCTTAACTTGAAGCTATGTATTAAACAGGGGTGCGTGAAGCTTCAAAAACTCCAGCTTGGTCAAAAAGAACATCATCTTCGACTTAACTTCGAAAAGAATTCTGGCCTTGACAATTTTACTTAACATCCATTACTTTTTCTCACCTGTGGCCTGGGTCTTAAGACTAAGACAGGCACAACATCCAGTACCCAGCCGTCAATTTACAATGTGAAAGGTTAAACTCACATTTCACCAAAAATAAATTTTTCGGCCATGCCGGGAATTGAACCTGGGACTCTTAATCTCAGTAGGCAGACACACTACCAACTGAGCTAAGGTGTCGGATGGCTTTGACATTTACCAGACTTAATCAATAAAAATAGTGACAGCTAAAATATTCGTTCATGTTGCGGATGAACCCTAAACAAGCAGATTTAGGGCAATCAATCAAATTCCAACTCAAAATTGATCTATTTTAAAAGTAAAGAAAGCCTTTTATTGCTGTATGAGGTACATCATTTTGTTATATTTAGAAGAAGGTACAGGAAAGATGGACTCGAGACTCGAATACTTGAAAAAAATTATTTTTCAATTTTCTTTTGAAATTTGTTTTAAAGTTTTTAATAATATTCATTGGTGGTTTAGCCTCAACATAATTATAGGACAAACTCAACAACCAGGCCCCATATTAGTAATTTACACTTAACTGAAGGTATCAAGATTTGGATTCAAATTCAATATTCTGGATTCAATAGTTAAATGAAGATTCGAGATTCAGATTTGTAAAATAGTGGATTTGATCGACTCTTATTTGATATTCATCTTACCTTTTTCCAACTATAACAACTAAAAATCTAGACTTTTAAAATTTTGTTCGAATCTTGTATCCAGTATTTTCTCGAATCTGCGAATCTCAAATATTTGTAGGGATTGAAGATTTGATGGTTCCGTCTTCATTGAATACAAAATATCTTATATCCTGCCACAGCCAAGAACCAGCGTTTGTTCTAAGACCAACATCCGACTGTCACGGATCCACAATTTCATGAAGTCGTCTTCAGTTTTGAAAATGGATCTTGTCCCATGGATTGTCCTGTAATTTGTGTCTAGATCACGACGACAGATGGTCAGTCGTTGCATGTGACCACTCTGGACGGTCAGACCATCCCCTTGCAGCTCACCACCCCGGATGGACAACCTCTTACCGCAGGCGGGCCGGAGGTTAGGGTTCATCCCTCTAACGACAACCTCATGATGGGACAGCCCTCGGATGACCTCATCATTCAGGAGTCGCACACCCACCCAAACGGGATGCTGAAAAGCGTTAAGGTGAGTAGCGCAGTGTAGTCTGCTTTACTACAAGAATCTACAGGGTTTGTACGGTCTGAAAAGTTAGGGAAAAAAAATAAGTCAGGTAAAGGACAATTCATGTCACACTTCTGTTTCATCAGAAATGGTAAAGCCACAGAAGGAAGGTGTTGTCGAAAGTGGGAGTAATATAGTGCCTCGAAGAAAACCTAACACTTTGCTGTAAAAGATTAGGTTATATAACTAAACCGAAAGTAATCTGGGCTTTGCAAGTTGTTGACAAAAAAATGCCTTTAATTCGTGCAATAATTTAAGTACAATTTTTCAGTTGATGTTTCCTGAATGTTCCATTGTCAATGCCTTTACTCTTGGTGGAGACAAGGCTGCATATTTAATTGTGCATAGCTCGGCTCCATTCTTTCATAACGATTTACCGAACTGCCTAAAATCATGTAACAACTTGGTATTTTTTTATTTTGCTTAGAACCACGTCTTACTACCAATCCAGGTTATACACTGTAATTTGTTTTGATAAAGTGTTGAATAAAGTTTTTCAAAGAGGGCAAATGGACATTCTATTCAGATTCTAGGACAAGGGAAATCATAAAGCCATCAGTCGTTGTTTAAACAGTGTGTATTTTGATAGGAGCAACGCTGAAGAATTACTGAAGCATTTCTTGGATGGTATTTCTCCTCTTCCACTCTCTAAGTTGATACAAGTGTCAATAGATAGCCCAAATGTCGATTTAAAGTATATAACACTTCTCCAGGAACACATCCCATCTGTCACAGACAGTGAAGTATATAGTTTGCTGCTAAATCTGAGAACATGTGGGCTTCATGTTGTTCATGGTTCCAGGAGTGGAATCAGTCGATTGGGATCTAAGTAGATTATTGCGTCACATGTAATACCTGTTCACTGACTCTCCAGGTCGTCAAGTAATGTTTACCCAGTTGACAGGGTGTACAACTTTCGAAATCCTGTGGTGTGCGGTGGTGGTAAGAGAATGCAATGTGCTTTCAAAGGGAATTACAAATTTGGGGCCATGTTAAGTTTTTCAAAGGAAAAATGTTTCTTAAAACAAAACCTGTAGGGATACTGAAACGAGCTGCCTATGATCTATTCCTGAAGTGTAAACTAGCATTCTCCAATAAAATTGCAGATGATGGGGTTTCATATATTTTATTTTTCCATCATTTTTCCCTGAACTGATTGGCATGACGTCTGCTTTCTTATTCTTCCTTGAGAGGTGAAGGGAGGTTGGCTGTAGGGGAGGAGGCTGAAATAAATGTATTGTGATTAATATTTTCACATGTATAATACCATAAAATTATATTGGAAATTTTGTGGAACTTGGGAAAATAGTCAGGGAACGTCAGAGAAAAGTCAGGGAGAGTTTTTTTTTTTTTTTTTTCAAATACTGTAGGAACCCTGATCTAGGGTGTAGTCTGCCTTACAACAGTTAACAATATTCTAGGATGTAATCTGCCTTATAACAGTTAACAATAATCTAGGATGTAATCTGCCTTTTAACAGTTCACAATAATCTAGGATGTAATCTGCCTTATAACAGTTAACAATATTCTAGGATGTTGTCTGCCTTTTTATAACAGTTAACAATATTCTAGGGTGTAGTCTGCCTTATAACAGTTAATAGAGAATGAGAAATTTGAAACATTACCTTAGTTCAGGATAGTTTTGGGAATTAAAATTCTCCTTTTAATTTGATGCATTTTTATATTCCTTTTCATGTAAGAGAGATACAGTGAATTTTTTTACATCCATTACTGTTTTCCCACTTGTGGCCTGGGTCACTTTTTTATTCAAACCATATATTTTCCACTTCCGGCTTGCTAGGTCTGTCGTAACTTATAATCTAATGTTAGACTGGGACAGGCACAACATCCAGTTCCCAGCCATTAATTTATCACTGTGAAAGAGTAAACCCACATTTTACCAATGATAGATTTGTTGGTCATACTGGGAATTGAACCCGAGACCCTTAGCTCAAGAGACAGACACACTACTGGCTGAGCTAAGGTGTCGGATAGATACGTTGAAATATTAAAGATAATTATATCAAATTATATTTAGCCTAGGCAGGATTGTGTTTATACTGAATACGGCTTGAATGAGGTCTCTTCTGTATCAATACTAGGGCGTGCAAGTAGGTGAGGTCTCTTCTCGTATCAATACTAGGGCGTGCGAGTAGGTGAGGTCTCTTCTTGTATCAATACTAGGGCGTGCGAGTAGGTGAGGTCTCTTCTCGTATCAATACTAGGCGTGCGAGTAGGTGAGGTCTCTTCTCGTATCAATACTAGGGTGTGCCAGTAGGTGAGGTCTCTTCTCGTATCAATACTAGGGCGTGCGAGTAGGTGAGGTCTCTTCTTGTATCAATACTAGGGCGTGCGAGTAGGTGAGGTCTCTTCTTGTATCAATACTAGGGCGTGCGAGTAGGTGAGGTCTCTTCTTGTATCAATACTAGGGTGTGCCAGTAGGTGAGGTCTCTTCTCGTATCAATACTAGGCGTGCGAGTAGGTGAGGTCTCTTCTTGTATCAATACTAGGGCGTGCGAGTAGGTGAGGTCTCTTCTCGTATCAATACTAGGGCGTGCGAGTAGGTGAGGTTACTTCTTGTATCAATACTAGGGTGTGCAGTAGGTGAGGTCTCTTCTCGTATCAATACTAGGGCGTGCGAGTAGGTGAGGTCTCTTCTTGTATCAATACTAGGGCGTGCGAGTAGGTGAGGTCTCTTCTTGTATCAATACTAGGGCGTGCGAGTAGGTGAGGTCTCTTCTTGTATCAATACTAGGGTGTGCCAGTAGGTGAGGTCTCTTCTCGTATCAATACTAGGGTGTGCGAGTAGGTGAGGTCTCTTCTTGTATCATACTAGGGTGTGCCTGTAGGTGAGGTCTCTTCTCGTATCAATACTAGGGTGTGCGAGTAGGTGAGGTCTCTTCTCGTATCAATACTAGGGTGTGCAGTAGGTTAGGTCTCTTCTCGTATCAATACTAGGGTGTGCGAGTAGGTGAGGTCTCTTCTCGTATCAATACTAGGGTGTGCATTAGTTGGTATTTTTCACTTTGAGTAGAGCTCAAATCAGGATTGAATGAATGAGTTTGAGTTAAATAGATTATAGAGCAATATTTGCATTAGAAAATTTTTCGAGTTGAATTTTTGTAATAGGTCCATGCATAAACCATAAGTACAAACATACAATTTTCATGAATGAATTTTTTTTTTTAAATTTATAAACATATCTATATTTTTTAAATAAATGTAATATAACTGTGTAAAACTTATTTCTTTTTAAATCAGACAAAAGTTAATATTGAGGGACTCTATTTGATGTATCTTAAAATTCAAACTAACCAAATTTGGAATTTTCAGAAAAAAATTTAGACCTCTAGTACTAAATTTTTTTGACATTTGTAAATAAATGGGATGATGCACTACACAGATTTTCTCTCACTTTTATCTCAAACAAAATATAAATTTACTAAAAACTCACAGGATTTGTGAAATAAAATAATAGGTCTATACATTGTTATAGAAACATTATACCAAAGATCAAAGATGAAATAATATAAACTGTTACTTACTCACTCTATGGCATTATGAACTAGGAACACTTACAGAAAAATTGAGAAAACAGATCAATGTACTTGTTCACCCAAAAGAATCAAGTTAATTGTCAAAAACCTGAATTAAAAAGTATATATATTTGCCTACAGCTCAGAAATGATTGGTTTTATAAAAATAAATTTCAAATAAATGATTTTATTATATTTGGAAGAAGGTGCAGGAAAGGTGGATAGAAACATATAAAAGAGGGACAAACACAATATGGCTTTTACAATGAAAAGAAGAACACAGTCCACACTTTACACTGCTGCCACTGGACAAATAGGTAATGGCTGCATCTTAAAGAAAATAGATCGTCACCGCCCAATCCCCCGACCTAGGTTTCATTCTATTGGAACTCATCAGGGAGGAGTGTGAAACGCGCAATGCAACTTTCTAAAAGAGAAAACCAAAAAACAAAAGGGGGAAAAAAGGAAAATGGTAAAGAATGATAGGACACTTAGATAGGAACAAGTAAAAGGTATAACAAATATATGATTTTTATATTTAATAATATAAAATTTACAATAGTAAGTTATTTTGTATATCAAATAGTTGCAGAGAAATGATCAAAATCGGAAAACTTTCCTGATGTAAAGTACCCTCAAATTAATTTTAATGAGTATATGAGAGTTGCCATCTTGCTAATAATGATAAACAGTGTCTAGATATAAAATTTAAACAAAATCGCTAGAGCAAATTTTAAGAAAACGATTTTTTTCTCCTTTTGCCCTTTAGTAAAGTACCCTTAATTTTAGTGTTAGATATTCAATTCCAAAAACCTTTTCAGAGGGACCTTTCCCAGATACCGAGTTTTAGCCCAATCAGTAAAATAGTTTCGGCTCTATCTCAAGGGACAGACAGACAGCATCTCTAAAACTACTTTTTTGGTTTCAGAGGGTCATGAAACGTCAACATTTATCGAAATCTCGAGCTCACAATTTTTGACGATCACAATACTTTCTGTCCAAGGGATCGAGATAAAGTAGAGTAGATTTCGGGAAGCTACTAAAATTTGACTCGAATTTGAATTTTTGAATATTCGCATAGTCCTAGTCAATATGGTAATTCTTTATAATTACTTTACTCTTTAAGGAAAACCTCCACCTTTTTGTATTTGTAACTAAACGGAAAAGGTCAAGGCTATCAAAGGACACCATGTTATCTGCTTTAATGCATCCTTGTAAAGAGATCGACTTTATTATAAACTGTGAAAAGCTCCGTTTCAACTTGTGATCTGTTTACAGGGAACCGAACCTCTGGCAGAGGGGGAGCAAGCTATTGAGTTCACGACGCCCGACGGCCAGAAAGTGAGGCTTGTGACTTCTTACGGTGTGGACCCCATCACAGAGTACCTCAGCACTAACACGTAGTGTGCCGAGTCCCTGGAAGTGTCGGGAGTTTTTGTTGTCAAGCTCTTGTTTAGTTGGTATTCAAAGCGCTCAATCTACTGAAACCACACTTTAATATGTGCGAATTTAAGTGCATTAAGTAAAATATAATTTTGATTTGAACTCTTTTTTATTTCAGAATATTGTATTTGTATTTGATTCGAAATTGAAAATATTGGATTCCCACCTTTATCAGGGTGATTATGGATGAACTAAGACGGACAATATAATTCACCAGCCACATAAGTCAAGAACAAACTGTAGCTTGCGAATGCTGACACACTATTGTTTTGTCTCGTCATTTCCTATCCTGGTAATACCCACACAAGTGAGCTAGCTACCCATCCCTTCCATATGTGGTCTGGCCGAGTGCTCTTTCAAACAACGTGCTAAAGACTTTTCATCCTCCGGTTTCAACGGATGTTTGTGTTTACCCGAGTCCTCATAATGCTGCCATTACTCATACTTATAGTTCTGTTCACTTATTGTTTAGCGATCTCTTGCGCCTATTTGAGCAGCTCAGCGCTGTAACGTATAGTTTGTAAATGGCAAATATAAATTAAAATGTCTTTGATTTAGTTTTGTATAGTTTTATCTTCACTGTGAATAGACATGTAGAGCAAGAATGGTTTAAGTTACACCCATAGTCATCAAGTTAAGTGATAAACTATTGTATGATATAAAGTATTGTATAATATTGTAAAACCATTTTGTAAACTGATGATTGTTGTTACTAATTTAAGTTTTTCACCTCAATTACTCTAGTGCACCTCAAACCAATCATATCATCATCATCATCAACTGTTTACAGCCTGTGGCCAATCGTAGCTTACCTGATAAAAAACTGCCACTGAGATTGACTGCGAACTCTTTAATGGGTGGTTGAATTATATTCTTTTAATTCAAAGCCGAATTAAATGGAATGATATGGAATAACCTCGAAGCTAAATTAAAATTTGGATATTTAAAAAAAAAATTTTAATGTTGAAAAATAAGTGTTTTTTTAAAATAATTATACAGCTTAAGGTGTTAAATATTATTTGCAAAATGTTATATTGCAAACATGGATTGGCATATTTCACCCTAAACTGGTACAATACGATAGGAGTGAAGGGAAGTCAAGTTAGGGACAGTAGTTTAGCAGTTTTTATACCAAAACTTTTTTTTGGGCAAAAGAAATTGAATAATTCACCAGTAGAAACTTAGTTTTTAATTTTCTTCACATGTTGATATCAACAGTTGTTGAATATCTGTCATGACATAGCGGCTATAGATGAGAAACTTTTTAAATGAAGTTGTCATTAAATTCCAGGACACCCTCGAAGATATTCAACAACTATTGATATCAACATGTGAAGAAAATTAAAAACTATGTTTCTACCTGAGCAATAGTTGATTTATTTTGGTCAAAAAAATTTTTGCTATAAAAATTGCAAAGACATTACCCTTAACTTGTGTTACATACTCCTCCACCTTACTCTACTTTTACATTATGCAATTTAATTTTATTATATTTCTGTCATGTGAACATTAATTTGTAATGTACAATTTGTTTACCTTAAAAGGCGGGCTTACCTTGACAGATTATACTATGGCACAGCTTATAATATAGGGCCATAGTGTAATCAGTCAAGGTAAGATGATACATTACAGGTAAATGAAGTGTTCATCACGGTACAAAATGGCATAAACTGATCATTAATTTTCAAGTACTTTTTATTGGTTAGGCTTTGTAACTTTTGGAAACCAGAATTTTACTTTTGGGTCAAAATTGAAGATGACCAATATTAAAAATGAAGTTTTTGAAGCTTGCCACACTCCTAAACTCTTGATTAATTCAACATCAAAACTTTATCTGGACATTGATTACATTGAAACTGCCCATTTAATGCTGTTTGGAAATCCTTTCCTTTCTATATTTTTGATCTTCAAAACATATAACAATGTATTTATAAATAGTTTTATAATTGTTTTGTTGATTTTTTTCCCCCTATTAATTTTCTTTCTTAGTTTCACCTACACATTGTTTTGATTCTTTTTGTTATTTTATTAGAACCAAAAATATACTTTTCTCTTGTTTACATACCTACCTTTTATTTCTTTAAGCTCATTTTTAAAGTTGAATTCAAATGTTACTAATAACCCGGACATGGAGGAAGAGAGATCCAAGTAGATTGCAGGCAGCAGAGATGAGGTTCCAGAGAGGCAGAGAGAATGTAACAAGAAGAGACATGATAGGAATGAAATAACTAGGGATGGTCAAAAGTTATATCGTTATAAGAGATACTGGAGGCACGTGGCTGAGGGAGAAGTTGGGAGAGACCGACAGGAATGGAAGCTAAAGGAGGGGACTGGAGACACGTGGCTGAGGGAGGAGTTGGGAGAGACCGACAGGAATGGAAGCTAAAGGAGGGGACTGGAGACACGTGGCTGAGGGAGGAGTTGGGAGAGACCAACAGGAATGGAAGCTAAAGGAGAGGACTGGAGAAACGTGGCTGAGGGAGGAGTTGGGAGAGACTGACAGGGATGGAAGCTAAAGGAGGGGACTGGAGACACGTGGCTGAGGGAGGAGTTGGGAGAGACCGACAGGAATGGAAGCTAAAGGAGGGGACTGGAGACACGTGGCTGAGGGAGGAGTTGGGAGAGACCAACAGGAATGGAAGCTAAAGGAGAGGACTGGAGAAACGTGGCTGAGGGAGGAGTTGGGAGAGACCGACAGGGATGGAAGCTAAAGGAGGGGACTGGAGACACGTGGCTGAGGGAGGAGTTGGGAGAGACCGACAGGAATGGAAGCTAAAGGAGGGGACTGGAGACACGTGGCTGAGGGAGGAGTTGGGAGAGACCAACAGGAATGGAAGCTAAAGGAGAGGACTGGAGAAACGTGGCTGAGGGAGGAGTTGGGAGAGACTGACAGGAATGGAAGCTAAAGGAGGGGACTGGAGACACGTGGCTGAGGGAGGAGTTGGGAGAGACCAACAGGAATGGAAGCTAAAGGAGGGGACTGGAGACACGTGGCTGAGGGAGGAGTTGGGAGAGACCAACAGGAATGGAAGCTAAAGGAGAGGACTGGAGAAACGTGGCTGAGGGAGGAGTTGGGAGAGACTGACAGGGATGGAAGCTAAAGGAGGGGACTGGAGACACGTGGTTGAGGGAGGAGTAGGGAGAGACCGACAGGAATGGAAGCTAAAGGAGGGGACTGGAGACACGTGGCTGAGGGAGCAGGGGGAGAGATCGACAGGAATGGAAGCTAAAGGAGGGGACTGGAGACACGTGGCTGAGGTAGGAGTTGGGAGAGACCGACAGGGATGGAAGCTATAGGAGGGGACTGGAGACACGTGGCTGAGGGAGGAGTTGGGAGAGACCGACAGGAATGGAAGCTAAAGGAGTGGACTGGAGACACGTGGCTGAGGGAGGAGTTGGGAGAGACCGACAGGAATGGAAGCTAAAGGAGGGGACTGGAGACACGTGGCTGAGGGAGGAGTTGGGAGAGACCAACAGGAATGGAAGCTAAAGGAGAGGACTGGAGAAACGTGGCTGAGGGAGGAGTTGGGAGAGACTGACAGGAATGGAAGATAAAGGAGAGGACTGGAGACACGTGGTTGAGGGAGGAGTTGGGAGAGACCGACAGGAATGGAAGCTAAAGGAGGGGACTGGAGACACGTGGCTGAGGGAGGAGTTGGGAGAGACCAACAGGAATGGAAGCTAAAGGAGAGGACTGGAGAAACGTGGCTGAGGGAGGAGTTGGGAGAGACTGACAGGGATGGAACCTAAAGGAGGGGACTGGAGACACGTGGCTGAGGGAGGAGTTGGGAGAGACCGACAGGAATGGAAGCTAAAGGAGGGGACTGGAGACACGTGGCTAGGGAGCAGGGGGAGAGATCGACAGGAATGGAAGCTAAAGGAGGGGACTGGAGACACGTGGCTGAGGTAGGAGTTGGGAGAGACCAACAGGAATGGAAGCTAAAGGAGGGGACTGGAGACACGTGGCTGAGGGAGAAGTTGGGAGAGACCAACAGGAATGGAAGCTAAAGGAGAGGACTGGAGACACGTGGCTGAGGGAGTAGTTGGGAGAGACCGACAGGAATGGAAGCTAAAGGAGGGGACTGGAGACACGTGGCTGAGGGAGGAGTTGGGAGAGACCGACAGGAATGGAAGCTAAAGGAATGGACTGGAGACACGTGGCTGAGGTAGGAGTTGGGAGAGACCGACAAGAATGGAAGCTAAAGGAGGGGACTGGAGACACGTGGCTGAGGGAGTAGTTGGGAGAGACCGACAGGAATGGAAGCTAAAGGAATGGACTGGAGACACGTGGCTGAGGTAGGAGTTGGGAGAGACCGACAAGAATGGAAGCTAAAGGAGGGGACTGGAGACACGTGGCTTAGGGAGGAGTTGGGAGAGACCGACAAGAATGGAAGCTAAAGGAGGGGACTGCAGAGGCGAAAACATTGAGTGATGATAAAAATTACTAATAATATTAATTCAGTTTGACCTGTAATTGATACATATTTTGTGACGACAAGATCTGTTCTTGTTAGTTATCAATGTTATGCAAAGAAAAAGATTATGTATAAACTGTATATTCCTGTTTTACACAATATTAGGCTAAGATTTGCACTAGAATATTTAAACCATACAAATCTGTAAATTAAAGTTAAATTTCTAATTGAAAGTCTTTTCTTCCCAGAGTAAATCACTATTGTTTTTTTTAAATCTCCCCTACCAATTACATCCATACTCAAGCCATTCTCTTACAGGGTTGGCAACAAACTGTGCCTCAAAAAAGTAAGCGTGGGTGGGATCTCGAGCCTCAAGAGAAAACATTCGGGAAAATGGACGTTTTCGAAACTCTAGTAGGAAATTCATTAATTCCGGTTTTTTCGGGAAAAACAACGATTTTCATATGCATAACAAGATCAAGTTTAAAATTCAAATATAGGCATATCAATACACAAAGCTTTCACTTTTAGTCTTCTCGGTATTAATCTTTATCTTAAGTAATGGTTCACTACTTATGACCCAAACAGGTGGTATGACACGGTGATAAAAAAAACAACTTAGTACATCGTACTCATACTTATGTAAGGTTGCTAGCACAAAGTAGGCCTAGGCTCTATAATATTCCAGCTTTTACATGAACATCTTGCAGTTATTGAATAAAATAACATTACTAGAGTCTATTTCATAGGATGAAGAAAAAATCATTTAATAAAGTTAAGTATTTTCATTGTTAGTAATAAAGTAAATCCCGAATGTTTGTAGCATGGCAATCGCTCTTATTTTAATGATGGTGGATCAGTTGTCTTTAAATAGTATTTCTGAAAGTGATGGTAATGAATAAAAAACAATTTAACTCAATCAAAATATATCCTTTTCCCGAGTTTTTTTTAATCATTCTGTCGAATTCTATTTTTTTTAAACTACATGATTGTGTGGAGAACAAAAAAAAAATCTATTTTGCTTTGTTTGTGATTACGTGTTCATGTTTTAAAGACAAGGCTGTTGAAAATTAATTTGCCAACCATGTAAAACATAATTTCAAATTAATTTTAGAAACTTTTATGATTTTAATAATCCTTAAATATCTTATTTTATAAAAAGGAAAATTGAATTCAAAACGTAAACTCAAACTATAGTTTGTTTCAAATGTATTAAATTGATTGCTTTATTTGGTTAATTATTTATTTGAAGAGAGTATTTGGTTTTAGTCTAGAATAAGAAAACATTTTATGTGAGCGCAAACAAGGCTAATATTAAAAAAAGAAAAAAAAACAAGTGTCTGTGGAATGTATAAATTGAGGCAAAATTTAAAAAACATCATGGTGGTACTTCAGGGTTGAGACACGTTTATCAATACCCAACACTACAGTGAAAGTTATTTTTACCATGGTACTTTTTTAGTTTAAATAATGTAAGCTAATGATTTTATTAAAATTAAATATTTGAAAAACCATTAAAAGCCTAAATTCAAAATTGTTTTTAAATATTTGCTTGCCCGCAAATTTCCCAAAGTCTAAATGTCATTCCCGCACAGGCCTACGGAAAACAACCCCTTACTTAATCCATCCTCACTAACTTTCTCCACACTTCCTATCTTGCATACTCCTTCTTAACATCCATCACGAATATATCTTTTAAATAAACTCTTAAATATATTATTATTAGCCCCGGTCTTACTACCCATTCGGGTTATACGCACTTACGCTAATGTGTAATGGTAGGGTGATTGTGAGTTGAAATGAAGGACCTACAGTTTAACGTGGAATCCGAACCACGGTGGAGGCCTGGCATTCCCACATTCACAAGATGTCTAGTCAGAGGTAAAGGAAGGGCTTGGTAATCAGATAAATCTGTGCCGGGACCGAGGATTGAACCCCGGCCGCCAGCATAGAAGTCCGAAACCTTACCCCTAGACCACCAGGTCACCGTTTCTCTATTTTTACACATTCGTCTATAACATTTAGCCACGTCTTACATGGCCTATCCCTTCCTTTTGATCCACACACTACTACCTTCATATATTTGTTTTTTCCACATTGACCTATCCCTTTCAAACCTCAGTCCTTCAGCAGCCATACATTACCGACTCTGTGCATACAAGTTTTTCAACATTCATTTCTTATATATCTCATTCCAACAGCATTCACCTTGCTCTTGTGTTTCTTATTCTTCCTCATATTTTGTGTTATCGACAATTTCTGACCTGCTTCGGTGACTGCATGGTCCGAGGTGTTACTCTCGTACTAGAATAGTCCGCCAGAGATGGAGAGATCATGGTTTGACCCTGATTGGGTGTTTTTCCTATTTATTTTTTTCCACTACCTCCATGCAAATTGTACTGATCGCCTCTTTAAAAGGTAACCAGTGACACTTATTGAGCTTAGTGAAAAGTGTATATTTAAAGGCCCAACTTATCCTAGACTGAAAGAGAGCGTAAGTAAACTACTAATTATTAAAACAAAAGGTAGGTTTAGAGGGTTACACAAAACACGTGGTTTCCCCACAGGGATCTCTTAATCAAAATCCATTTACAAAAAAAAAAAAGCTTTAGAATTTATTACAAAATAAAAAAATATTAAGTGATTTTATCCTGTTAATTTAAAATAAGAGAGAAAGGATTTACATTTACAACTTTACCGATTTGTCAAAAAGGGTTACATCATAAAAGATGTATCTAGGAGAAGACTAGAGAACAAAATTATTAATAAAGATAAAGAAAATAGCCTTCCACCATCATACCTAATCCCGTGTGAATATAGTTTAAACCGCGCGGTATATAGAATGCCGACCTATACAAAATGGCCACAAAAAAAACAGGTCTCATGGTTGACACATTTAGCGTTACATCATATATACAAAATAATAAAACCTAAAAGGTCAAAATCATAAAGATAACTACAAGGTAACCTTAACTCATAATACCAAAACAAAATAGTAACAAAAAGAAGAAACAAAAATTTAATGTCTCAACGGCTGAACGGCGTCATCCAGATTAGTGTCATCTGTAGAGAAGCCTAAGAAGGGCGATAAATCACTGACTGTGATTTTTTCACCGATACCATTTGATCACCTATACTCCCAGTGACTCGATCTCAAAAATATCGGTGATTGAGATATCAGTGATCGGAAATACTTCATAATCGCATCAGATGGCAACCATAGATAAGGGAGTAGTAATGGCAACAGTTACTCGAGCAACGGAGCTAGTATTGCTTCTTAAGACATCAGTAAATACTCGCTTCTCGGCCCTTGTTATTCTTTTATTTTCTACCAGATAATTGAGAATCGACCTTATTGACTGGCATGTTTTACGTGCTATTTATATTTAAAACATTTGATTTCGTAGAGCTCATTTTTCAATAACAGTATCAGATTGCTACCTAAAAATGACTTTAATGGCTTAAATGTTTCATTAAAATGCCTTTTCAATACAAAATATTTGTTGTTAATAACAAAATAGAAAAGCTTGCTTACTAAGCAAATCACATTTCGGATTATTTTTAAAAGTAAGCTACAAAAAAAAATGTATTCTTTTTTTCGGTGATCCTATCCCCAAAATCGCTAATAATAAACTAATATAAGTAATAAAATAGAAAATATATAAATAAACCTTAATAATTACTATGCGTTTATGATTCTAATCATCATATAGTCTAATCTAAAGTTTATTTGCTTCTAATGTATGTATAGTTCATCTACTATTAGATGTACGGTATTTAAAATAAAAATAACACTACAATAATATAATATATGACCTGCATTCCAAACAATATTTCCTAAACCAATCACCATTATGTTATGTTCATTTTTAATGTCACATAAATTTTAACTGTAGTAAAACAAATCACTAAATAAATTACACAATTACAAGAGTTTCTCAATGTACGACAAATAAGTTTTAATATTGGTATTAAAGTTTAACATAATGTTTGTTGGACAACTAATTTTGCCCAAATTACATAACATTTCCCTATAAAATATTAATAACATATGTTTTGCTTTCTTTTCTTATCAACTGTATGAAACATCTTAAAACGCATACTTTTGTATTGACTGTACATTAGTCAGGCAACATGAAATCCAGATGAAACCTTGAAAGATTAGGTATGTCGATTGTCAATGTCAGTGCCGAATTCCATTGCAAGCCGCCAAATACCCGAGTAATTAGTTTTCCTTCCAACCGATACTCATGGGACTATTCGAGTAAATACTAAATACCCAATACTCAATACTCATAAATACTCAATACACCATACTCGATACTCGAATGTACTCGCATACTCGGACAGCAGCTAAATACTAGCCTTGACCGTGGTTGGAAAGTGAAAAAATATTGGTCCATCAAAACACTGTGAATACAGGTCACAGTGAAAAATCACTTTTATAAATCACCGATATTTTAAATCTGCGCGTATGGAGTATCTGCGATCCCTGATATCTCAATCACCGATACTTTTGAGATCGAGTCACTGGGAGTATAGGTGATCAAGTGGTATCGGTGAAAAAATCAGTCAGTGATTTATCACCCATCTCTACTGTTACGTGACCAAATCTCAGCACTGCTCTCGTTTTACAGTGAACGTGTAAACTCACCGTAAGTAGGTAAGTTGAAATGATGGTGGGGAGAAAGGTAGTAAACCTATACTCCAATCATGGTAGGAATTACTCTCTGAAAGGTCCTTTTTTCTACCAATATCCTACCTGATATAATAGATTTTTGGTAGGAAAAAAAGGCCTTTAGAAATCAATTCCTACGGGGAACGGACTTCACCTACATAACTACATACTCCACTTCTGAGTTATTTTATTAAATGTTGACAGCTAATTTTACAACTGGAAGTTTTACAAGGTGTATCTTGAAGGTGAATATTAAACTATTCCGTTAGTATGGTATAGGCATGTAATGAGGATGAAGGCATAGATAAAGGATATATGGATGAAGGAGAGGATGCCAAAGAAAACAATGTAAATGAGGTTGTGATGTTATTTTTGCTTAAATATTTATTTAAAATATAAATTTAATAGTCAGTTGACTCAAACTTTCAACTATGTAATAACGTTGACTACTTTACTATTTATTTGTTTGAAATTTAAATCACAACTCCTAAAGCTTCAAATACTAATTATATATTCGCTTACAATTGAAATATTAATTTATATATATAACCTACTTACCTTTATTTCATTGTAATAAACTTTCCTTCTTTATTTTAACTCGTGAAAGCCAACCCGCCGTGTTTATTACTATTTTGGTAGGTGATTTTAACGCTAGCTGTTTTAAAGAGTGGTGGATTTCGGAACTATTTCCATCTTGATTTATTTTGTTTCTGAAATTCTATGCGCGAAGTTTAAACCATTTCTTTCTCCAAGGCCAGAGACTATTTTCTTTAAATAAAAACAAAATAAAACAAGATGTTTGGATTGTTAGAGAAAAAAGTACTGAAAAAAATATAATGAAGGACTCCAAAAAGAAAATGCATTCAAGAGTTCTGTATTAATTGTTTGTGAAAGTGAAAATTGAATTTTAATTTAGTAATGTATTTAGTGCAATGATATCAGTGTCGAGTTTCGATTAAGAATATGTCTTATCAATTATTAAAAGTATTACAATATAGAACCCTCTGGGTAATCAACAACAAACCAACAATTTTAGAACCAACTACAGAGAAGAAGAATACAGATTTACTACTAGTACAAGAAATCGTCGGTCTACATTATTGGGTGAGATCAAGCTCATCATTAATATTCGTCGATTTACTAGAAGTTTAAAGGACCTTTTATCTGTTTTAGTCAATATAATTTAATGTAAAATTTATTATTTTTCTTTTTTGATTTTTCTTTTTCGAGTATTGCTTCACAATACTTTTATTAGTCTTATAATTTAGGAGTCATGCCTTATTAGGTAGGATATCTTTCTGGACTCAGAAGGAAATCACAATAATAATAATAATAATAACACAATTATCAATATTTTTTTATTATAATTCAAAATTAATTACATTGTACCATTCAGTAAAGTTCCTGAGCACACCCAGTGGTCCCGAGTGTAGAGGGGCGTCGTTGCCACTACCGGTTAGATGAGCTGGATATACTTTTCTGTAAGTTTTATTCTTTTCTCCTAGACATTAGGAGTGGCGCCCAACGTACTCAATATCTAAATTATTTGGTTTCTATAAGTAAAATAGATTGTGTTCATCTTTTTACTATTTATATTAAAAGGTTTGTAGGTAAAAGATGGCAAGAGAGGCCAATAAAAGATGAGAGGAGCAGATAACAGAAAATATGGAAGTGATAGGAGAATAATGGAAGCATTTAAAGGAAGAATGGTGGAATTGAGGAAGATAGCGGCATTTTAATAAACTGACCTGGCCCGGATGCAAACAGTTGTTAGTATTTGATGAATAATATAGGTCTACGCTACTTAATGACATATATTTCTAGCTACTAATTGTTGTTCATTTTAATTAACTTACAATTAGTGTTAAAATCCATTGACAACATTATGTCGCAGGTATATTTACAGAAAAGAATCTTGAAATCCAGTCATTATCCTGACTGTTCAGTCTTTATGAGACAACAACATTACGTTTGAAATTAAATATGGTATAGGATTATAAGGGCCTATTGGGCAACTTGAAATGGTTACAAAAGTTTCGTTATTCACAGAAAACGAAGATATAAATTACGTTACTTTAACTTAGAAAACATTATATACGGGAATTACATACCGCGAGAGTTTGACCAACAGACAAGCCAAATCCCCACGGGACTATCTGATCCTGACTCAGACTACGGAATCAAGACTATAATGCCATCAGTAAACAATACTTCAAAAGTCCTAAAGGGACATACAAAAGAAAAAGATATTTAAATCAGCAATAGTTAATTAAAGTCATTATAACACAAAAAGCAAAAATTAATAGTTACATAACTTTACGATAGCTCAAAAAGCAAACTAGAACAGAAGTTAAATGCAGTAAAGTATATGAAAGCAAGATGGAGTAGATACAGACTTATATTTACAGAGGATGCTAGGAGGGGAGGGGAGCCAGCCCTAGTGGGCGTGGCCTTCTATGACAGTAGTATTAATTATGGTCAGACATATAGACTACAATCCGACGCATCAATATTTACAGCGGAATTATTTGCTATCCTACAGGCATTAAAATATATCTTATCTTTACGTCCGCAGTTTGTAGTGGTATTATGCGACTCCCGTAGTGCTTTGGAGTCTATAAGTGGCGTGTCAAGCCCCCCTTCGCACCCATTGATAATTCAAATACTCGACGAGTGCGCCTCTCTACGAGGTAGGGGCTACGAATTGGGGTACCAATGGATCCATAGCCACGTGGGTATAATGGGTAATGAGAGAGTAGATAGTTTAGCATCTAGTGTAAATGTATTTTCTATTGTACATGAAATCCCACTACCGTATAGCGACTTTATACCGAGGGTAAAACAAAGAAGTCGGGTTAAATGAAGCGAATGGTGGGAGACTACATGCCAGCAGAAAGCAAAATGGTATCACAGGATTTATGGTGCAAAATTAGTTACACCATGGTTTTCAGGAGTTAAGGACTCCCGTAAGTTTATTTGTACAATTATCCGCCTCCGGCTCGGACACGCCTACACGAAAGACCGACTTTATTTGATGCGTAAAGTACCGTCCCCACATTGTGTGGTCTGCCATGTTCCGGAATCATTAGAACATATATTTATGGTATGTCCTCTACATCATTTGGCTCGGGTAAATTACATCCATAATCATATTACAAACTTTTCTTTAGTTAAGGTATTACGCTCATACAACATTACTTTGTACAATTTCCTGCTAAATATAAAATGTCGATGTAGTGACGATCAAAATGTCTTCCCAGTTATTTCGTGTTGAAATTCGTTGTGAAATAGGGCTAGGTTAATTGGGTCAGAATCGGAGTGATCTAATAAGAAAATCAAGAAAGTGTAATCGGAATGAAGTCAAAACAAGTGTTCCTGGCTTATTGAAGACAATATCTTCAGTGCCATTGAAGAAAAAAAAAAAAGCAAACTAAATAAGAGATGTTACCTCGATGATTAGAAAATATTAACACAATATCCACAATATCAAACATAATAATTTTAACTCGTACAAAAATTGAATCAATTTTTAAGAGTGGATATCTACGATAATGAATATTACAAACAAGACTCTAGCGCCCAGGTGGCGATATACCTAATGTAGAATATCCATTTAAATAGAACGACCATAGTAAGATAGTTAGTTTTAGAAACTGAAGATTAAAGTTTTTATATACAAACATTATTAGAGTTGAAAATAAATTAGAGTCCATAACACGAATCGCCATTGTTACGATTTTGATACAAAAAAACAAGTTTATCCTGCCATTGTCCTGGTCGATGACAACGGTCCGTCGTCCATCGCAGTTGAAAAGATAGTCAATTTTGGCATACATGCGTAGCCATTATATAGGAGTTTCGTCGCATGAAAGGGGAGGTGGGAAAACAGAAACACACGCTAGGTGACGTCAACGATGTCTTCCAATAATAACGTACACCTTTGTTTACACTGCTCTATCGGAATATCAGCCAGATTCTCCAATCTTCCGATGTTTTATTGGTGGTTTCTCACCCAGGTCAGGTACGTAGTTATCCCTTGTTGTCCTCGAAGTTACACGGCTCATTACTCGCCAGTTGAAAACGAAATGCCGGAACGTCTAGTTGACACATCGTATCTCGGCTCGTTTGACCCACTCGTCGTTTTGGTACGCCAGATGTAGGCCAGCCTTGCAGGTTAATAGTGTAAGCAGATTCATTAGGTAAGTACATGAAACAACTATTAACATAGAATTGGATTTGGTAGTGAAATTTATTGTCCAGCATTAATTTATCATGTCTTATTAACCTACATGAACTACAACAGAGAAGATTACTATTGTAGGGATCCTAATAGAGTTGTATTAATTGGAGCGGGTAGTATGATTTACTGCGATACATGCGTTTATTCATCATGGGGCGGGGTCCTATTGTAACATTTTACAACGTAATATTACAAATCTAACACGGACTCATGCTATTTTAAAATTGGCGAACAATTCTCAGCTCATTGGTTGCAGTGATGGGTCGCTCGTGAGCGAGTCATTCAAATCGAACGACTCTTGAACGAGAGCTGTGAACGAACGACTCTCAAATTCGCGAGCGAGTCATTCACGTCACCATTATTCACGACTTTTTCGCTCTCGTTCATTCACTCTGGAAAGAGTTAGAGGAGTGTTTGTCATTCACAACTCTTCTGTCGTTCTTCGTTCGCTACTAAGAAAAAAAAATCAACTATAAATGCTTATTATCGTTACTAGATAGCAGTACTGCCTACAATATTATACTATTTTTCTTAACATCACTTAGACATAATTCTGTGAATTAGACACTAAAGGTTATATGCTAAGATTAGTGATTATAAGTAATATGAGTAAGTAATAAAATTAAAGAACAGACACAATAGGATTCGGATAAATTACATATTAAACTTAATTCGTTCATAAGTTGAAAGGAAAGGGACAGATTTACACACTCGGAACGGGTATTGTGAGAACTAGTTAGCGCTCGCCCATCAAGTTATGGTTGGGAATGGATTGGGAGTGAGCCAGCCATGCGGTGAATGATATGACTCATATGAACGACTCTTTTGAGTGAGCGAGCTAGCTCACATAAGCTCGCTCACTCAAAAGAGTCGTTCATATGAGTAATATCGTTCACCGCATGGCTGGCTCGCTCCCAATCCCTTCACCCCTTCATCATCATTAACTTGAATGAGCGAGCGCTAACTAGTTCTCACAATTCCCGTTCCGAGCGTGCAAATCTGTCTCTTTCCTTTCAACTTATGAACAAATTAAGTTTTATGTATAATTTATCCGAATCCTATTGTGTTTGATTCTTTAATTACTTACTCATATTACTTATAATAATTAACCTTAGCATATAACCTTTAGTGTCTAATTCATAGAATTATGTCTCAGTGATGTTAAGAAAAATAGTTTATTTTTTAATATTGTAGTTAGTACTGCTATCTAGTAACGGTAGTAAGCATTTATAGTTGATTTTTTTAATAGTAGCGAACGAAAAACGACAGAAGAGTCGTGAATGACAAACACTCCTGACTCTTTCAAGAGATGAACTAGAGCGAAAAAGTCGTGAGTAATGGCAGCGAGAATGACTCGCTCGCGAAGTGAGAGTCATTCGTTCATAGCTCTCGTTTAAGAGTCGTTCAATTTGAATGACTCGCGCACGAGCGACCCATCACTATACCAGTATATTTAGTGTGGTCAAGGAAACCGAGTTCTGGTACCATTCCGTCATAAATACTTGTAACCGTGTGCGATCTCACGCATTTTGTCAACCACAGATCACATTACTCAAGTTCAGTAATCAGTTGTCAGCTGTCAACTAATCCTCCTAGATAAACACTTGAAGTACCATCATAGATTCCGAAATTAAAAGTATTAAGTTAAAAACTGCTTAGCTAATTTTAACAAAAATTTCATATTATCATTGATCTATAACTTATAAAAGGTAATTAATTGTTTCACGGAACTCACCTGATAGCTGAAAAAAGTGGTTTCAAGTTTTATTATTATTAGAATTATTATAAACTATTTCATAAACAAAGCAATTTTAGAGTTAAAATCAATAAAAAGTAGGAATTTATTATTTTCTCGAAATTTGTTGTTACATTATTCATATCGGATGATTGTAAACGAAGTTTACTTTTACTAAAAAATCCGGAGCCTGTCGTACACTTAAAGTCCCTGACATATACTCCGTGTTCGTAGTAGTCTGTAAGAAATCGAAATCAATGCCACAATATCAGATTGCTCTGACCACATAGTCCTTAACCGTCCTTACTCTGTAGAAGTTGATCAAAGCATAAAAATCATATTAAAAGTGCTTGCTTTATTTACATGAGTTCAAAATACTAGTACCAACATTTGTCTTGGATTTTAAGTTTAATAGTTAAAATCGTGTTATAAATATATTTATTGTGATTGTACTACTTTTTAAGTATATCTTGGAAGTTTTCTCAACAAAGCTGTTTTTTTAGTTTCTTTTATGGATCAGGCAACAGACTGATTGTCCCTCGCGCCTTGCTCTAGACAATATTCTTTTGAAGTTTACAATTAGACAACGTCTCTGACTATCTCATTGGTTGGAACAGTCACATGATCACTGATATGGACTGTGTAATCGCAAATAGAATTTCTTGAGTACTAGGACCACGGAGTATGGACTAGGAACTTATATGAATACGAAGTATGTGTCAGGGCTAAAATCCGACCCACTTTTGGCCATTTCTTTCCTAAAATTTCAAAAAAATTGATATCGGTCCTACATTTCCCCAAACATCAAAACAAGTACAATCAATTCTAACAAAAATACAAACTTTTTAATAAGAACTTATATAAGAAAAAGTCTCACTCATTTAAACGAAAGAGTAGACCTATCTTACAGATGACATAATGGAATTAACAAAACAATTAGTTTATATTCATTATCATGACACTCCCAACCCATCTTAACCTAACCTTTCATTATTATTACACATTCTCAACCAATTTTAACCTGACATTTAATGTGTAAAAAATTAACTTTATAGTAAATTTATAGTTATAGATACCCGCCTCAGTGGCGTAGTTGGCTAACGTGCTAGTCGTGTTGAGCTTGACCGCCAAGCACGGGGAGATCGAGGTTCGAATCTCGGTCGGGTGAACGGGGGTGGTTTTTCCTAAATGGTTTTCCACTCTCCCTCCACGCAAATGCGGGTTCACTTCCTCTAATTCAACCTTTTCAATTCCTAATCCATTAGCGTAATTAGTACTTAAAGCATATAAACTGAATGGGTAGTAAGAAGTAGTGCTAAATAATAATATAGTTATAGATAAAACAAACAAATTTAATGTAATAATAATAATTATTATTATTATTACTAGCACCGCGTCTTACTACCCGTTCGGGTTATACACACTTACGCTAATGTGTAATGGTAGGGTGATTGTGAGATGAAATGGAGGACCTACAGTTTAACGTGGGATCCGAACCACGGTGGAGGCCTGGCATTCCACACATTCACAAGTTGTGATTATTACACGTCTTGTCAGAGGTGAAGGAAGGGTTTGGTAATCAGATAAATCTGTGCCAAGACCGAGGATTGAACTCCGGACCCCCAGCACAGAAGTCTGACACCTAGCCCTAGACCACCATGTCACCCTAATGTAATATATTAAATGCAGATATTTCACACCAAATGATGACACCATACTGTTCTAGTGTGCCTTGTGTAGGATCACAGATGTAACACAAATCGTCATGTGATGACATTCGTTTAGCACGACAGATGACGGTAAAGTTACAAGTCATAGTCAATATTTACATTTCCAAAAGTGATTTCCACCGAGGTGGTGTCAAGTTTTGTTTAATTCAATTTATTTAGCACTGCACCTTACTACCCGTTCAGGTCATACGCTCAAGTACTAATTATGTTAATGGTTTAGGAACTGGAAAGGTTGAATTTAGAGGGATTGAACCCGCATTTTGATGGTGGGAGAGTGGAAAACCATTTAGGAAACCACCCCAAGTTCACCCAACCGAGATTCGAACCTAAATCTCCCTGTCCTTCGAAGTCTAACTCAACACAAAACTAACGCATTAGCTAACCACGCAACCAACGTGGGTTGAATTTTGTTTGGTTGTAGTGTTTATGAATTTTTTTTTAAGTATTTATAAATTTTAGTGTAATTTGATTCTACACAGGCCATTACCGTAACATTGAAAGAGTCTAAAATGGGACGAATAAAACGAACGAGAGCTAACAAGCCATTTATTTTTAAATTGATGTGTATATTTGCAATTTCTTTCAGTTAGACCTATTGTTCGAGTTTTTAATTTTGACCATGAAATGTGAAGATAATGAGAAGCCTGAACTAATGTGTTCCAACTCTGTGGTCTCATTAGGCCTCTCAAGTTTTCCTCTCATTAAGGAAGAATTAAAGGTATTGTTATATTTATTATTTATAATATAGCCACAGTTATATACTACACTTTTTCATTTTGTTTATAAACTGTGTTATAACAACCAAAACAATTCAAAATAGCATTAATAATCACAAAAAATATCCTTGGTTTTCAGACAGATCAATAGAGAGATAAATTGTTTCTCGGGTTTGACAGCGACTACTTTTCTCACTATTTGAAAGTATGCCTAAAGGGTGATTTACACGATTCTGCTTTTGATTATATTCGCTGGCTTCTTTTGACACCGACTTGATTCTTTCCCTGAATGAATATCTGGTTGCAAAATTTTCTTTCTGATAAATGTTTACTCAATGCTTCTGAAAAGTGGGAATTCACCAGCGTTTAGCTGGTCTTGACTGTCAAGGTGTCAAAACAACTCAACTCGCACATGCGTCTCAAACAAGGTTTGTAGCCAGCTGCCCGTCTCGCACATGTGCATTAAGGCAGGCCCATTCATTTGTCGCTCTTAAAAGCGCGGACACATAGCTTCTATTGAAGGTGCTGGTAAAGAAGCTAGCTATTTGCTTTGTGGGAGCGTTAAAGTTGGACATGTTCAACTTGTCAGCTAGCGTCTTTAATTCACGGCGTCTTCAAAATTATGTTGCGAGAGAATTAAAAAAGCTGCATTTTTAGAATCTTTTACTAGTGAATTTGCCAGCTATATGGTAGCTTGTTCAAATGAATAAAAGTAGCACTGTGTAAATCATCCTTAAGTCTCAGCACATACCTTATTTGGATAAAGAATTTATAACAACAAATCTACTTCTAAACATCATGGGAATAGTACACATCATCTGTCCAATTTGAAGTGTTTTTCTAAAAAGATTAAAAGTTTATGATATTTGCTATACATTTTTACAAAATGAAAAGGACGGAGAGAAAGTTAATATACATTTTTTTAAACATTAAAATTACACAGGAAATAAAAATCACCCACCAATTAACCTTAAGGCCATATTGTTTAACATGACCTTGAAAGCTGGAACCCAAGATTTCTCGTATTGTTATATATGTCCAAATAAAGCATAGTAGTGCTATAACTAGACGTATCAGTAGACATACATTTTAAACTTTCTCTGAAAAAATTCCTCCCTTTAATGACGTTCATTCAAGTTATTAAAAGTTTTCTAAATTAATAAATCTTGGTTTCATTTGATTCTCTTTTATTCTTGTATGTGTAATAAAGTGAATATATTAGCTAAATATTGTATCAAGTTGAAGGAAAACAGCTTAATATTGGACTGATATAGTGTAACCTTTTATATAGAGCATATAAAAATGTTTTAATGGTTCTAAGTCAATACAATATATTATGTTAATACTGTCTATTACACACTTGAAAATACACAGAATTAAACAATACCAGTATTTATAAAGTTTCTAATATTCATATAGTTATACAAAGTAAAACTTAATAAAATCACAATGGAACATAAATACATACAGACTCATTATTGTGTGGCAACAGAGTTGCAGCGCATGTCAAAATCTAGGACAGCCAAAATAATATTTCTGTGCAAGTAAATATCTATGACCACATCTAACATAAATGTGGGTTTTGAAAAATTATTCACTCTAAACTAAAATTTAATTTATTTGTTTATGGAAGATTAGGTTATGAAGGCTGAGTAAGAACTATAATAATACATCGTTGTTGTTTTTTCTGAATGGGTTGTAACAGATAATGTGATTCCGTAGACCACGTAATATGTGTGAATGTATACAAAAAATCTATAACAAAATCAAATAATAAAAATTCATTTACAATCATTGAGCTATTTACAGAAATAATATAAATGTGGTAATATATTTGTAGACAGTTTTTGTGACAAACAATAAATTTAGTTTAGATGTTTTTATATATATATATATATATATATATATATATATATATCACATGTTCTCAAACTCATATTAGTGTATTACATTTTATTTTTAAAGCATCATAGCCGACCATATCTACTTTGTTAGGCGTGGTAATTTAATTTTATTTTGTGGATCGTAACTTTCAAGGGATATACCTCAGTTACCACACTATGGCCACACCATTAGTCATGTAGTCTAAGGTGCTAGGTTCACATTGATTATATGACCGGTATCTTCAACATTGTGATCTAAAAGAAGGCCAAATTCCAAACACATTGGTAATTTGTTACAAGTTTGTTGAATTCCATAAATTAGTTTCTTCATTTAAAATGTAATACCAATTTTGACCAATATGCTTGGTCTAGTCAAATTAGGTCACAAAGGGAAAGTTCAAAACCAAATTTGTTAGTGTCCTTTTGAGCGCCTATGTGCATTCCAATTTTGATTGGAATTCTGCCAATAACTAGGAAGTAAAAAGGGGGAATGGGAATCACATTGAGCAAATGAGTTGTAATATCAGAACTTTTTTTCTATTACATAGGTGAAAGGCTAAAAATGCAATATTTTGTTTCACATTTGTGCGGTGTGAGATTTCTCTTACTTGCAGGGTTAATAAAATTTATAAAAAAGCCTGCAATTTGATCCAAACTTGTTGATAAAACCTGAATATTCATTTTATGACTTTGTCTCATCTACCAGAGAAAGCAAGTGCGTATTATGGTTTTTTTTTCTTTAAATATATTATCCATAAGTTTGATATACACGTTTGCTGAAAATAGAAAGTAGAATCTACTTGAGTGCCACTGTAACTCACACATTGTATCTTGACCCATGATGCATTGGAACGCTAACTTAAAACAGCTGACTATCAACATATTTTATTTTCTAGTGGTTAAACATATATTTCAGATCATGCTCCTGATGGATATTTTCAAATTATAACTCTGTGTTATGGCACAACCCAATACATCTATAAACGCATTTTACATTAACAGATTATTTCAAATATCCTCACAAAACCAAACAAAGTTGTCTGCTTGCTTCTGGCTGTAGAATTCATGCGTTGTCAAATGCACATGTGCATTGATTGGAGATGATTGATTCAAAGATTTGATTGGTTCTCCTGTACCGAACATCTCAGGCAGAGCGGACAAAGTAGGGATAATTTGAACTTCAGCAGAACGGCTCGTGCTGATCAGGTGGAAATCTAGTGATTGGCTTGGAGCGTATCACATGACCATATTTCTGTTCTGCGCTAGTTTTTCAGTGAATGTGTGACTCCACAGTTGGAAAGTAAAGATTAACTTGACATGCTCATAACTAAACCTGTAGAGCAAACATGTCACGTTCATTTCATCATAAAGGCCACATTCAAGATTAAAAATACTGAGGGGGCATTCTCCAAATTATGCAAAATTTCAAAATGTTGGGTTTTCTCGACATTTATAAAAAGAATAATCAGTGTGTCATTTGTTGCGGATCACCTGCCTCGGCCTGCTAGTTATCGGAGAAGATCCGTTGGGGGCCGTGTGGGAGGGTTAGTTCATTGAGATGACCTGTTGGTGGTCATGCGGGAGGGATAGTTCATGGAGATGACCTGTTGGTGGTCATGCGGGAGGGATAGTTCATGGAGACAACCTATTGGTTGTCGTGCGGGAGGAATAGTTCATGGAGACGACCTGTTGGAGGTCGTGCGGGAGGGATAGTTCATGGAAACGACCTGTTGGGGGCCGTGTGGGAGGGATAGTTCATGGAAACGACCTATTGGTTGTCGTGCGGGAGGATAGTTCATGGAGACGACCTGTTGGGGGTCGTGCGGGAGGGATAGTTCATGGAGACAACCTGTTGGTGGTCATGCGGGAGGGATAGTTCATGGAGACGACCTATTGGTGGCCGTGTGGGAGGGATAGTTCATGGAGACGACCCTTTGGTGGCCATGCGGGACGGATGGCAAATTAATATTTTGTAAAACGTGATGATAGTAAATACCATGAAATCACTGAAACAGTAATTGTATCTTTCTTGTATACTCCGGGCATCTGGTTATCATGGAAACACGTCACCAGGATAGAGGCGGCTTGCCGAGCCAGGTGTTGCACCTGAGACCTTGCGGTTCAGAGGTTGGATACACTCATTGTATGTTGGTTCATGATAAGGCCTGTGGGCTGCGACTCTTACATGCCTGCTGTAGAGTATTAATATCGCATAACTTTGCTCCTTGGTATATGGATTTAAGTTAAAACGAAAGTTTAAAAGTTTTGTTAGTCATGGAGATTAATTTATACAATTCTGGTTTTCTTCCTTCCATAGGTGCTTTTATTGTTTTACTAAAAATATGATTAATTTTCTCCAAGGTTATCTTAAACTAAACTCATAATTTCAGACAGTGTAAAAGGAAGTAAAGAGTAAGGAAACTTAATTTTTAGTAAAGTTGATTAGTGAAGTTATGTAATAAGTCTTTAAATCATATTGAGCTAGAATAAAGAGTAACAGTGAATTAATTAAGGTAAATTTTAGACATTATCTTAACCTAATTAGGTTTTCTTTTAATTGATTAATTTTTATACCTTCTGGTCAAAATTATAGTGATGTTTACAATTAATTTATCACTTTACTCTCAATTCAATAACATTTCACACACAGTTGAATTTATTCTTTGGTTCAATGGTTAGCCACAATTCTCAAGGGGGCAAAGTTGTTTTAGGTGCTCATGTGTTTGCTATTATTTTTTATGTTGGTTTTCTCTACTATTTAATCAGCTTACATATATAGAGAGAGATGCTATGTCTGAGGATCTATTAACACATACTTCTCTTATTTGATTTAGTTTATTGGTAATGTGTTAAGAGAATAAACATCAAAACCTAATTATAAAAAAAGTTTAAATAAGGCTTTAAACTCAACAAAAGTGTTTAATATTGGTAGTTAATTCAGTAAATATGCAGGAAATTAACAGGCTTAATAAAACTGGCAACTTTACTATTTATGACATGCAACTTTACTTTTTCCCATTACAAATAGTGTCTTTAAATTAATAACTTGATTGGGTATAATATTTTTCACATAAAAACATCTTTTTTAAAGTAATACTTCTATCTTGGGCTATTTTACTCGGTTTATAAGGTATTCGTCTGATGGAACGTGTATCTTTATTGTATTATTGTTGTGCGTTCTTTTAAAATGAGTCATCTCTTCTATAGAATTATTAATAAACTAGAAGTATTGTGTAGATTTAAACGTAAATCCAAATTATTTAAATCTGCCTTAAAAATTTGGTCATGGCCTGGCCGTCTGTACCCAATGTAAGGTGTTCACACCAGATCCACTAAGTTACATTTTTATGATGTCCAGCAATCACCTTCTTGGCCTTCCCAATGGTATTTTTACATTTAAGTATTTGAAATAAAGTTTATGTTGTTTCCTGTACTACTTATTTCCTTTCAGGACAATCTCTTAGAAAAAATTAATATTAAAATTGTGTGCTTTTATTCTTTATAACATATTATATTTAAGAACAAAAGAAATAATAATATTAATTTCTACCAAACCTTTAATCATTATATCTTAGTCTCTATTTCTCTACCTTTTTTATATTGTACTTGAATAGGGATGTTTAGGAATATTTTGGCCAATATCTTTGAATGGAATAAAACATAGGTCTACTTAAAATATATCTAAGGGTGGTAGGTACCATTTTATTACATATTTGATCTATTTGTCTCTTTAATACAGATTATTTATTGGACAGTGAATATAAATATATTAACACATTACATGTTAGTGCAGAGAAAAAGAGCTCACACAGATGCGTGTTGCATCCTTATTATCTTTTAACACATTGTAAATGATGATGAGGTTTCACTAACCGATGCGTCCTTTCCCTTGTCCAAATATCCTTTCTGACCATGTCCAGTATAATTATATTTTGGACCTTATCTGTCCATTCATACTTATTTTTGCTTGGCAACTAGGCTAATGGCTACAAGAATACTGAACTAACCGAGGTAATTCTTTGAAGTTGTCGATTAAACATTTCTAAACATATGTGTCAACTCATATGTGCAACATATGGGAAGGACATAAGGCAATAAAGCACTAACCTTTTGTTTACCTTGTAAGGTTGTAAACTTTCTCCACTATGGTATACCTTGCATTATTTCACTATGGTATAGTTTATATAATGTGTCAATTTAAGACTTCTACAGTTCACATTAAATGAAGTGTACCAAACTCTTGCTGGACAAAGATTAAACAATGAAATGCTTAAGCCTCAACCGGTAGCATCCTACATTTAATATTAGAATGGGATTAAACAAATAGAAATTATTTTAAATAGCTATTCATTTGGGGTGAATGAGAGGCAGAAAAAATCATTAACAATACACTTTCCCAAGAAATTGTTGTAATCATTCAGCTCACTTAACTAAATAAGAGAAAAAAACTTATTTAATTTACAATTCTCATATTTTTATAGAACTTAGGCTAGTTGTTTTGCTATCTATAATTACTAAATTTAATGACCTGTGTATTTTGTTCGGATTATTTGCCGTTTACCATCACAATTTGAATATTTGATGGCTGACGTTTATAAATAAATGGTATTACTCATATTGTTTACAGATTGAACCAGATTGTTATGCGACTCAACTTAAATTGGAAAGTATTAATGAACCACTAATCCGCACTATTATAAAATCAGAGCAAACTTTCATGAAACCAGACAATGATATGTGTGAAGAGCATAGTTTTAATAATGAAATTTGTTTTGATGAAAGCTATATTGATAATAGTGAAAATAAACTAATAGAGTTTAGTCAACCTATCACCAATGAAACAAAAAAAAAAGTGGAATTACAAAGAAATGATGAAATATTGAAGAACACGGCATTACAAAATATATTTCCTAATCTTTTTCAAAGGAATGGAAAAAATTACAACTGTGATGATTATAGCAAGACTGTTGCTAAAAAGAGCAGTCATAAAATGTATCTTCGAACCCATAGTAAACAAAGCGCTTACAAATGTGATGTTTGTGGCAAGTGTTTCACTGTGAAGGACTATCTTAGAGCCCATATACAGACTCATAGTAGACTAAGACCTCACAAATGTAAGGTATGTGATAAAGGATTCAATATTAAGAACAAACTTAAAATTCATATCCTTACTCATAGTGAACAACGACCTTACAAATGTGATATTTGTGGTGATTGTTTCAAAACAAAGGACCATATTAAAAATCATATTCTTACCCATAGTGTACATAAACCTCACAAATGTGAGGTTTGTGGCATTTGTTTCACTAGAAAAGGTAACCTTAATACCCATGTTCTGACTCATAGTGGACAAAGATCTCACAGTTGTAATGTGTGTGGCAGACGTTTCACTAATGTGAGCAATCTTAGAGCTCATAGTTTAACTCATAGTGGTCATAAACCTCTTAAATGT
Source organism: Timema cristinae (assembly GCA_039000515.1). Taxonomy (NCBI): domain Eukaryota; kingdom Metazoa; phylum Arthropoda; class Insecta; order Phasmatodea; family Timematidae; genus Timema; species Timema cristinae. The sequence continues at coordinate 8,836,155 of JBCFYV010011172.1, read as the reverse complement.
GATGTTTGCGGAAAGTGTTTCACAACAAAAGAGACGATTTTAAGTCATTTTGCTCGGAATCATGGCCTACTATGCTCCTAATCGACAGAGTAAACCCTTTTAACCTGAAAACCAACTATGGTTTAGCCCCAACAACATCCAATTTAATAACAAATGTAAATAATCATGTTGACACATCCACTTCACTTAGACAATGATCAAGAATTATTTAAATCTATTTATATTCAAAATAACTAGGATAGCAACCTATAACCCGAGACTCATTCTTATTGCAATTTGTTTGTTAACTACTCTGCAAATTATTGGTATTAACTAAAATCAGACTTAGACTTATGGAATAGTGAATTTACTAAACACAATGATTGAACAAATTATATCATTCGATTTATTTAGAAGATAAATGATGGTTGCATTAATTGAAAATAATATTATGAATGCATATACAGAGAGTATCGATATATGTGGGAAGTAACTGGGTTGTGGATAGTAGGCCTCAACACAAGACAAACATTTCATATTAACAGATGTCCTATGTCTGATGGTTCACCAAATAAGGCATTCAATTTTTCTAATGGAATTGTTAATAGCCCTATTTGATTCATCCCTGTTATTGTAGCTGGAGCTTTGTCTGTGTATATATTCTAATGTCAAGATATTAAGTTAATGCTTTTAGCTCTGTCTCTCCAAAATTAGACTGGGTTTAATTCCCTAATTTCAAGGTAAAAGTAAATTATATATATTCATTATGCTCTTTGGAATATATTAATAATGGTTATATATCCTTGTTCAGACATACATTTTTAGAAATATTACCACTTATGATGCATATACAATAATTCAAACTCACAAAATTATTTTCTTTATGTCTACAATGGCACCTGATTGCTATGAAAAATTTAGTATTATCATTTAAAGATCCAATGATAGTCACATTTGTTAAAAAATAAGAATGGTAATTAAAATGCACACGCAAAAGATATACTAATATCTTTGTGGCCATTGAATGTCTTATTTAACTAATTAATGATAAACTCATTCCTTTGTCCTGACTTAAGATTGAAGAAATAATTTTAAAACTAATTTCCTCAAATAAATGTTATCTTTATTTAAAACATTAAATTGTCTCAAAGTATGAATTTACTGAAATATTTTAAGGATACTTTTTTTTTTTTGCAACACCCACATTGATTGCTAGATATTTTAAGATACTAATCACTTACAAGTTTTATTTTAAAATAAGAAAGAGAAAATTAGGTCAAAACACATACTTAAATGCAATTAAAATACTTGCTTTCAGCATACTAAAAACAAATATGTATAAACTTATATTTTCATTGCATAATGTTTATAGATCTTCTTAATTCCAATTGTCTAAATTTAACACTGCACTAACATGGGGGAATGCCTTGATCATCCAATTGTTCTATATAAATCTAAAGGCAAGAAATCTTGACACTGATATAACAATCATATTTGGTGTTTGCGGCCAGCAGTGTTTTATTTGGATATGAGTTAGTTGGGGAACAAGAGAGCTGTGGAATATTAGATAAAACAAACCTAAAAATACTATACAATGATTTTGAAGTAGGGGGGACGCAAAGCTACTTTAGTTATTAGCTTTATATTGGTTAGCTCCAAAAGATAGTTCTAGGTTGATTTCATGATCCATTGAAGACTATGAGGGTAAAACTCAACTGTAAATAATGATTCAGAAAATTAATATGAATTATGTATACTTGATTTCATTTCAATAAAATATGAACTTATATTTTTAGTCAGTATATTATAATACTGTTATTAATTGTGCCCATGTTGTAATGTTATAAGTAAAAATAGATACAAAAAAATAAATAAATGAGAATAAAAGTGTTTATATTATGCTTAAATCAGAACCAAAGAAAATCTGTTGACATTGCTACTATTATATAAATAACACCAGGTGTTTATTTTTTAATTAAAAAATAACGTTAATATGCTAAGCTACAGCTGTCGCCAGAGCATCAACAGAGGTACATATCACAACTTAATGTATCTCGCACATTTTGTAATCTGTGAAAATCTTAGGAGAGGAAGCGCCTACAAAAATGACTTAAAAAAAAAAATTAAAATCTAACATGATCTGGCATCCAACCTCCATCCCTCCATCTTCAGGGTTAACCACTGTAAACACACGAGTACCAACGCCTACTGAAGTGGCGTAACGTAGTGGTGACTTGACACATTCCACGCCAGTGTCGGACGATTGTTGCATGCTCCACTAATCACATTTTATGCACAAGTTAGTTAATTTAATTTGCTTGACATTTGCTTGTGGCTTTTTTCTTAGCACCAAGCCTTATTAACCGTGAGGGTTATCTAATTATGCTAATGGTTTTATGAATAAGGAAGGACATTATATATATATATAGGAAGTGTGCCACCATTTTTGTGGAGGGGAATTGGAAAGCCATTTATTAAAACCCACCCTCAATATACCCGACCAAGATTCGAACATCAATCTTCCTATAATCGGCAATCTATTATAGGTACTTCGAGAGTAGTGTGTTAGACGATACGCCAATCGAAGTAGATTTTTATGGTTATTAAAATAGGTTCTCGAAATGACATACACGACCTACATTTTTCTATCTTATTTTGGTACAATTATTCTTAGTAATAAAGTGTTTCCTTAAGGTGCGATTTTAATGTGACGACTGAAACGACTACAACCGCGCGACTGTAGCTGCGCGTAGGTAAACGCTGCATGGCGCGTCTGTAGACCTGCAACAATAGCGACCCCAGTGAGACGGCTCGAAAAGTACGACTCAACGCTCGGCGGAGCAGTATAGTCGTTAACAGCCGACGCGATTGGAATTGTTTGCCTAATTTTCATGAAATGGATGGCACAAAACTGATTGAGTTAATGCAAGAACACCCAAGCTTATTCAAACCTTTGCACCATTAATACAAAGATGCTAATGTCAGGGATAACGCATGGATAGAAGTTGCGAGATCATTGTTAACAACCAGTTGAGTAGAATATTTAATTTATTATGATAATTTAAATATAATTAATTTATTTGACACTATTAAAAAATAGAACAGTTAGATTTTCATTCCTGTCGATCGGTTCTGTTTACTTTCTTCATTTGCCAAGGTACCGAGCCAGTGTTACTACTAGAGTAATCGGTGAAACCTTCTCTTACCGCAAAGCCTTCAAAAACCACACCTAGCCCACAGACAAGTAAGAAATAGACTCTCAACCTTATGGAGGTTTCGCTTCGCTCCTTTTGCCAGCTTGAGTCCTTCAACACTGGGCTTCGCTAGTGTCCCTTCTGGGTGATGATAGGACGAATCGCAACGACCCTAGCGTTGAAGAACTCAAGCTGCCAAAAGGAGCGAAACCATTTTAACCTGAAGGTTGAGTGTCTGTGCCCTAGCCACTAAATTGGTCAAATTTTCTTTTAATGGTTCTTATGAGTACGAAACGTAAAAAAAAATATGTTTTTTTGAGAAAAGTATCTCGAACTTATTATGAAGAAAACAGGCAGTAATTATTAAGCAGTCTGTAACTGCAGGATTAACAGATATTGGCGTATAAAATACACGAAAAACTTTACTCAAAAGAGCAAAGGAGCTTTCTGAAACCCTTCTTGCACGTGAGAGTCTATAGTTGAAACTAGCCTTTTTGTTGTTTACGCACGCTTAATTTCTTGTGTAAGGTTTCATCAAATGTGTTGACAGTTTGAAAGCTTCGTTTAGTACAAGTACATATGGTAATTCACAAGATTTTCTCCCACTTGCTTTGGAGGAGGATAAAATCGGTAATTTAAATCAGTTTTCCTAAATTTGATTTTTCAACGATACCATTGTCACCCTCTTTACCATATGAACCTGTATCTGTCGGAATATTGTAATTCGTGCCTAAATACGCAGGCTGTACTTTGTTTCACTCTGGTGGTAATCTTGTTAACTAAAGCAACTCAAGAGAATCTTTGTTTTTGTGAATAATTTCTGTGTTTTGTTTTGTTGTAAGAATTGAATAATTATCACAATATATAAATTTTCCTAAACGCTTTCAATAGGTTACGAGCCCAGGGTTAGTTCCTAATGCGTTGTTGGTTCTCTAAAGAGAAAACAAATCAGTTTTGTAGTTTTTGTTGCTCGAGTTATCCATGCTGCCCTGGCTGTTAACGTCGCAAGAAAGTTGTTTTTCATGAACACATTAAGTTTAATGTCATAATATTTAAGTGAACATTCTCACGGAAAATTTATGTTTACCAGTTAAACTAAAAAATGAAGTTTCAAATAATTGTATGCAAATAAGTTTATTTACTTAATAGAATCTGTTTCTGTAAGAATAGACCTTGATCTTAATCATGAACTTTCGTCAAAATGTCGGAAAAGATCGACATATCAAGTGTTAATAAATTTAATGGTAGTAACTACTAGCAGTGGAAGTTCCAGTTGACATACGCTCTACGCGCCAGAGGTATTTTCAAAATCGCAAAAGGTGAGGAAGCTTATGCCTATTGTAAATGCAAATAAGGCAATCGATCTATGGCAACAAAGGGACGCCGTTGCTATGTTTACCCTTACCTCAGCTATGGAGCTCAGTCAGATCGCCTTGATTGAAAATTGCAAATCGCCCTATGAAATTCTAAGCAAACTAGATTCTATTTATGAGCACAAATCAGAAACAAATAAAATGATAGTACATGAGCGTTTCTATCATTATCAGTGGAGCTCTGCCAATTCAGTGGCTCAACACATCGCCAAAAAGGAAGCTCTTGCCTGACAAATAAAAGAGGTCGGAGATTCAGTCAGCGATCTATCTATCATGACCAAGATCTAGAGTAGTATACCTCTGAAATATAAGAATTTCAGACAGGCCTAGCTTTCCATGAGTGAGGACAAACAAACCATCGCCAATTTGACGTCACGTCTGATTGATGAAGTGTCAAGGCTGACTAAGGGGGAAGAGCAAAAAACTGCTTTAGCTTCTATAGCTAACCGAGAAACTAAATCTCGGGGACATAAACAACGATTTTATGAAGCAGGAAAACAAAGTAACCAAACCATAAGAAAACTTACCTGTTATAACTGCCAACGTAAAGGCCACCTTGCCCGTGACTGCCGGAGTGAGAAGAAAAATCGACCAGTCTCTGATAAAGGCAGAGCTGACCAGTCAAATTTGTCTGCCTTTAATGTTGAGGAAGCAAATGCATGTATTTCTTTTTCTGATGAGAATACTTGGACCATGGATAGTGGGGCTTCCAGCCATATGACATGGCACAGAGACTACTTTGACAAGTTTGAAGAGATTAGTGATGGTTCTTCTGTGCATCTTGGTGACAACCACAAGCTTTTTGTTAGAGGGAAAGGTGAGGTGATGATCTGTAAGTTGCTGAATGGTCAGTGGTATGACTCGGGTCATTAGAGACGTCCTATTTGTTTCGGAACTGAAAAAGAACCTCATGTCTGAAGGAAAAATCACCAAGCTAGGAATGAAAATAGTAACATCAGACAATTTTGTTGAAGTTTTTGAAAAAGGAAAGTTGGTTGCTTATGGTGAACGCTAGCCAAATAACCTGTATAAAATGCTTTTTCAGACTTTAACCTCAAATGAAGCCAATTCTGTCACTTAGACTAGTTTAAAGCTATGGCACGAACGCCTCGGACACATCACTGTTAGAGCTTTGAAGGAGCTAGTTTCAAAAGGCTTAGCCGAGGGTGTAGATCTGAGTGATGTAGTCAATTTCTTTTGCCCTGGCTGTGCATATGGAAAGAACCACAGGCTCCCGTTCAACAACCCAACCCACCAGAAGATGAAGGTTGGTGAGTTAATATACAGTGATCTTGGTGTCATGCCAGTCGAGTCTGTAGGAGGAGCTAAGTACTTTGTTACTTTCAAAGATGACTACTCTGGCTATAGAGTAGTATCTTTCATTAAACATAAAAGTGATACACTACAATGTTTTAAAGATTTTTGTAAGAATGTAGAAACAAAATACAAGCGAAGTGTGCAAATACTCCATATAGACAATGGTACAGAATACATAAATGTAGAATTTCAGGATTTTCTTGCCTCAAAAGGGATCATTGCTGAGAGAACAGCGCCATACACACCCGAACAAAACTCTTGCTCAGAGAGAGAAATGCGCACAATTGTTGAGAGTGGCCGGGCGATGCTTTGCAGCAGTAACCTCCCTTAAGAGATTTGGGCGGAAGCTGTAAATTGTGCTGTATACATATTAAACCGTACACCTACAAAGCAGACACATAACTCCACACCTTTCAAACTGTGAACCGACAAAAAGTCTCAGCTGTCGCATGTAAGGACGTTTGGATGTGAAGCCCATATGCTGGTGCAAAATGGAAGAAAGAAGTTGAATAAGAAATCCAAGAAGATGATACGTGTTGGATATAATGGAAATTCTACCAAATATAGGCTGTACGATCATGACACTAAGAAAATTAGAATATCAAGAAATGTTCTCTTCAATGAAGCACAACAAGGCTTTGAAAAATCTATATACTACATGCCCACGAAAATTGACTGTGATGAAGAAGCTGAAGTCGAGAGCCAAGAAGACTATGAGACTAAGAAGACATCCCCAGAGCCAGAGCCGGGTGAGCCACCAGCAAAAATTCTTCAAGAGGATGAACCATACAAGATGTCTTGGCCTACTCATAACCTCAGACCTCGTAGTGTTTTAAAGCCACCAGCAAGATTCACTGAGAATCTTCTCTACGTTGAGGAAGATACTCCTAGTACCTATTCTGAAGCTGTTACATGCCCGGACAAATTCAAGTGGGAAACTGCTATGAAAGAGGAAGTTGACGCCTTAGAGAAAAATGACACATGAACAATGGTATCAATACCTGAAGGGAAGAAACACATCGGCAAAAGATGGGTCTTTAAAATTAAAAGAAACTCTGTTATACCCCAACCACCTAGAACATAGCCGGTCCTTGCACGGACCCGGTATAATTAGGAGTTAGGACGCTCTTGCACACGCTACCCCTGCCGTCCAACACTGCATCAGGAGAAGGGGATGCGCGCGCTGCGCCAACAACCCCTCCACCACAGTCTGACGGACGGTCGAGGGGAATAAAAGCGGCTGGCTCCCAACTCAGCTCATCAGTACCGGTAGCAAGGCCGGGTCAGGACGACCACTGCTCATTTGTAGTGGCCTCGCCCACACTAAAGTAATAGTAAACAGATATTCAAGTGTTCCACCGAGTATGAGCACTCAATTTCGAGTTCTCCCGTCACCCCTCTCCCCTTCCTCTCCCTACCTCACCGCACCGTTTTGAGTGCCGAGGTCTCTCTCTCCCCCCCCTCTTCCTTCCTCACCGCTCCGCCTGAGTGCCGAGGTCTTTTCCCCTTCCTACCTCACCGCGCCGTCTGAGTGCCGAGGTCTCCCCCCCTTCCTGCCTCACCGCGCCATCTGAGTGCCGAGGTCTCCCCCCCTTCCTACCTCACCGTGCCGTCTGAGTGCCGAGGTCTCCCCCCTTCCTGCCTCACCGCGCCGTCTGAGTGCCGAGGTATCTCTTCCCCCCTCCAACAACACGGTCCCTCTCTCTCTTCCCCCCCATCTAACCACCCTCAACCAGTCCCTTTATCACCTGACATCATACCCCTCTCTCCCTTATCACCAAATGCCTCCACCAGTACTCGGGTAGGTAGCTAGCTCGGGAGCGACATAGGCTACACGGAACGCGCCGGGAAAGCACAGCAGACGAGGCAACACAACGCGTGGAACCGGTCCGACAACACCAACCCTGCCCCTCTGGGGCCCAGCACCTCGCGAACGGGATACTCCACTCAAGGGCCCACAAATTATCAAGACGGCACACCGGCCACCAGATCCCCGGGATTAACCCCTCCCGACCTACCACCCCACACTCCTCACCGCTCACCCAATCGTACTCCCACCTATCTTCCCCCATACTCCCGCGAATCGCCCACGGTACGTGCTCCCCCAACCCCAATCTCCCCACTCAGTACTACCGGTTACCACCTGAGACCCCTCACCACACCGCCCCGACCTTACTCCTTCTCCCCTACCTCCACCCCCTTCGCCAACCATCGAGACCCCCGAGTGGGCCAGCTATCCCACGTCCACATGGTACCCCACGGCAAGGTCCAAAAGGTCGCGAAGAAGCTAGAGATGACCTTCGACTCCGCCCCAGTGCCGGAATAGTTCCAGTATTTCCAAACGAAAGGTAAATAAACGGGCCGCTACAAGATAAACCCGACCGGCGACCGTCAGTTCTTTGAGTGAGATTACGAGATATAAAGCACGTTTGTGTGCAAAAGGGTACACAAAATAGTTGGGAATAGACTACAATGAAAAATTTTCCCCCACGACTTGCTATGATTCGATTAGAGTGCTCCTATCTATTGCAGTTAGATTTGACTATGAACTAACCCAATTTGATGTCAAAATCATATTCCTTAATGGAGATCTTGAAGAGGAGATATACATGAGTCCTTCAGAAGGGATACAGGTGGATTCAAATGTTGTTTGTAAACTCAATAAGACTCTTTATGGTCTGAAGAAATTGTCACCATGTTGGAACCGAAAGTTCAACCAATTCATAAAGGATTTTGGCTCTAACAGTGATGTGGCCGAGGCGTTCGTTCCATAGCCTCAAACTTGTCTGAGTGACATAATTGGCTTCATTTGAGGTTAGAGTCTGATAAAGAATTATACAGGTTATTTGGCTGGCGTTCCCCACAAGCGACCAACTTTCTTTTTTCAAAAACTTTAACAAAATTGTCTGATTTATCAATTTTCTTTCTTAGCTTGGTGATTTTTCCTTCAGAAATAAGATTCTTTTTCAGGTCCTGAACAAATAGGACGTCTCTAATGACCGAGTCATACCACTGACCATTCAGCAACTTACGAATCATCACATCACCTTTCCCTTTGACAAAAAGCTTGTGGCTATCAACAATATGCACAGAAGAACCATCACTAACCTCTTCAAACTTGTCAAAGTAGTCTCTGTGCCATGTCATATGGCTGGAAGCCCCACTATCAATGGTCTAGGTATTCTCATCAGAAAAAGAAATACATGCATTTGCTTCCTCAACATTAAAGGCAGACAAATTTGACTGGTCAGCTCTGCCTTTATCAGAGACTGGTCGATTTTTCTTCCCACTCCGGCAGTCACGGGCAAGGTGGCCTTTACGTTGGCAGTTATAACAGGTAAGTTTTCTTATGGTTTGGTTACTTTGTTTTCCTGCTTCATAAAATCGTTGTTTATGTCCCCGTGATTTAGTTTCTCGGTTAGCTATAGAAGCTAAAGCAGTTTTTTGCTCTTCCCCCTTAGTCAGCCTTGACACTTCATCAATCAGACGTGACGTCAAATTGGCGATGGTTTGTTTGTCCTCACTCATGGAAAGCTAGGCCTGTCTGAAATTCTTATATTTCAGAGGTATACTACTCTAGATCTTGGTCATGATAGATAGATAGCTGACTGAATCTCCGACCTCTTTTATTTGTCAGGCAAGAGCTTCCTTTTTGGCGATGTGTTGAGCCACTGAATCGGCAGAGCTCCACTGATAATGATAGAAACGCTCATATACTATCATTTTATTTGTTTCTGATCTGTGCTCGTAAATAGAATCTAGTGTGCATAGAATTTCATATGACGATTTGCAATTTTCAATCAAAGCAATCTGAATGAGTTCCATAACTATGGTAAGGGTGAACATAGCTACGGCGTCCCTTTGTTGCCATAGATCGATTGCCTTGTTTGCATTTTCAGTAGGCATAGCTTCTTCACCATTTGCGATTTTGAAAATACCTTTGGCGTGTAAAGCGCATGTCAACTAGAACTTCCACTGCTGGTAGTTACTACCATTACATTTATTAACGCTTGATATGTCGATCTTTTCCGACATTTTGACTAAAGTTCAAGGTTAAGACCAAAGTCTATTCTTATAAAAACGAACTCTATTGAATAAATAAACTTACTTACGTACAATTACTTGAAACTTCACTTTTTATTTTAACTGATAAACATGAATGTTCTCGTGAGAATATTCACTCAAATATTATTACACTAAACTTAATGTGCTCATGAAAAATAACTTTCTTGTGACGTTAAGAGCCATGGCAGTATAGATAACTCGAGCAACAAAATACTACGAAACTGATTCATTTTATCTTTAGAGAACCAACAACGCATTATGAACTAATTCTGGGCCCATAACCTTTAAATGCGTATTTTGCTTTTTAAAGAAACATATTTTGAGTAGAATTATAGGTTGTGATGATTCTTCATTATTTTTACAACAATTAACAAAGCAGAGATTATTTCCAAAACAAGACCCATTCGATTTACAATAGTTAATAAGATTACCACCAGAGTGCAACAATGTACAGTCAAGGTATTTAGGAGCAAATTACTGTATTCTAACAGATAGAATAATCAATGTGATCAAGCTGGGAAGTATTCTTGTCGTCCCTTGTCTACAACACCACCTCTTATCAGTCAGACGACTTGATTCAAATGAATGCAAGGTAATTTTTGAAGATGGCGTAACAAACATTTTCAATCATGATAAACTTGTAGCAGTTGCATCCGAGTCTGCTAAAATGTATTTATTGACATTTTATGTTAAAAATACCTGTGCCAATGTTGCTGAGGTAGACTGTACAAATGTATGGCATTAACGACTGGTGCATGTTGGCAATACCAGTGTGAAGTCTTTTTGTGAAATGGTTGATGGCATGAACGGTGTGTTTAAACAAAAACTTACAACTCAGGAATTTCCATGTGAACATTATATTAAAGGTAAAATGACTAAATTTCCTCATGTAAAAACTCGCTCAAGGGCTAAGCGCCCCTTGCAACTTGTCCACAGTGATATAATGGGTCCGATCAGTACTACATTATATGACCGGTAAGAGATACATACTTACCCAAATTGACGATTATAGTCACCTTACCTATGTTTACATGATCAAAGTCGAGTGTTTTAAGAAGTATGAATCTCTAGCAACTGTTAATTTTAATGAGAGAATAAGCAGCTTCAGGTGTGACCGAGGTGGTGGATACTTATCTTCATAGATGAGAAAACACTTTGAATTCAAAGGTATACATGAAGGAGCTCCAGGACTTTGGAAAGAAGCGCTGATGGGACGATGACCCTAGACAACCACAGTAAACAGTCAAATTCTGCCGACAATTTCAGGTCTCACCGATGAAAAGGGCGAAGACCTTCATCGGGTACCACACCAGGCCAACCACTGAGGATATATGTGAGCACTCGACTCAATATGGGATCCTTCCTGGTCTCGGTGGTCCCCTGGACCGCAGTGAGAGGTCCGAGGGACACCAAGGAGATCTTGTAGATGTCAGACTCCACCTCAATCTGATCGAGGAGAGGGTTTCGGCTAAGAAAATCAGCACGAGGAATCAGTTCAGATTTCCGAAATGTGATCTTAAACTGAAAATCTGACAACAGAATGGCCCAAAGTTGTAGGCGAAGAGCAGTGAGAGGTCGTATTTTATCTTTAGACCCAAAAATAGACACCGACGCTGCATTGTCAGTGCTTAGCCCAAAAGGCCGGCCAAACAGGTATTTACTAAATTTCTTAAGTCCAAAAATAATACCTGCAGCTTCACGTTCGTGCTGAGGGTAGTTTTTCTCATCATTGGAGAAGGTCTTAGATGTGAAAGCGAAAGGGCGTTCCACCCCATCGGGGAAGATGTGGGAGATGACAGAACTCACACCATACTGAGAGGCATCACTGATCATTCTAAGTGGCAAGTCAGTAGAGTAAGGAATAAGCACCTGACCATCACTCAATTCCTGAAGACACTGATGACAAGCCCTTTGTTGCTCTGATACCCACTTCCAACTCATATCCTTCTTCAGAAAGGCTTACAACGGACGAAACATAGTGGACATGTTGGGGATGAACTTTGCGTAAAAGGTTACAAACAAAACTTAGTTACACTATTTTTAATAAAAATAACCTACAAAATTCGGAATATTTAACAATGCTTTGAGTAACATAGAGAAAAGAAAAACAATTTTATTTTGGAAGTTTTTGTAATAACTAATAATTCTTATTATTAATCAATATTATTGGATTCTACCAGTACTCTCATACTTATATTACAATAAATAGGTACAATTTTTTGAGTTCGTAATAATATTTAACACTCTCTGAAAATCCAAGGTCTGCACGCTTTTGGAGGGTCCAGTCGAACTCTATACAGGGTAGGGTGGTCCAACATGAAACAAAATAAACATTTTTACTTTTGTATGTTTGTAAATTTATTTAATCTGACAAAGATAAATATTATCAAAAACTTTAGCTTTTCTTATACCTATTTCAAAGGTTCGATGCAAGATAAAAATACTTTTATTCATAATAATAAATAAAAACATAAATCCTTACATGTACTTTATTGTGGCCCAATGATGGTCCATGGTGAGACACCACTTGGGCCACAATAAGACAGATATAAAATTCTACTTTATGAGTAAAACCTTTAAGATAATGATAATTTTTAATTCAGATATTGTTTATAAATTATTCATTAAGTTCATTTTTTAAACAAACACATTAAAAAAACATATATGGACTTATAGTTACTACTGTTCTTCGATATTCTTGCTGTTGTTAACGAATGTTCAGTAACCTAAGATCAATTTTAAAGTTGTAGAGTGAATAGAGCCTTTTTGTATTGCCAGAAAATGATGGTTTTTGGCAATATCATTTTTATGTCTTTGAGAGGTATTGAAGCCAAATCAGGTACAGGAGGAAATAGGTTTCTTCTGTGATGAATCTAAGTTTGATCTTGAAGAATCTGAAATAGGCGAACTTTGCTGGATTTTTTCTGAAGAATTATTAGCTGAAAATAATTGAGAGGATGTTGATGGGGCTCTCTGTGAGAGTAATTGGAAGGATGTAGATTGAATTTAATCGGAAACCACTTTCACAGGCCCATTTTAAGTACCTAGTAAATCACGGTCGGTTACAGAACTAGTCATGAAATCATCATCTGTAAATACATTTCTATCAAATGGGTAGATTCTTGTTTTCTAGAATCCTGACCTGACGTTAGAAGGGCTATTTGCTCGTTCATGGGCTATTCCTACACAACTGGCAACTTGATATATTTTCAATGGAACCCCAGGATTGTGAATCAGCCAAGAATCTACAGCAGAATTGTAGTGTGCCTTAAATGAGTAGAATACAGACACATCAAGTGGCTGCAACTTTTACTGCAATGAGGTGGTAGAATAACTATAGTAGCTTAATTTTCTTTCTCAAGGTTAAGAGTTTCTATTGTAAGATGACTTTCATGGTTATCATAAATAAGCATAAAAGGATTTTCTTAAGGGGATCTCGTGTGTGATATAAAGTGTTTCATAACAGAAGGAAATATTTCTTCTGTCATACATCCAGAACTACTCACAAGTCCCAAAGTTCCGGGTGGGTCACCATTCACCATATGCGTTTTGAATTTCTTACGAGGAAATACCATTATTTGTGGTAAGGAGTTCCCGGTTGCACTTACTATACAACAAGTTGTTACCATAGTTCCCCGTTCCCCACTTGTGCACTGGTTTACTTGCTTAGTGCCTTTTGCACCTATCAGCTTATTTGTTTTTTGAACTCTGGTGGTTCCATTCTCATCCAAATTATACACACGACTTCCATCTGAAAATTTCTGAAAACGACTATACGCTTTCTCAATATTGTAAAAAAAAATTGGTTGAGATTATGTTTGTTGAAGGAAGTTGCCCGGGATATACTACAAACTTCTGGTTGTCGGATACTCAGCTCTGGATGTCTCTTTAAGAAACCCTGGAGCCAATAAATCCCAGCTTTTGGTTTTATTTCCCATGAAGGAGACATAAATTTTGAATTAATCTTTGCCATCTCATATGCTAGCTCACGAAAATCTTTAGTTGACTTTCCATAGCACATTTTAGAACACTGAATTATAAGTCATTCACGAGCTAAGTTTACCTGGATGACAGCTCAAAATATTACTAAAAGTAATCCCTAATATATCACTACGCCAACAGTCGACATCTATCACTTTGGATGACTGTAATGAAAACAGATGGTAATATATTAATGTGATAGTTAACTACAGTAATTTAGGCCAATATTATTTGTATATTTATTTAAGGCCGGACAAAAAGTTTATTTATAGTTTTATTCCCCTTAAAAAATATTAACACCACTTTCACAAAAACTTCTAACGAACATAGCTTCAAAAAGCCGACGGATGAATCTAAACCATATGATTGAACATAACGCTAAACAAGTTTTTTCAATGATACATACTCGCAGTTGATGAACATATTTTATTCAATTAAATATTTCAAAATACGATAAAATAATCATAAAATCATTTATTGTATGTAAAAAAAAATACATTTTTTTTTCTCTTTTCCAAGTAAATATGATGCCTGTATTAAAAGATATTAATGTACGCACTATATTACACATTTTAGATAACATTCCAAAACGGAGAATAAGTACTTTTAATTATGTTTAAAATATTGTTTCGAGTTGGATAAAAAGAAATTATTTAAAAAAATGAAATAGTATGAGAAAACTTAAGTTTATGTTATTTTAAATGTACTTTATAACAGGTAATTAAAGATCTTTACATTTATAACAAAACTGTGATCTTTTACAAGTGTTGGCAACCCAAAACATAAACATATGATTTTCGAACTGTCATCCAGGTAAAATCTATCGTGAACGGAATATATGTAGTTTTCTGAAGATTTTTCTTCTTCCTAATTGAAAACTAAACTATGTTTGTAGTTAGCGACCATTCTAACTTAGATTTAAGGGTTAGGATTTTCCACTTGTTTCTTAACATATCTTTGCAATGTTTGAAATTATACCCCATTCAAAGAAGCAGCTTCCCGAAGAGACAGTTTTATACCTTCTTCCCCCAACAAATCTTGCCGTTCAGAATTTTGCATATTTTCTTCAGACAAAGTTTCCTTTTGGTTTTTCATTTTCCTTCCTCTAGACATGATTAATGATGGTAGGCCTAGTAAGAAAGAACACAAACCAGATTATGATGTTTATTCAAGACTATACTTATATTTTATTGGGAAATAATAATTTAATTTAGTATATAGTAATCTATAATCAAAGTATGTACATGGGCCACGATGAGACACGTCTAATCTTGGCCCAAATATTTTTTCCTCATCGAGGCCCAGAAAGGCTGAAAAAAACACAATTATTGCTAATCTAAGTGAATATAAAAATAATGTTTTAATACTTTCAACAAGACTAACTGAAAGATTTGGGGTGTATCTTCATTTTAAAAACTTACCATTTTGTTTTGTTTTCGAATGAAAATCAAACTGTAAAATTACTCAAAAAATACTTTTCAAGATAAAATATAAATTGAAAACAATTATTTGAAACCAACAGCATGCATCCATTTGCAAAAAAGAACTATGATTAGGTAGTTAATTCTTGACTCTGCCACTAGATTTTGTTTTAGTTTATATTTGAATTAAGGGGGAAATTTGAATTGTCTCATGGTGACCCATGTCTTATGGTGGGCCACCCACCCCTACGTGTATTGTGTTACTTGAAAAAAAGAACCAAAAATCATACTTAGATATTTAAAATGGCTATTTTTAAATGTTATTCGAGATCATTTTATGGTTTTTGAAATTATAATACATACAAAAACATAATTATTTTAACATCATTCCATTCTGTGCGAAAGAAAACGTAGACAATATTTTAAAGAACTTAATCACTTAAGGTGCGGCAGAAGGGAGTGCAAGTATTTTTCAGTTTTTATAGAATATACATTTGTTGGCATAAATAAATAAAATATTTCTCCAGTAGGAACATCGATTTTAGTTTTCTGCACATGCTAATATCAACATATCTTTAATATCTGTCAAAGGTTTCCTGGAATTTGGCAATAGATTTTCTCTTTATATAAAATGTTTTTAAAACATTCCAGGACACCCTTGACAGATATTCAAGATCTGTTAATATTACCATTTCCAGAAAACTAAATTCTACATTGCTACTCGATAAATATTTGATTTATTTTTGTTAAAAAAATGTAATGCTATAAAAACTGTAAAATTACTCGCGCTCCCTTCTGCCAAACCTTAACCTTTTAATTTTCCGAATTACGCTCAGTATTATTGATTTAAATATGAATTAACGACGGCAACATTCCGATAAAGAATAAATGTTTCCCCTGTTTAAGCATTTCAAATTAAATGTGTTATGGCCAGCATCCATAGATAAATATTCATCCAAAGAGAATATTGTGATGTGTTCGAACCAACAAATAAAGATGGTTTTTATACTTTTTACCCAAATAAATGTATTTTATTTAGAAATGTACAGCCATGCAGCAAATAACTATTTCCATGGTGACTAAACAAAGAATGAAAAATTAAAATTATCTGTGAAAATCAGATTTTCGTGGAAAAACTACTATTTTTACAGACATCCTCGGCTCGTAACCATTAAAATGAGTGTTCATTTATCAAAATCTGTTCAGTCATTTCCTCGTAATTTCTATTACCGTAAACGGGACTATCAAATTATATATTAAATAGGTATGCTATTGAGCATACGGATTTCCAGAGATTTACTTTTCTATAGCTTGAATTTCAATATTTTGTTTTCCTTTTGTAATTATTCAAGCTATGTTTTAATTGTTTCAGTATTATTCAAAATTGGTTGACTTGTTTCGTTGCTTATGTTTTGAAAGACACAAACGACAACAGCACCCTCCTTGGTTTCCATTAGCTGCATATTTATAGAATATAGTATATCGCCCATGGAAGTGCCTGACTGCAATTTTTGAGGACGACTTTATTTTCTTCTTGCGGGATAGAGGGTCAGGTAAGGACCCAAATATTATTACAAATTTTAAGGGTTGCACATATTATTACCAGCTTTGTGAGGGGGAAATATATTGTAGGTTTTATTATATTATGTTATTCTTTATAATCACTAATTATATAATAATAATAATATCGACACTCTCAGTAGAACATTAATATAAGATCAAGATTTTCAGCACACTACCAATTGGTTTATGAATGGGCCTACATAAAACCCTGGTGTAAATCACAAGACTAAACCAGAAAATTTCAAAGCAAACCAAGCTTTGGGTTTTACTCTAGTTTTCATTCAGTTATGAAACAACCAGAGTTAGCCTGATTCTTTCAGGGTCTCTGGTTTACTCATGAATGGTTTGGTTACTTTGGGAATCTCAGGTGTTTTATTTCTTCATAATTCTTTGGTTTGTAATAGAATACTCGAATATTTTTCTCTGCAATGGTCTGGATTGCAATAGAATACACTGTTATTTTACTCCAGAATGTTATGATTTTCAATGGAACATTAGGCTATAGTATTTTACTCTGGGCTATGCTGGTTTTCTTTCAGATGCTATGGTATTTTAAGCTGGTCTAAAATGGTTTTCTCTGGGATGTTAAGGTATTTTACGGTTTTTTGTTTGTTCTTAATGGAGTGTTATGGCATTTTAATCTGGTCTAAGCTGGTCTTATCTGGGATGTTAAGTTATATTACTCTGGTTTGTGTTTGATCTGTATGGGAAATATTCCATTGCAAACAAGAAAATTCTTATTAATTAAAAACTCAGATCACCCCAAAGTAACCATACCATTCCAGAGTAAGGCAGAGACGCTGAAAGAACCTGACTAACATTGGTTGTTTCATAACCAAAGGAAAACCAGTAAAAGCAAGGACTTGGTTTGCTCTGGATTTCTCTGGTTTTTAGTTTGGTTTCCTCTTGAGATTTTCACCAGGGATTACCTTTAATCTTTAATTGTATATCCTTTAATGTAAATTTGTATTCTGTCAAGTGAAGTATAATACTTCACTAATGAACAAAAACAACACTTTTATTCAACAGATGTACGATTTGGCTCGTTGCAGGGAGTGTGTTTAAGTCCGTATCACACGACACTAGCTCGTACTTGAAATCCAGTGTGCTAGCTAGTGCTAGCTAGCACGTCATCATCTAGCGTCGTGTGAATCAGAAAAAGTATACTGGTTCTGCCACTTGGTACTGGCTACCATAATAGTTGTGAGGATAGAACACGTGCTATTTTCGTACTAGTTTCGACACTATCTGTGTAATTCAACCAATCAATGCGCGCTGAGACTGTTGTGTAGAGAAATGGAATAAATGACGCCAACATGGTCATTGGATGTGATTTTGTTGTTGGCAGGAAATTATCTTAAACATCCTTGTTTATATAATACCAAATTGGCACAGTATGACAATATATTTAATATATATACATTTAATTTAAAACATGTCATCTAAACACGACAAACTGTGTTCCAGACCCAATTTTAATCTAAATAAACTTGATAGCATGCCAACCTTGGTCGGGTTTTATTTTTAGAATATAAAGTGTGCGTAGGCCTAAAAAATATCATTTGTTTATAAATGATACTGTACTTGGACATCCATAGGCATAGGGACCTCTGACCACATTGTAAATAAATGCATACAAATTTAGGGAGCTACTAAACGTTTGTGTAACCCCGAATGTATATTACCTAACCTCCGAATGGATCATATTTAGCATTCCTGAGACATTATTTCGTCTTTCCCAACCAGTCCCGTGTCTATATTATTTTCCTACGCTCCCTCTAATAATTTTAAATATCTTTACTAGTAATTAATGCAGCTGCTGACCCAAAATTAATCTCTGACGTTCGATAAATATTTGCACTAGAACCTAGTACCAAACTAGCAGCGTGTGAATACTCTAGTCCCGTTTCTATTGTACTAGCTATTATACAGATATCTAGGCGCTAGCTAGCACACTTGATTTCTAGTACAAGCAAGTGTCGTGTGAAACGGGCTTTAGGTCCATCTAGTATAATATAAAGATCACTGGCACGAACACAGAAAGACAGTAAAAAAAAAAAAAAGATAGTGTTATTTATCTGTGATTTACAAAAGGTATTCTTGTTTTAGTAATGTTTGAGTTGGTTTGAATATTGTTTTATACTAGTTAAGTCTTATATTAATAATTATATTTAAAACGAGTAAGATAATGAACTGATTATAAGTATTGATAATATTCGTACACATTTATAGATATTTGAATTAATATGAATTAATTTTGAATGGATTAAACAGTTAATCTCATTTCATTGGTCAATCGATTTTGATTAGATTTTATTTTTGATATTGTTTTTTATTTAATGTTTGAGTGTTTAACCTCAACCATGAAATGTGAATGTAATGAGGAAGATAATGAAAGGCACGAGCTATTGCCTTTAAGCATCGTAGTGTCAACATTAAAGTCTTCAAGTTTACCTTTCATCAAGGAAGAAATAAAGGTGGGTATACAAGGTATTTATATATTTATGCTGTTTGCGAATATTATTCGTGTCTAAGAATTCATGTAGATATTTAATTTTTTGTTGTTGTTAAAACGTGTTATTCCGACCTTAATAAATACAAAAAAAAGCTCGTGTATAGTACTCTTTATACCTTGTAATCTCGCCATTTCTTTCTTAATATACCTAACATGTACATTTCATTCGTATATTATTCCAGACATAGAAACATGTATAATGAATTTGAAAATTTATTTTTATTTTTTAAACTACTAGTCTTAAGCAAATTACTACCATCACATCAAAGCAAACGTGCACTTACACCAAAGAAAAGAGAAAATGGCAAATTCAAAAAAGCTACAAGCTTATGTTGGAAATACATTGGAAGTTTAGCTCAACTTCATGTAAATTTTAACTTAAAATTATTTGACTCAATGTAGTTGATAGCAAGAATCCACCCCGACCATTTTCTAGAAGGAGTGTAAAATCTATTACACATAATATTGATGATGTCATCATTGCCATAACACGACAACGAGCTTGTATTATTATTATGACTACTATTGAACCCAGATTGACCTACCCTTTAATTATTATGACACTAAAATCCATATTAGCTTAACCTAACCTTTGATATTATGATACTTTACCAACGAAGCTTAACCCTAACCTTTCATATGTTAATACATTTCATTTGTAATTATAGGTAATATAGACTATCGAATGTAAAAAAAAACATGTTTTATACACATTCAATAATAGCTTCATAGCCATTTTAGTGATCACTGCGCTGGATTGTGATTCTAACGCAAAGCATCATGGGAGGATGACATCCATCCAGTTTGTAGGATCACAGGAAAATTACACGTCATCATCAATATGTACATTTCAAAAGTGATTAAGCTTGGGCTGTCAAGATTTGTTTGGATGAACTAGGTATTTATTAAAATTCCTAAGAATTTTTAAATCTTGATGTCTTTCAATTATATGGATTTTTCTCTATGTAATAAAGTAAATAAAATACCCAAACATTTTATTATAACAATGAAAAAGGGATTAAAATTGTTCGGATAAAGCGTACTAAGCCCAACCTGCAGTAATTCCTAGTAGCGATAAATTTGATTGAGAGAATGGTAGGTATTAAATTATCATCATTCCAGTCTTAGTTTAAAATTAATAGCTATGGATATTATAATATAAAAACAACATTTGTTTATATAGGGTCCTTTTAGCCATATTGCTTATAATTTTCTTGAAAGATTTGAGAATGCATTGTCTTCCGGTTTATTTTCAATCGCATATCGCACATTAAGACCCTTTGATGTGAAGAAATCTATAACACTCTGAAACAGACTCAAACCTATTGCCACATCTCATGTTTCAAATTTCTTCTTGAACTTAGCTTCCACCATAGAGGCATATTTTCTAAAGCACGCATCAACTTCATTTATATTTTCCAAAAGACAAACAACAAAAAAGAAACATTAATGACAAATGGTTAAATGAATAATTTTTTCCTTTCATGGGTGGAAGGAGTAATCTTTTCACAAATATTAGGAGGTACATAGTGAGTGAATTATTCTCTTTTCCTTACGATTAAGTGTGCACAAAATAAAAGGTGATATATTTTGCTATCATTATAAGAAAACCCTTCCCATATATAGTTGAAATAAAGTCTACAACAATGTCCCATTTGCCTGTAATACAGCTATGGAGTGCTCACAACTACATTCTCTATGTGTACAGAGCACTTGAACTTGATGAAGTAAGGATTACCACTAAGTTCGCCTTTCAGAATAATTGAGTTTTTTTTCATAACCACTACCCGAATATTCTTGAAAATAATAGACATACCTTGCTCTTCCATTAGCTTCACGGAAAGTAGGATATAAACACGCGATTCACAAACGTAGACATTAAGAATACTTGTTTGTACGCCCTTCCTTGTTATCAGTGGTAAACAACTTTTATTTATTTATTTTGTGTCTTTCACTTCTATGTGATGATAAAAACGTTATCGTTTCTTTTTAGTTATCCGCATTGCCAACATTAGTACTATCTGGAGCTTTTCAATAAGGGCACTTTGAGCACATGTGTCCCTTCATGTGGCAAATATATCATCTATGTATTTATTGAGGTATTTATCGTTCATTTTTTGAACAGACTGATTATATCAGAACGTGAAAATTGATATGTGGGACCGAATGAAAGGGTTTACCAATTTTATCGGGAAAGGTATTTACATATCTTCTATGGTTATTTTATATGACACAATCGACATGGGATCAACCCTACGGAGGAAGTGATATGTTGTTAGTTCAGAATCATTTTAACCCCCTGGGGAGATTGTCTTTATCCGTTAGTTACTTTGATTTGTTATGTATGTATTTTTGTCGCCAATAAGTAGTAAATTTATATTTTATTAACCTAATGTATTAGGTTTGAAGACAAGTCAAATCCACGATGTAGGTTTTATTAACCTGTTTCTGAAAACTTGTTAAAATTGATAAAATACTCAAGTCGAGCGCGTCTGTTTGGATTATGTGAGTGGACTAGCGTCTCAAATGTCGCCATTTTTATTAGGTCTACAAAATGTTGCAAATTTAGGTACATTTGATTCATAGAACTGTTTATCTTCTCTTAACACGCACGCACACACACACACACACACACACACACATACACACACAAACTCACTCAGAAGTACAGTCATACATCATAACAATTTTTCCTGACGTGTTCCTTACGGGGTTCATACAGCACAAAAAATAACGCCGTACATAATCCATTCCCATTAACATTATACACCCTTCCCTCTCCTCGCATACTCCTTTCGATTCAACCACAACCATATACTCAGTCATATATTCTCTTCTTTTATTAAACCTCTTGAAATTTCAAATTTTCACATTTAAGTAACAACATTTAGCCATGCCTTTCATGGCCTACCCTAAATTGATCCACACACTCTTCCTTCATATATTTACTTTGTCACTCAACTCATCCTTTCAACATGTATAAGCCAACGTAAGACGTGTTTTTCGCATTGACCTGTTAGCGTCTCTTTCAAACCTCATTTCTTTATCACCCATTTATTACTGATAATTTCCATACGTGGTTTTCGACAGACATTTATAGATAACTTATTCCAACTGAATTCACCTTCCTTTGTGCTTCTCCCGACGCGCTCTACATCCACAAAACAATATTAGCGTTAGCACATTTTTATTTACTGCCAACTTTGCCTTTCTTGATAGTACATTATTTGCAATAGTCCATATAGATCCAACTACTCTTCTAGATGTGTTCCCCTGTCGGTCATTCTCACCATCTATACCAACATTCTATCCAGACACACAAAATAATTCACCTGTTCTAACATTTTCCTATTTAATTAATCTGACAATTATTTCTTGAGCCCTCCTTATCAAAAACTATCACTTTAATTTTTGAAGCATTTAAACGGAAATCCATTTCTCTTGTCGCCACATACAAGCAATTTAATAATTTCTGTAAGTCACTTTCATTCTCAACCATCAATACTGCATCATATCAAATAGCTACACTCTCACCTTTACAATGTCCATTAGCACGGCAAACACGCTTTCACAGCCATACCTCATACTTTGATTCATGAATACTGTACATTAAATAACCATGGAGTCATATCACAACATTTTATAATAACTTTTTAAATTCCAATAAATTCGTCTAAAGCTACATTTGTACCAAATTTAGTTTTACTTCTATAATACACCGCCATAATTGTATTTATTAAACATACATCCACACCATAATCTCTCAGAACATTTGTTAATATACTCTCACCCAATCGAACACGTTCTTCTTAAGAAATGTTTTACCATGCATTATTTATTTGTATTTAAGACTGTTGGTGTGTGAAAGCCGTTTTTAATATATGATCTCAAATATACTTTAAATATTTTTGTGAGTAAAGATTAACCTTGTTACACCTCCACAAAGTTAATTTTTAGTGTGTATCAAGAAACATTATTCACATGCCGCTGTGAGAGCCAAGAACTACCACATGACAAAGGGTATTAACAGTTTTTTTGACCAGAGTCGGTGAATAGCTTTGTTTAGTACCAGAACTCTATTAGTATGTGAATTGTGTGTAACATTGAATCTTCCAGGTCAACAGGCTTACCTCTATAAATACACCTTCCTAGATATAGTTAAATGGTATTTCTAATTTTATATTATTACTTCATTATTTAATTTTGTCTAATATATATGTGCCGAGCTAATTATCATTATCTCGCACAAGTAAATGGTTTAGTAGCCTCCTAAATAAGTAGCTAATATTCATTAAACTTGGCTCCCTTTGGAGGCCTCAAGCTCAAGCCCGCCTATTATTATCCTCCATGATCTTCTACAGCCTCATTCGATTTACTCTCCTAAATTATCCTTCCATGGACGAGCCACCATATTCGACCTTCTAATGTTTCTTCTATCCCCTCTTTTTCTGTAACTGCTCGCGCACGCGCAGTAGCAGTCCCGTGCTAGGACGGGTTCGACTCTTAGCCCCGTCTCGACACACAGTCTTAAAAGTAGACCAGAGCTGGGACGGGCTCTGCTCTTAGCTCCGTCTCTCGACACAGAATTAGTAATAGTCCCGAACTGGGACGGGCTCGACTCTTCACCCCGTCTACCTTGACTCGCCTGATTGTGCTAGTTTCAGAGTCGGAGCCCTTCAAGTTAGTTTAACTTGGACAAGCAGTGAACGGTCAATATTCACCACAAAAGGATGGGGCTTCGATGTTGGACAACGGACAGTACGTTTGTTTAACGTTTCGCTGGGTCATCCTGCACCACAGCTGGCAGTCGCTGTCCTTGTCGATCAGTATGGTCTCCAGCGGACGGGAACCTCGGGCTCGCCGGAGCTAGCCCCCGCCACATTTGATTCGATTACTAACCATCCACTACTTTTGATGACGTGGGAGTACAACTCACTTTGGCCTGCAGATCGTTCCTAGCGGCCACGCCTTTTGTCTACACTTGCTAGCACGGAGGTACCCTTCGTCGGCTCCGCTTCGTGGCCCTTCTTGGTACACGTCCACTTGTCTACTCATGGTGCCAACCTGGTATGCCGCAGGGCCATTTGGACTGCACCCGTGCTGAGTGCGTGGGACGGGAGACTTGGCGCTTACTATACTTTCAGAGCTAGCGGGCTGGTATAGGAAGAGTCATCAGGTGTCGTATCTAGGCGGGCTAGCCTAAACCTAGTCACTGGCTAGGGTCCCTAGCTGTAGGGCCATTGGACGTCCTATATACAGTTTTGTTGTGAACCTTTAGCTGGCTCAAGCTCACAGCGGACTTGTCGACAGGTAGAACAGAGCCAGGCCTCTGTACTCTCTGAACTAAGGGCTGGTTCATGTTACCTATTGTGGTACTTAGGGTTATAGGATTAGATAGCCTACTTATTCTTTGAAACCTTAGATGTTTATGCGTGTAATATTATTCTTATTTGTGTTAGTTTGTTAGTTAGCACTAGGTGAGTAATCCGGTTGCCCAAGACTATGGGAGTAACTTCGGGTTGTTGTTATTATTGCTTTTTCTATTACGCTGATGCGTTTGGGTACCTATAGAATTAGATAGCCTACTTATTCTGTGAAACCTTAGATGGGTATGCGGGCAGTACTATTCTTATTTGTAATAGTGTGCTAGATAGCCGCTAGGTAGGTAATCCTGTTGCCCAAATTTTTAGGAGCAACCTTGGGTTGCAATTATTATTACTGCTTTTATCACGCTGGTGCGTTTGGGTAACTATGGGTAATGAACAGAGGGTTATGTAGGTGAACAGCTACCTGCTTTCATTTGGGAGAGCCGGGTATTGATTAAGGGCCTGATTAGGTCTGCCGCCTTAGCCGTTGGCCCCAGTTAACTGTTGTTCTGGTGTATTGTTGTGGTCACTCCTTTAGAGTGCACCATGTTAGTGCTTGGCTGTAATGGCTCGCACAGTTCTTAAATGTTAGATCCATTTAGAGGGGATTCTAAGCCACCTTCTTGTGGACTTAGTGACTTGGTGCATTGTACACCCTTCTGAATAAGCTTTGATTATTAATCTTAGTTTACCGCTTCCCACGTATGGATTCCTAATTTGAATGTTTAATTCTTGTAATTCAGGATTATGGACGGCTCCCCATGGGGCAGTGGGGTAGGATGTTCACCACATACTCCCAATTTCTCTAACTGCTGATCGAGACCGTTTAAAGGCCTGTCAAGGAGAGGAGATATTGAGTATGCTGCATTGTTGCTTGACATCAATGCCCCTTGGCTATTAGGCTACCAAAATCCTGTAATACTCTGCCTTCAGCTATTTTGTTATTTTTGGTTTCTTGTCAATAGGATGTATGCTATACTAATATTTTTTGTCCCTCTTAATTAAATTGTATGCTATTCTTGTATTTATGTTTACTTGCAACCCTTCCTGCGATTCCTGTCGCGTAGGGTGCATATATATATGTTGTATAACTACTCTGTCCCTATCGTAGGGATGGTAGCTTAAAATGATTACATGTAAAAGCACATTAATATGGATTAAAGGAAGATAATTTTTATTAACTATATTTTTATTACCTGTTAATGATTTATCTACCATAGAGTTAGAAGTCCTTGGTTATCTTTTGTTTATAGATTATAAATATAATGTAATTTACAAATAGATGAGACACTTAAATCCTCCCAGGAACCTCTCGAATTACATATAATAGTGATCTAGAGATTTTAAATTGAAATATTGAGAAAAAACACAATTGACTCTGAAGGGCCTATAATTGAAATCACAATTTATTCAAAAAGTACACCTAATTATATAGACTATGTAAACTAGTTGTAAAATCACATTTTAATTTGTACAAATAATATCAGAAAAAAAATCAACAAGTAACATTACATTATATCAAAATATGATATTGATTGAAATAGTGGACTTTGTTTTTTATAACATATAGAATATGAGTAAAAATAAATTTTCATTGTTTCCTCAATAAGGCTATCATTTATTTTTGTAACTTAAGTATAAATGTTTATGCACGGCGGTCCTTTTACCTAGCAACCACTCTCATGCCTGCTAGAAAAGTTAAATAGCTGAGGAAATTCCTTGAAGTTGACAACTGAATATTTTTAAATATGTGTGTCAACTCACATTGTACATCATTTGAGAATTGGAGAGGTTTGTTTGGAAGATAGAGTGGGTGCTGGGTGGGTTGTGTTAATTAACAAACAGGTGTTTGATTGTGACTGAACCATGAATAATGCAATTCTATAAATGGAATAAAACTAACATTAATACAATAAAGAAAATTGAAATAATTTCAATATTCTAATTTAAATTGAAAAAGATCAAAATAAGAAAATACAAGAAAATTACATTATTTCAAGAAATTTATTTTATGCTAGATACATGGGATTATTTACAAAAAATTGACTTTCTTTTCAATTTTTTACTTTTTCACTAAAATTATACAATTTTATACATCCCAATATAATATGGGTTGAACATTCTTAATCACTGTGTTTTTCTATGGATTATTTTACTTTCACAAACTAAATTCAAAATAATATTTTAAAATGTTTAGTGATTCACTTTTTATAAATAAACAGTTGTAGACCTATTTATATTGTTTACAGAATGAACCAGATTGCGATTCAACTCAACTTAAACTGGAGAGTACCATAGGACCCGCACTTCATCCTATTATAAAACCAGCCAGTGATGTGCGTGAAGAGCTTTGTTTTAAAGAAGAACTGTGTTTTGATGAAAGTTCTATTGATGTTAGCGAAAATAACAAAATAGGACTTAAACAAAACTTCACCAATGAAATTAATAAAAGGGTTTTTATCAATGACAAAATAAAATACACTACTTTTTTAAACAATGAGCCCAATCTGGTTCAAGAGAATAGAGAAAAATATAAGTGTCATAATTATAGCAAGTCATATACTAAAAATAACCTTAAATCTCAATTGCTACCTGAAAGTGAACAAAGACCTTACAAATGTGATGTTTGTAGCAAGAATTTCAAAATTAAGAGCAACCTTAAAATACACCTAGCTACTCATGGTGAACACAGACCTCACATATGTGACTTTTGTGGCAAGGGTTTCAAACAAAATACAAACTTAAAAAACATCTTCTTACTCATGGTGAATACAGACCTCACAAATGTGAATTTTGTGCAAATGTTTTAAAAAAAAGGGCACTCTTAAAGTTCATCTCGCTACTCATGGTGAACACAGACCTTACAAATGTGAATTTTGTGCCAAATGTTTTAAAAAAAAGGGCACTCTTAAAGTTCATCTCGTTACTCATGGTGAACACAGACCTCACATATGTGACTTTTGTGGCAAGAGTTTCAAACAAAATGGCAACCTTAAAAAACATCTTCTTACTCATGGTGAACACAGACCTCACATATTGACTTTTGTGGCAAGGGTTTCAAACAAAATGGCAACCTTAAAAAACATCTTCTTACTCATGGTGAACACAGACCTCACAAATGTGATGTTTGTGGCAAGTGTTTCAAACGAAAAAACAACCTTAAAAGTCATCTCGCTACTCATGGTGAACACAGACCTCACAAATGTGAATTTTGTGCCAAATGTTTTAAAGAAAAGAGCACTCTTAAAGTTCATCTCATTATCATGGTGAACACAGACCTCACAAATGTGATGTTTGTGGCAGGTGTTTCAAACGAAAAAACAACATTAAAAGTCATCTCGCTACTCATGGTGAACACAGACCTCACATATGTGACTTTTGTGGCAAGAGTTTCAAACAAAATGGCAACCTTAAAAAACATCTTCTTACTCATGGTGAACACAGACCTCACATATGTGACTTTTGTGGCAAGGGTTTCAAACAAAATGGCAACCTTAAAAAACATCTTTTTACTCATGGTGAACACAGACCTCACAAATGTGATGTTTGTGGCAAGTGTTTCAAACGAAAAAAAACCTTAAAAGTCATCTCGCTACTCATGGTGAACACAGACCTCACAAATGTGAATTTTGTGCCAAATGTTTTAAAAAAAAGGGCACTCTTAAAGTTCATCTCGTTACTCATGGTGAACACAGACCTCACAAATGTGAGGTTTGTGGCAAGTGTTTCAAACGAAATAATAACCTTGAAAGACATCTAGCTACTCATGGTGAACACAGACCTCACAAATGTGATGTTTGTGACAAGTGTTTTAAACTAAAAACCATTCTTAAATCTCATTTCCTCAGTCATAGTGAACACAGACCTCACAAATGTGATGTTTGTGGCAAGTGTTTCAAAAAGAAGCACCTCTTAAGACTCATCTTCTTGTTCATGGTGAGCAAAAACCCGCACATGTTATATTTGCATCAAGTGTTTCTAAATAAACAACAATCTGTAAACACATAATACTTATAATCATAGCTTATCCATTTCTTAAATAACATGGCCTCCAATAATTCCAGAGCCCTTCCAACCTTATTTTTTAAAATTAACAAATCTAGAGGCCATAACCATTTCACAAACTTCCCTTAGACGTGTCAAGAATAGAAATGATGAACTCCTTAACATATTTTTAATTACAATTTTCTTATTTATATGTATGTTTCCGAGACAAATATTATTAGAAATTCTTGGATTAGTTTGAATAAATATGAAATTTATCATTAAATTCAGTTAAAATATCGTATCTTGTATCAATAAATTATAGAAATAAACAATATTTTGTACATTTGATAAATAACTATTTAGTTTAAAAGTTTCTTTCTTTAGAAAATGTCAGGAATTTGTTAAGTGTTGTGTTTATTCATTCATTTAGACTTCTTACAATAGAGCTAATATTAAGATAAATTAAATCTGTTCTAGGCATAGTTAACAATAAAAAAAATCTTAGTTCAAAGTGGCATTTAATTATTAATCTAGTAATAATATTTAGAGCAAATTATTCAAAATATCTTCCAATAAGTCTCAAACCTGAATTCTCTCTTATGCATAAGGTGTTGGATATAATGGTTGTCCAAGATCCCTCATACATAAATAAAATGCGTTTATAAACATGGGAAACTATAATTATAGTCTATATGTATTTAACTACAATCCTATCTGCTACAATTTTTCGTGTGTCCACCTTCTCAACCGTAAGGCCCTATGTGTACCACCTGGCTCAAATAACCTCCTCTACCCGGCAACATATTTCCACGCTACTCAAATGCCAGTATTATACAAGAAATACACAATCTATTCCGCACAACTCTCCTATCACAAGTTAGCAAGATCGAACCGCCAACCCTCCAAGCCGCGCTGACAAAAACCACAATGGCGGCGTCTGGAGGTGACATCACGACAGCTTAACTAAATGAAACTGCCATAAACAAACACCACATTATTCTCTGAAATCTTGCCACTTAACTCTCCTTCCCTTTTATTTACTTGAACCCTTTCTTACTTTTTCGATAAAAATAACATTTTGATTTAGCTAAAATGTCATATTGTTTAGGAATAGATTTAGGTAGATAGGGTTCAAAGCTACTTGGACTCGTTAGTTAAAATGTTATATATGGGTCAGACTTAGTAAAATGTCTACATATCCGTCTAAATTTCCACCATGATTTTCCACTCACTCACACCCTTGCTTTTATATGCTTCTTTATTTTCTTACTTGGGCTCCCTTACAGTAATTTATCTTTTAACTTTATCTACTCCAATGTATTAATATCAGCTTCAGTGGCTGCATGATCTAAAGTATCACTCTCTGAATAGATTGGCTTGTTGGTGCCCGGGAGTACGAGGTTTGAATCCCAGTAAGATATATTGAGGGGTATTTATTAAATATTTCCCCACCCTCTTCCCATGCTAATGCGAGTACAGTACATATTTCCTATTCATTTTCCCCCATATTATTTCTTTTTTTTTTTTCCAATTGATAAATAACTTTTAAATTAAATTTGAAAAACAAAATTTATAATATTAATTACCACTTCAATGGCCACTCAGTTTTAATCCCAAGCCCATTTAGTTGGTTAGTTATAAGAAGGGTGCTTTAGCCTTTTTTTATTCCTGGTAAGATGTATCGAAGACAGTACATCCTGGCATAGGCAGAACCGTTGGGTTTATGAATCCTCTCTGGATGTACTAAAAATGATTCCCTCTCACTATTTCTAGATAAACAGAGCATACCTATTTTTTTTTTTACCAACATGAAAGTTAACAATACTATTAGATTAATTCTTTCAGCCATATTGTAAACAATTGTTAACAAGACGTTCAATTTGACTTTTATTTATGATTTAAGAAAAGTAGAAATAGAAAGTGATAGTGAAAGGGTAGGTTGACACTGATACTAAGCAGCTGTGTTCCTAGCGTTGGTAAATAAAGTGAAAGGGTTGGTTGACCTTGGGTGATAGCCAGAGTTCTTCAACAAAAGACAACAAAACCAAAAAACACACACAAAAAATGTTAATACAAGTGGATTGAATATGGA
This sequence comes from Timema cristinae, assembly GCA_039000515.1. Lineage (NCBI taxonomy): Eukaryota > Metazoa > Arthropoda > Insecta > Phasmatodea > Timematidae > Timema > Timema cristinae. The sequence continues at coordinate 8,805,302 of JBCFYV010011172.1, read as the reverse complement.
TTAAGGTAATCTGCCTTACTTAATGCCAAGTCATTAATAGTTGTTATATGATAATAAATAAATGAGGTCACATTAATGAATAAAAATGTGTGAAGAAAAGTGACCCTATTTTTAAAAACTAATTTCAGGTATTAATTAAAAATATATGTAAGATAATGTTATATTAATGACAGTTTAGTTAAGTAAATGTATGTTTAAATTCAAGTTGTACAAAAAATTTACCATAGAGAGTTCGGTGAATGGAGATTGATTGGGTAAATAACACAACCCATGTACACATTAGAGTTTAAATAGAAATAATTGGCTTAATTATAGCCAAATTAAACCTTTATAAAATTAATTTTAATATTTATTTTATCCAAGTAATTCAAAATTTAATTTGAATTTATAGTACTTTGAGATTTTTCAACTATTAACTTATATTAACTTTCAAAATTTGTCAAACTACTCAAATAAATTATATTTGGATTTATTAAATTTAAACTTAATCTAATTTTATCTAAGCTCAAATACAAAGTTGATTATTCAACCAGGACAATTTATAATTTTGTTAAAATTTAATATTATTACCATTATAATAACAGTGCAACAAACGGCGACAATTTTTCAGGGTAAAAAAGAAAATAAGGCGAATAAAAATAAATAATAAAACATAAAATTCCTTTTTTCCATTTATTCATTAAGAAGACTGAACATAAAAAATAAAAGTAATCAATTGTGAAAACATATAAACAGTTTATCATAACTAATGTATTGTTAAGTAATTTTAAATCAATGTTTACACACACATTTTATGTAAACTTACACTCTACACATTTATTCATGTTTAATTTTAAGAATAATCAAAAGTAAAATATGACGTAGCTCTTGCACAGTATGGAATTTGTTTTTATCAAAATTCATTATGTTCATTAAGTTCTTTAAGATATAATCAAATGGGGGTATTGTAATGACACTGTTTTGGACTCCTCATTAATTCAAAACTTCATGGATCAAGTGTAATTTTCTATAAACTACTGTATGTAAAATTTCCTTTTAATACTTCATCCATGGAAACTCACGTGCTTTACAGGTATAATGTCAATGTATTGCGCTTCAATTTTTTTTTTTTTTTTTCTCTTAAAGATAAACTGCGTAGTATTCGAAAAATCATATTACGCTGGCTTGCTCTGCCCAATAGGAAAACCGGTCTTCGCAGCAATAGGTTGCTTAGAGTTATTCTATTTGTTAGTTTTAATACTGTAGACAAGGGGAGTGTTATATTTAAGCCGCTTGTATATTAGTATCTACAGAGTAATATAACAACATGACCTACAGTGCCGGTAGTTTAAATCTACATAGCAATATAACAACAAGCTATATCACATAACATCATACACACAGTGCCGAACGTATAATCATCTGAATAAATCAAGGGCAACGTCAACAGTCTTGTTCATTTAATAAGATAAAACTTTAACAGTATCATCATAACTGGCTCCCGATCACGGGGCTATAAATACCAATATAAATCCGTAACATTTTAATTGGCATCCGATCACGGGTCTATAATTACCAATACATATCTATATCTTCATATATCTTCATAATCTCTGCTTTCCAAGCCCTCCCATAATATTTCCCCATCTTTCTTTTAAGCCTACGTCACTGTAAGCTACTTAGCTAAATGTTTATAGAAATGCTAAATGGGTTTGATTTTAAAATTTTGGTCCAAGAAAGGTCGAATGAAGAACTAAAGACTGAAACTATTCTGATGGAAACATACGACCGGTAAAATGAAATCATTGCCTAACTTATGTAGTTGCAGGCTGTGATTAGCCCAGTGGCCCATCGGGCCTTGGGCCGGTGCGCTCTCAGGTTTCTCGAATTTGTAATGGTTCCATTTTTACAGCCGAATTCTATACCAAGACAATATTGGAGATTTCGCAAATCTCTCATTTCAAATTCGTTCAACAGCTTCTTCTTTATATGATTCAATTTTTCTTGACTATTTTATGCCATGACTACATCATCTACATAAATTGCAACGAGAATTTTTCTCTCCCTCTGATCATAATGTAGATGCAAGGATCAGCCTGTGAAGGGATGCATCCTAATTTACAAAGTTTAGAATCTAATTTACAGAACCATTGGCTTCCTGCTTGCTTTAGTCCGTACAACGCCTTCTTAAGATGGCATACCTTTTCACCAATTTGTTTGCGTAGCTCTTAAAGCATTTTCTTTACCTTTTTGAACATGGTGGAGTCTTCATTAGCACTTTCTTCAAACATGACGTTGCATAGGATTCTTTCTAGAAATTCAGCCTTTTGCATAAATAATTTTTCTTCTATATCCCCACTAAGGAAAGCTGTTGAGACATCAAGTTGATTTATTTTTAGATTTTCTTCGACTGATAGAGCAAGAAGAGTTCTGATAGAGCTTAATCTGGCGACTGGAGCATACGTCTCTCCATAGTCGAGTCCTGGTCTTTGTAAGAATCCTCGAGATACAAGACGTGCTCTTCTCCGCTCAAGATCACCATTTTGTTTTAGACTTATTATATAGCATCATTTTGGAACTCATTACATTTTATCCAATATCTTTTGTCACCAAATTCCAAGTATCATTCTTTATATGGGTTTGATTTCATTTTTTTTATGTCTTCATGCCATTCTTCCGCATCTGGCCCATTTAAAGCGTCCTTAACTTCACATAATGCAGACATGTCATATTCATTCATCCAAGGGGGTAGTCTAATTGTAAGTCTTGGTCTTAAATATCATTGTCCTTCTTCCTCAAAGCTATCTTCGATCCCTCATTATTTTCTTCTCTGTCACTTGCGACTACATTAATTTAATCTAAATTCTCGTCATTCCTTATTACTGAAATCTCTTGACTGTTACTGTGTTCTTCATTTTTCGGCGTTTTTGATCGTTGTTCACAGTATTATTCACTGAATGGATCACCACTTGAGGGTTCTTGGTTGGATTCATAGTAGAGCTTGTTAATTATTTCTACGTCTCTCGAAATTGAAATCTTTCTTTTGGATGGCACCCAAATACGATAAATCTTTGATACTTCAGAGTATAGGACAAAAATGCCTTCTTTAACTCTCGAATCAATTTTCTTATGCTGGAGTCCTTGTTGAGCTGTGTATCCAAAAACTTGAAGATGATGAACTGAAGGTACATGACCAGTCCACTTTTTATATAGAGTTTCACCTTTCAGAATCCTGGATGGGCTGCGATTTAATAAATAATTGGCACAATAGATGGCCTCAGCACAAAATGAGTGGAGCAAATCTTATTACAGTAATAGGCATCTGGCCTTATCCTGCAATGACCTAATTTTTCGTTCGGCCAATCCATTTTGCTGGGGTGATCTTACAACGGAAAAAACGTCTTCTAATCCCACAATCTGATAAGAATTTGTCAAACTTCAAATTTCTAACTCTGCCCTTTCATTGTCACTTTGAAGATATTTAATGTTTTTTTTTTCTGTCAGATTTTCTACTTCATTTTAAAATTCTTTAAAAGTATTTAAGACTTCATTTTTATTTTTCAGGAAATATACTCTGGTATAGCGAGTTCCCTCTACAATAAAGGTAACACAATATCTGGAGCCTCCGGGTGAAGTGGTGTGCATGGGGCCTACAACATCAGAATGTATTATTTTCAGCTCGTCTACAGTTTTCGGTTGTTCCCTAATGTGATAAGGTAGTCTAGTGAATTTTCCTCTAATACATATTTCACACTGACCAAGAGTTTCATTGGTGTTTAAATCCAAACCTTTGAGGCGATTATCTTTAAGAGCCAATTTTAAATCAGATTCACTTATGTGACCCAATTTTCTTTGCCACATTTCAATTTTTGACTATTTAGGAATTTCTGAAGATAAATTTGCATATTTTGACATGTTTGCATAAAAATAGACCATTGTATCGTGTTGCTTTTAGAATAAAATTACCAAGATCATCTAAAACTTGCGCGCAACTCTTCTTGAAAATAACACTAAATCCTTTATCAATAATTTTTGCAACAGAGAGAAGATTTGTGGTCAATTTTGGTAAATGCAAAGTTCCAGGTAAATTTACTATTGAGTCATCATCAAGCTGAATTTTGGCTACACCAATACCTGGAATATTTGCAGTGTGTTTCTCTGATGCGAGTTTGAAAATGCCATGATTATTTGGCTCAGATAGTTTTGAAAATTTTGTTTGGTCATATCACATGTGTGAAGTAGATCCACTATCTGAACACAAAATATAATTCATTGGTGGTGATGGGTGTAAGCCTAATGAAAAACATTCTTCAATTTTGAAGATGGATTCCTTTTTCTTGTTGAACCAGCAATCTTCCGTCCTATGATTAGACTTTTTGCATCTTTGGCATTTCATGTTACCACTATTATTTTTATTTTGACGACCTTGACCAGATCGAATTTTGATTTGATTTTGACCGGAATTAAATTTTTTATGATGATGTTTATTAAATTCTTTAACAAAAAAAGGCATACTCTTACTTATCTTTGAGATCATCCTTGTGTCTAGTATTTGATTCTTCCACAATCTTGTTTTTAATTCACTAGCAGTTGGAAAATTGCCCCTACTTTCAATTGATATACGAAACTTTTCTTAGGCAGGGAATAAGCTGTAGAGCATCATGATGCTCAACGAATCACCTTTTATCTCTATTCACATATCTTGGAGCTTATCCACAGCATCTGTGAACTCATCTAGGTGGGTTCTCATATCATCGTTGTACATAATCTTGTGCAGAACGAGTCGGTTTAGTAATGTGGCTTTATGAGCAGGACCTCGACTTCGGTATACACTTTTCAATTTGTCCCATAATGACTTCGATGTGACACAATTTTTTAACCTCTTTTAGTTCGTCTGGGGATATTATCAACATTAGATCTTACCTTGCACATGAGTCATATTCCTGCCATTTCTTCTTATCCGCTTCTTCTGCACTCACGTAACACTAAAGTCCACTACAAATGAGGACTGATTTTGCCTGTATTTCCAATGTATCATAATTATTTTTATGTAATGGTTCTATTTTATAATTACTGACATTAACTTATGACATTTCGAGGACGATTTTTTAGTTCAATTGAATCAGAAGATAACCAACACGAACTGATATAGTGTTGCAGACAAACGATCACGAATAACACTCAAAACTTCTGTTTAAACTTTCACTTGAACCTTAAAAACATTTCTGGGCCCATAACCTTATGGAAATGGTATTTTGACATCAATTAACGGGTTTCAAATCTTGTACACATTTAAAACACAAAGGAGTGAGGGGGAAGTTGGGACTAGAGTAATTCCATCCACTCAATAGAGCAATTAGTGGGTGAGCTTTGACCTGCAAGAAGATAGGCAATGCCTTCTAAATGTTCTTTAACGTTTTGTTTACTTTGTTGATTTCTTCCTAACAAATGATACATGTATGATATTTACTATTAATTACAAGAATGAAAAAATAATCATGAACAATTTGGCTTTGTGTTTTAAATATGTACAAGATTTGAAAACCGTTAATTGATGTCATAATACCATTTCCAACACATTCCCATCCCCGGAATAAGTTTTGATCAAAACGTCCTTTCTCTTTATCACACTTTTCAATTTCTAATTTCTATAATGAACTTATTTTAACTAATAATAACATCTAACATATTATATTTTAAATATAATTTATAATAGCATCCTTCACTTATTATAATTTGGATATGTAAAGTTAGATTCATTTAATAATTCAGAAACTTAAATTTTATGAAGTTTGACATGAAAATGAAAATCTATTTTGATATTTGAGGGTAAGTTGCTTTGAAGAGACTTGTATTTGGCGCTGATACAAATCAGGTTTATATGAGGTGATTCTTATAAATGAAACCAGTTTACTCAGGACGGATGTTGTTGAGGCAGCTTGTACTGGATTAGTCCACGGATCCTTGCCACGGATATAGTATAATATCTTTTATAATTTTTTTTTAAATGCTAGATGTTTTGTTAAATAAAATTCACTTATCCCATGAATGTTTCTTTATATCGTTTTTATTAAAAATAACCTACAAAATTCGGAATATTCAACAATGCCTTAAGTCACACAAAGCAAAGAGAAATAATTTTATTTTGGAAGTTTTTGTAATAACTAATAATATTTATTATTAATCAATATTATTGGATTGTACCTGTACTCTCATAGTTATTTTACAATAAAAAGGTACAATTTTTTGAGTTCGTAATAATATTTAACACTCTCTGAAAATCTAAGGTCTGCACCCTTTTGGAGGGTCAAGTTGAACTCTATACAGGGTAGGGTGGTCCAACATGAAACAAAATAAACATTTTTACTTTTGTATGTTTGTAAATTTATTTAATCTGACAAAGATAAATATTATCAAAAACTTTAGCTTTTCTTATACCTATTTCAAAGGTTCGATGCAAGATAAAAATACTTTTATTCATAATAATAAATAAAAACATAAATCCTTTCATGTACTTTATTGTGGCCCAATGATGGTCCATGGTGAGACACCACTTGGGCCACATTGAGACAGATATAAAATTCTACTTTATGAGTAAAACCTTTAAGATAATGATAATTTTTAATTCAGATATTGTTTATAAATTATTCATTAAGTTCATTTTTTAAACAAACACATTAAAAAAACATATATGGACTTATAGTTACTACTGTTCTTCGATATTCTTGCTGTTGTTAACGAATGTTCATTAACCTAAGATCAATTTTAAACTTGTAGAGTGAATAGAGCCTTTTTGTATTGCCAGAAAATGATGGTTTTTGGCAATATCATTTTTATGTCCTTGAGAGGTACTGAAGCCAAATCAGGTACAGGAGGAAATAGGTTTCTTCTGTGATGAATCTAAGTTTGATCTTGAAGAATCTGAAATAGGCGAACTTTGCTGGATTTTTTCTGAAGAGTTATTAGCTGAAAATAATTGAGAGGATGTTGATGGGGCTCTCTGTGAGAGTAATTGGAAGGATGTAGATTGAATTTAATCGGACACCACTTTCACAGGCCCATTTGAAGTACCTAGTAAATAACGGTCGGTTACAGAACTAGTCATGAAATCATCATCTGTAAATACATTTCTATCAAATGGGTAGATTCTTGTTTTCTAGAACCCTGACCTCCTAATGTTAGAAGGGTATATTGCTCGTTCATGGGCTATTCCTACACAACTGGCAACTTGATATATTGTCAATGGAACCCCAGGATTGTGAATCAGCCAAGAATCTACAGCAGAATTGTAGTGTGCCTTAAATGAGTAGAATACATACACATCAAGTGGCTGCAATTTTTACTACAATTAGGTGGTAGAGTAACTATAGTAGCTTAATTTTCTTTCTCAAGATTAAGAGTTTCTATTGTAAGATGACTTTCATGGTTATCATAAATAAGCATAAAAGGATTTTCTTAAGGGGATCTCGTGTGTGATATAAAGTGTTTCATAACAGAAGGAAATATTTCCTCTGTCATACATCCAGAACTACTCACAAGACCCAACGTTCCAGGTGGGGCACCATTCACCATATTCGTTTTGAATTTCTTACGAGGAAATACCATTAATTGTGGTAAGGAGTACCCGGTTGCACTTACTATACAACAAGTTGTTACCATAGTTCCCCGTTCCCCACTTGTGCACTGGTTTACTTGCTTAGTGCCTTTTGCACCTATCAGCTTATTTGTTTTTTGAACTCTGGTAGTTCCATTCTCATCCAAATTATACACACGACTTCCATCTGAAAATTTCTGAAAACGACTATACGCTTTCTCAATATTGTTATAAAAAAAATTGGTTGAGATTATGTTTGTTGAAGGAAGTTGCCCGGGATATACTACAAACTTCTGGTTGTCGGATACTCAGCTCTGGATGTCTCTTTAAGAAACCCTGGAGCCAATAAATCCCAGCTTTTGGTTTTATTTCCCATGAAGGAGACATAAATTTTGAATTAATCTTTGCCATCTCATATGCTAGCTCACGAAAATCTTTAGTTGACTTTCCATAGCACATTTTAGAACACTGAATTATAAGTCATTCACGAGCTAAGTTTACCTGGATGACAGCTCAAAATATTACTAAAAGTAATCCCTAATATATCACTACGCCAACAGTCGACATCTATCACTTTGGATGACTGTAATGAAAACAGATGGTAATATATTAATGTGATAGTTAACCACAGTAATTTAGGCCAATATTATTTGTATATTTATTTAAGGCCGGACAAAAAGTTTATTTATAGTTTTATTCCCTTAAAAAATATTAACACCACTTTCACAAAAACTTCTAACGAACATAGCTTCAAAAAGCCGACGGATGAATCTAAACCATATGATTGAACATAACGCTAAACATGTTTTTTCAATGATAAATACTCGCAGTTGATGAACATATTTTATTCAATTAAATATTTCAAAATACGATAAAATAATCATAAAATCATTTATTGTATGTAAAAAAAATACAATTTTTTTTCTCTTTTCCAAGTAAATATGATGCCTGTATTAAAAGATATTAATGTACGCACTATATTACACATTTTAGATAACATTCCAAAACGGAGAATAAGTACTTTTAATTATGTTTAAAATATTGTTTCGAGTTGGATAAAAAGAAATTAATTAAAAAAATGAAATAGTATGAGAAAACTTAAGTTTATGTTATTTTAAATGTACTTTATAACAGGTAATTAAAGATCTTTACATTTATAACAAAACTGTGATCTTTTACAAGTGTTGGCAACCCAAAACATAAACATATGATTTTCGAACTGTCATCCAGGTAAAATCTATCGTGAACGGAATATATGAAGTTTTCTGAAGATTTTTCTTCTTCCTAATTGAAAACTAAACTATGTTTGTAGTTAGCGACCATTCTAACTTAGATTTAAGGGTTAGGATTTTCCACTTGTTTCTTAACATATCTTTGCAATGTTTGAAATTATACCCCATTCAAAGAAGCAGCTTCCCGAAGAGACAGTTTTATACCTTCTTCCCCCAACAAATCTTGCCGTTCAGAATTTTGCATATTTTCTTCAGACAAAGTTTCCTTTTGGTTTTTCATTTTCCTTCCTCTAGACATGATTAATGATGGTAGGCCTAGTAAGAAAGAACACAAACCAGATTATGATGTTTATTCAAGACTATACTTATATTTTATTGGGAAATAATAATTTAATTTAGTATATAGTAATCTATAATCAAAGTATGTACATGGGCCACGATGAGACACGTCTAATCTTGGCCCAAATATTTTTTCCTCATCGAGGCCCAGAAAGGCTGAAATAACACAATTATTGCTAATCTAAGTGAATATAAAAATAATGTTTTAATACTTTCAACAAGACTAACTGAAAGATTTGGGGTGTATCTTCATTTTAAAAACTTACCATTTTGTTTTGTTTTCGAATGAAAATCAAACTGTAAAATTACTCAAAAATTACTTTTCAAGATAAAATATAAATTGAAAACAATTATTTGAAACCAACAGCATGCATCCATTTGCAAAAAAGAACTATGATTAGGTAGTTAATTCTTGACTCTGCCACTAGATTTTGTTTTAGTTTATATTTGAATTAAGGGGGAAATTTGAATTGTCTCATGGTGACCCATGTCTTATGGTGGGCCACCCACCCCTACGTGTATTGTGTTACTTGAAAAAAAGAACCAAAACTCATACTTAGATATTTAAAATGGCTATTTTTAAATGTTATTCGAGATCATATTATGGTTTTTGAAATTATAATACATACAAAAACATAATTATTTTAACATTATTCCATTCTGTGCGAAAGAAAACGTAGACAATATTTTAAAGAACTTAATCACTTAAGGTGCGGCAGAAGGGAGTGCAAGTATTTTTCAGTTTTTATAGAATATACATTTGTTGGCATAAATAAATAAAATATTTCTCCAGTAGGAACATCGAGTTTAGTTTTCTGCACATGCTAATATCAACATATCTTTAATATCTGTCTAAGGTTTCCTGGAATTTGGCAATAGATTTTCTCTTTATATAAAATGTTTTTAAAACATTCCAGGACACCCTTGACAGATATTCAAGATCTGTTAATATTACCATTTGCAGAAAACTAAATTCTACATTGCTACTCGATAAATATTTGATTTATTTTTGTTAAAAAAATGTAATGCTATAAAAACTGTAAAATTACTCGCGCTCCTTCTGCCGCACCTTAACCTTTTAATTTTCCGAATTACGCTCAGTATTATTGATTTAAATATGAATTAACGACGGCAACATTCCGATAAAGAATAAATGTTTCCCCAGTTTAAGCATTTCAAATTAAATGTGTTATGGCCAGCAATTATAGATAAATATTCATCCAAAGAGAATATTGTGATGTGTTCGAACCAACAAATAAAGATGGTTTTAATACTTTTTTACCCAAAAAATGTATTTTATTTAGAAATGTACAGCCATGCAGCAAATAACTATTTCCATGGTGACTAAACAAAGAATGAAAAATTAAAATTATCTGTGAAAATCAGATTTTCGTGGAAAACTACTATTTTTACCGACATCCTCGGCTCGTAACCATTAAAATGAGTGTTCATTTATCAAAATCTGTTCAGTCATTTCCTCGTAATTTCTATTACCGTAAACGGGCCTATCAAATTATATATTAAATAGGTATGCTCCTGAGCATACGGATTTCCAGTGATCTACATTTAAATAGCTTGAATTACAATATTTTGTTTTCCTTTTTCAAGCTATGTTTTAATTGTTTCAGTATTATTCAAAATTGGTTGACTTGTATCGTTGCTTATGTTTTGAAAGACACAAACGACAACAGCACCCTCCTTGGTTTCCATTAGCAGCATATTTATAGAATATAGTAATCGCCCATGGAAGTGCCTGACTGCAATTTTTGAGGACGACTTTATTTTCTTCTTGCGGGATAGAGGGTCAGGTAAGGACCCACATATTATTACAAATTTTAAGGGTTGCACATATTATTACCAGCTTTGTGAGGGGGAAATATATTGTAGGTTTAATTATATTATGTTATTCTTTATAATCACTAATTATATAATAATAATATCGACACTCTCAGTAGAATATTAATATAAGATCAAGATTTTCACCACACTACCAATTGGTTTATGAATGGGCCTACATAAAACCCTGGTGTAAATCACAAGAGTAAACCAGAAATTTCAAAGCAAACCAAGCTCTGGGTTTTACTCTAGTTTTCATTCAGTTATGAAACAACCAGAGTTAGCCTGATTCTTTCAGGGTCTCTGGTTTATTCATGAATGGTTTGGTTTCTTTGGGATGCTCAGGTGTTTTATTTCTTCATAATTCTTTTGTTTGCAATGGGATACTGGAATATTTTTTCTCTGCAATGGTCTGGATTGCAATAGAAAACCCTGTTATTTTACTCCAGAATGTTATAGTTTGCAATGGAACAAAATAGTATTTTACTCTGGCCTATGCTGGTTCTCTTGAGATGCTATGATATCCTTTAATGTAAATTTGTATTCTCCCAAGTGAAGTGTAATACTTCACTAATGAACAAAACACTTTTATTCAACGGATGTACGATTTGGCTCGTTGCAGGGAGTGTGTTTAGGTCCATCTAGTATAATATAAAGATCAGTGGTACGAACACAGAATGACAGTAAAAAAAAAGCAGATCAACACCATCTTATATAAAGTGTGTTTATTTATCTGTGATTTACAAAAGGTATTCTTGTTTTAGTAATGTTTGAGTTGGTTTGAATATTGTTTTATACTAGTCAAGTCTTATATTAATTATTATATTTAAAACGAGTAAGATAATGAACTGATTATACGTATTGATAATATTCGTACACATTTATAGATATTTGAATTAATATGAATTAATTTTGAATGGATTAAACAGTTAATCTCATTTCATTGGTCAATCGATTTTGATTAGATTTTATTTTTGATATTGTTTTTTACTTAATGCTTGAGTGTTTAACCGCAACCATGAAATGTGAATGTAATGAGGAAGATAATGAAAGGTCCGAGCTATTGCCTTTAAGCATCGTAGTGTCAACATTAAAGTCTTCAAGTTTACCTTTCATCAAGGAAGAAATAAAGGTGGGTATACAAGGTATTTATATATTTATGTTGTTTGCGAATATTATTCGTGTCTAAGAATTCATGTAGATACTTAATTTTTTCGTTGTCGTTAAAACGTGTTATTCCAACCTTAATAACACAAAAAATACTCGGGTATAGTACTCTTTATACTTTGTATTCTCGCCAATTTCTTAATATACCTAACATGTACATTTCATTCGTATATTTTTCCAGACATAAAAACACGTAGAATGCATTTCAACAAAAATTTTTATTTTTTAAACAACTAGTCTTTAGCAAATTATTACCATCACATCAAAGCAAACATGCATTACAACAGAGATAAGACCAAATAGCAAATTCAAAAAAGCAACTAGCTTATGTTTTAATTACATTGGAAGTTTAGCTCAACTTCATATAAATTTTAACTTAAAATTATTTGACTCAATGTAGTTGATAGCAAGAATCCATCCCGACCATTTTCTAGAAGGAGTGTAAAATCTATTACACATAATATTGATGATGTCATCATTGCCATAACACGACAACGAGCTTGTATTAATTATTATGACTACTATTCAACCCAGATTGACCTACCCTTTAATTATTATGACACTAAAATCCATATTAGCTTAACCTAACCTTTGATATTATGATACTTTACCAACGAAGCTTAACCCTAACCTTTCATATGTTAATACATTTCATTTGTAATTATAGGTAATATAGACTATCGAATGTAAAAATAAAACATGTTTTATACACATTCAATCATAGCCATTTTAGTGATCACTGCGCAGGATCATGATTCTAACGCAAAGCATCATGGGAGGATGACATCCATCCAGTTTGTAGGATCACAGGAAAATTACACGTCATCATCAATATGTACATTTCGAAAGTGATTAAGCTTGGGCTGTCAAGATTTGTTTGGATGAACTAGGTATTTATTAAAATTCCTAAGAATTTTTAAATCTTGGTGTCTTTCAATTATATGGATTTTTCTCTATGTAATAAAGTAAATAAAATACCCAAACATTTTATTATAACAATGAAAAAGGGATTAAAATTGTTCGGATAAAGCGTACTAAGCCCAACCTGCAGTAATTCCTAGTAGCGATAAATTTGATTGAGAGAATGGTAGGTATTAAATTATCATCATTCCAGTCTTAGTTTAAAATTAATAGCTATGGATATTATAATATAAAAACAACATTTGTTTATATGTATAGGGTCCTTTTAGCCATATTGCTTATAATTTTCTTGAAAGATTCGAGATTGCATTGTCTTCCGGTTTATTTTCAATCGCATATCGCACATTAAGACCCTTTGATGTGAAAAATCTATAACACTCTGAAACAGACTCAAACCTATTGCCACATCTCATGTTCAAATTTCTTCTCGAACTTAGCTTCCACCATAGAGGCATATTTTCTAAAGCACGCATCAACTTCATTTATATTTTCCAAAAGACAAACAACAAAAAAGTAACATTAATGACAAATGGTTAAATGAATAATTTTTTCCTTTCATGGGTGGAAGGAGCAATCTTTTCACAAATATTAGGAGGTACATAGTGAGTGAATTATTCTCTTTTCCTTACGATTAAGTGTGCACAAAATAAAAGGTGATATATTTTGCTATCATTATAAGAAAACCCTTCCCATATATAGTTGAAATAAAGTCTACAACAATGTCCCATTTTCCTGTAATACAGCTATGGAGTGCTCACAACTACATTCTCTATGTGTACAGAGCACTTAAACTTGATGAAGTAAGGATTACCACTAAGTTCGCCTTTCAGAATAATTGAGTTTTTTTTCATAACCACTACCCGAATATTCTTGAAAATAATAGACATACCTTGCTCTTCCATTAGCTTCACGGAAAGTAGGATATAAACACGCGATTCACAAACGTAGACATTAAGAATACTTGTTTGTACGCCCTTCCTTGTTATCAGTGGTAAACAACTTTTATTTATTTATTTTGTGTCTTTCACTTCTATGTGATGATAAAAACGTTATCGTTTCTTTTTAGTTATCCGCATTGCCAACATTAGTACTATCTGGAGCTTTTCAATAAGGGCACTTTGAGCACATGTGTCCTTCATGTGGCAAATATATCATCTATGTATTTATTGAGGTATTTATCGTTCATTTTTTGAACAGACTGATTATATCAGAACGTGAAAATTGATATGTGGGACCGAATGAAAGGGTTTACCAATTTTATCGGGAAAGGTATTTACATATCTTCTATGGTTATTTTATATGACACAATCGACATGGGATCAACCCTACGGAGGAAGTGATATGTTGTTAGTTCAGAATCATTTTACCCCTGGGAGATTGTCTTTATCCGTTAGTTACTTTGATTTGTTATGTATGTATTTTTGTCGCCAATAAGTAGTAAATTTATATTTTATTAACCTAATGTATTAGGTTTGAAGACAAGTCAAATCCACGATGTAGGTTTTATTAACCTGTTTCTGAAAACTTGTTAAAATTGATAAAATACTCAAGTCGAGCGCGTCTGTTTGGATTATGTGAGTGGACTAGCGTCTCAAATGTCGCCATTTTTATTAGGTCTACAAAATGTTGCAAATTTAGGTACATTTGATTCATAGAACTGTTTATCTTCTCTTAACACGCACGCACACACAACACACACACACACACACACATACACACACAAACTCACTCAGAAGTACAGTCATACATCATAACAATTTTTCCTGACGGGTTCCTTACGGGGTTCATACAGCACAAAAAATAACGCCGTACATAATCCATTCCCATTAACATTATACACCCTTCCCTCTCCTCGCATACTCCTTTCGATTCAACCACAACCATATACTCAGTCATATATTCTCTTCTTTTATTAAACCTCTTGAAATTTCAAATTTTCACATTTAAGTAACAACATTTAGCCATGCCTTTCATGGCCTACCCTAAATTGATCCACACACTCTTCCTTCATATATTTACTTTGTCACTCAACTCATCCTTTCAACATGTATAAGCCAACGTAAGACGTGTTTTTCGCATTGACCTGTTAGCGTCTCTTTCAAACCTCATTTCTTTATCACCCATTTATTACTGATAATTTCCATACGTGGTTTTCGACAGACATTTATAGATAACTTATTCCAACTGAATTCACCTTCCTTTGTGCTTCTCCCGACGCGCTCTACATCCACAAAACAATATTAGCGTTAGCACATTTTTATTTACTGCCAACTTTGCCTTTCTTGATAGTACATTATTTGCAATAGTCCATATAGATCCAACTACTCTTCTAGATGTGTTCCCCTGTCGGTCATTCTCACCATCTATACCAACATTCTATCCAGACACACAAAATAATTCACCTGTTCTAACATTTTCCTATTTAATTAATCTGACAATTATTTCTTGAGCCCTCCTTATCAAAAACTATCACTTTAATTTTTGAAGCATTTAAACGAAAATCCATTTCTCTTGTCGCCACATACAAGCAATTTAATAATTTCTGTAAGTCACTTTCATTCTCAACCATCAATACTGCATCATATCAAATAGCTACACTCTCACCTTTACAATGTCCATTAGCACGGCAAACACGCTTTCACAGCCATACCTCATACTTTGATTCATGAATACATTAAATAACCATGGAGTTATATCACAACATTTTATAATAACTTTTTAAATTCCAATAAATTCGTCTAAAGCTACATTTGTACCAAATTTAGTTTTACTTCTATAATACACCGCCATAATTGTATTTATTAAACATACATCCACACCATAATCTCTCAGAACATTTGTTAATATACTCTCACCCAATCGTACACGTTCTTCTTAAGAAATGTTTTACCATGCATTATTTATTTGTATTTAAGACTGTTGGTGTGTGAAAGCCGTTTTTAATATATTATCTCAAATATACTTTAAATATTTTTTGTGAGTAAAGATTAACCTTGTTACACCTCCACAAAGTTAATTTTTAGTGTCTATCAAGAAACATTATTCACATGCCGCTGTGAGAGCCAAGAACTACCACATGTCAAAGGGTATTAACAGTTTTTTTGACCAGAGTCGGTGAATAGCTTTGTTTAGTACCAGAACTCTATTAGTATGTGAATTGTGTGTAACATTGAATCTTCCAGGTCAACAGGCTTACCTCTATAAATACACCTTCCTAGATATAGTTAAATGGTATTTCTAATTTTATATTATTACTTCATTATTTAATTTTGTCTAATATATATGTGCCGAGCTAATTATCATTATCTCGCACAATTAAATGGTTTCGTAGCCTCCTAAATAAGTAGCTAATATTCATTAAACTTGGCTCCCTTTGGAGGCCTCAAGCTCAAGCCCACCTATTATTATCCTCCATGATCTTCTACGAGCCTCAATCGATTTACTCTCCTAAATTATCCTTCCATGGACGAGCCACCATATTCGACCTTCTAATGTTTCTTCTATCCCTCTTTTTCTGTAACTGCTCGCGCACGCGCAGTAGCAGTCCCGTGCTGGGACGGGTTCGACTCTTAGCCCCGTCTCGACACACAGTCTTAAAAGTAGACCAGAGCTGGGACGGGCTCTGCTCTTAGCTCCGTCTCTCGACACAGAATTAGTAATAGTCCCGAACTGGGATGGGCTCGACTCTTCACCCCGTCTACCTTGACTTGCCTGATTGTGCTAGTTTCAGAGTCGGAGCCCTTCAAGTTAGTTTAACTTGGACAAGCAGTGAACGGTCAATATTCACCACAAAAGGATGGGGCTTCGATGTTGGACAACGGACAGTACGTTTGTTTAACGTTTTGCTGGGTCATCCTGCACCACAGCTGGCAGTCGCTGTCCTTGTCGATTAGTATGGTCTCCAGCGGACGGGAACCTCGGGCTCGCCGGAGCTAGCCCCCGCCACATTTGATTCGATTACTAACCATCCACTACTTTTGATGACGTGGGAGTACAACTCACTTTGGCCTGCAGATCGTTCCTAGCGGCCACGCCTTTCGTCTACACTTGCTAGCACGGAGGTACCCTTCGTCGGCTCCGCTTCGTGGCCCTTCTTGGTACACGTCCACTTGTCTACTCATGGTGCCAACCTGGTATGCCGCAGGGCCATTTGGACTGCACCCGTGCTGAGTGCGTGGGACGGGAGACTTGGTGCTTACTATACTTTCAGAGCTAGCGGGCTGGTATAGGAAGAGTCATCAGGTGTCGTATCTAGGCGGGCTAGCCTAAACCTAGTCACTGGCTAGGGTCCCTAGCTGTAGGGCCATTTGACGTCCTATATACAGTTTTGTTGTGAACCTTTAGCTGGCTCAAGCTCACAACGGACTTGTCGACAGGTAGAACAGAGCCAGGCCTCTGTACTCTCTGAACTAAGGGCTGGTTCATGTTACCTATTGTGGTACTTAGGGTTATAGGATTAGATAGCCTACTTATTCTTTGAAACCTTAGATGTTTATGCGTGTAATATTATTCTTATTTGTGTTAGTTTGTTAGTTAGCACTAGGTGAGTAATCCGGTTGCCCAAGATTATGGGAGTAACTTCGGGTTGTTGTTATTATTGCATTTTCTATTACGCTGATGCGTTTGGGTACCTATAGAATTAGATAGCCTACTTATTCTGTGAAACCTTAGATGGGTATGCGTGCAATACTATTCTTATTTGTAATAGTGTGCTAGATAGCCGCTAGGTAGGTAATCCTGTTGCCCAAATTTTTAGGAGCAACCTTGGGTTGCAATTATTATTACTGCTTTTATCACGCTGGTGCGTTTGGGTAACTATGGGTAATGAACAGAGGGTTATGTAGGTGAACAGCTACCGGCTTTCATTTGGGAGAGCCGGGTATTGATTAAGGGCCTGATTAGGTCTGCCGCCTTAGCCGTTGGCCCCAGTTAACTGTTGTTCTGGTGTAGTGTTGTGGTCACTCCTTTAGAGTGCACCATGTTAGTGCTTGGCTGTAATGGCTCGCACAGTTCTTAAATGTTAGATCCATTTAGAGGGGATTCTAAGCCACCTTCTTGTGGACTTAGTGACTTGGTGCATTGTACACCCTTCTGAATAAGCTTTGATTATTAATCTTAGTTTACCGCTTCCCACGTATGGATTCCTAATTTGAATGTTTAATTCTTGTAATTCAGGATTATGGACGGCTCCCCCATGGGGCAGTGGGGTAGGATGTTCACCACATACTCCCAATTTCTCTAACTGCTGATCGAGACCGTTTAAAGGCCTGTCAAGGAGAGGAGATATTGAGTATGCTGCATTGTTGCTTGACATCAATGCCCCTTGGCTATTAGGCTACCAAAATCCTGTAATACTCTGCCTTCAGCTATTTTGTTATTTTTGGTTTCTTGTCAATAGGATGTATGCTATACTAATATTTTTTGTCCCTCTTAATTAAATTGTATGCTATTCTTGTATTTATGTTTACTTGCAACCCTTCCTGCGATTCCTGTCGCGTAGGGTGCATATATATATGTTGTATAACTACTCTGTCCCTATCGTAGGGATGGTAGCTTAAAATGATTACATGTAAAAGCACATTAATATGGATTAAAGGAAGATAATTTTTATTAACTATATTTTTATTACCTGTTAATGATTTATCTACCATAGAGTTAGAAGTCCTTGGTTATCTTTTGTTTATAGATTATAAATATAATGTAATTTACAAATAGATGAGACACTTAAATCCTCCCAGGAACCTCTCGAATTACATATAATAGTGATCTAGAGATTTTAAATTGAAATATTGAGAAAAAACACAATTAACTCTGAAGGGCCTATAATTGAAATCACAATTTTATTCAAAAAGTACACCTAATTATATAGACTATGTAAACTAGTTGTAAAATCACATTTTAATTTGTACAAATAATATCAGGAAAAAAAATCAACAAGTAACATTATATTATATCAAAATATGATATTGATTGAAATAGTGGACTTTGTTTTTATAACATATAGAATATGAGTAAAAATAAATTTTCATTGTTTCCTCAATAAGGCTATCATTTATTTTTGTAACTTAAGTATTAATGTTTATGCACGGCGGTCCTTTTACCTAGCAACTACTCTCATGCCTGCTGAAAAGTTAAATAGCTGAGGAAATTCCTTGAAGTTGACAACTGAATATTTTTAAATATGTGTGTCAACTCACATTGTACATCATTTGAGAATTGGAGAGGTTTGTTTGGAAGATAGAGTGGGTGCTGGGTGGGTTGTGTTAATTAATAAACAGGTGTTTGATTGTGACTGAACCATGAATAAAAAATGAACTGCATAGGCTTCTGTCTGCAATATTATAAATGGAATAAAACTAACATTAATACAATAAAGAAAATTGAAAATAATTTCAATATTCTTTAATTTAAAATAGGCAAAAAGATCGAAAATCAAGAAAATTATATTATTTCAAGAAATTTATTTTATGCCAGATACATGGGATTATTTACAAAAAATTGACTTTCTTTTCAATTTTTTACTTTTTCACTAAAATTATACAATTTTATACATCCCAATATAATATGGGTTGAACATTCTTAATCACTGTATTTTCTATGGATTATTTTACTTTCACAAACTAAATTCAAATTAATATTTTAAAATGTTTAGTGATTCACTTTTTATAAATAAACAGTTGTAGACCTATTTATATTGTTTACAGAATGAACCAGATTGCGATTCAACTCAACTTAAACTGGAGAGTACCATTGGACCCGCACTTCATCCTATTATAAAACCAGCCAGTGATGTGCGTGAAGAGCTTTGTTTTAAAGAAGAACTGTGTTTTGATGAAAGTTCTATTGATGTTAGCCAAAATAACAAAATAGGACTTAAACAAAACTTCACCAATGAAATTAATAAAAGGGTTTTTACAAATGACAAAATAAAATACACTACTTTTTTAAACAATGAGCCCAATCTGGTTCAAGAGAATAGAGAAAAATATAAGTGTCATAATTATAGCAAGTCATATACTAAAAATAACCTTAAATATCAATTGCTACCTGAAAGTGAACAAAGACCTTACAAATGTGATGTTTGTAGCAAGAATTTCAAAATTAAGAGCAACCTTAAAATACACCTAGCTACTCATGGTGAACACAGACCTCACATATGTGACTTTTGTGGCAAGGGTTTCAAACAAAATAGCAAACTTAAAAAACATCTTCTTACTCATGGTGAACACAGACCTCACAAATGTGATGTTTGTGGCAAGTGTTTCAAACAAAATGGCGACCTTAAAAACATCTTCTTACTCATGGTGAACACAGACCTCACAAATGTGACTTTTGTGGCAAGGGTTTCAAACAAAATGGCAACCTTAAAAATCATCTTCTTACTCATGGTGAACACAGACCTCACAAATGTGATGTTTGTGGCAAGTGTTTCAAACGAAAAAACAACCTTAAAAGTCATCTCGCTACTCATGGTGAACACAGACCTCACAAATGTGAATTTTGTGCCAAATGTTTTAAAAAAAAGGGCACTCTTAAAGTTCATCTCGCTACTCATGGTGAACACAGACCTCACAAAGTGATGTTTGTGGCAAGTGTTTCAAACAAAATGGCAACCTTAAAAAACATCTTCTTACTCATGGTGAACACAGACCTCACAAATGTGACTTTTGTGGCAAGGGTTTCAAACAAAATAGCAAACTTAAAAAACATCTTCTTACTCATGGTGAACACAGACCTCACAAATGTGATGTTTGTGGCAAGTGTTTCAAACAAAATGGCAACCTTAAAAAACATCTTCTTACTCATGGTGAACACAGACCTCACAAATGTGACTTTTGTGGCAAGGGTTTCAAACAAAATGGCAACCTTAAAAAACATCTTCTTTCTCATGGTGAACACAGACCTCACAAATGTGATGTTTGTGGCAAGTGTTTCAAACAAAATGGCAACCTTAAAAAACATCTTCTTACTCATGGTGAACACAGACCTCACAAATGTGATGTTTGTGGCAAGTGTTTCAAACGAAAAAACAACCTTAAAAGTCATCTAGCTACTCATGGTGAACACAGACCTCACAAATGTGATGTTTGTGACAAGTGTTTTAAACTAAAAACCATTCTTAAATCTCATTTCCTCAGTCATAGTGAACACAGACCTCACAAATGTGATGTTTGTGGCAAGTGTTTCAAAAAGAAGCACACTCTTAAGACTCATCTACTTGTTCATGGTGAGCAAAAACCCGCACATGTTATATTTGCATCAAGTGTTTCTAAATAAACAACAATCTGTAAATACATATTACTTATAGTCATAGCTTATCCATTTCTTAAATAACATGGCCTCCAATAATTCCAGAGCCCTTCCAACCTTATTTTTTAAAATTAACAAATCTAGAGGCCATAACCATTTTCACAAACTTCCCTTAGACCGTGTCAAGAATAGAAATGATGAACTCCTTAACATATTTTTAATTACAATTTTCTTATTTATATGTATGTTTCCGAGACAAATATTATTAGAAATTCTTGGATTAGTTTGAATAAATATGAAATTTATCATTAAATTCAGTTAAAATATCGTATCTTGTATCAATAAATTATAGAAATAAACAATATTTTGTACATTTGATAAATAACTATTTAGTTTAAAAGTTTCTTTTCTTTAGAAAATGACAGGAATTTGTTAAGTGTTGTGTTTATTCATTCATTTAGACTTCTTACAATAGAGCTAATATTAAGATAAATTAAATCTGTTCTAGGCATAGTTAACAATAAAAAAAATCCTTGTTCAAAGTGGCATTTAATAATTAATCTAGTAATAATATTTAGAGCAAATTATTCAAAATATCTTCCAATAAGTCTCAAACCTGAATTCTCTCTTATGCATAAGGTGTTGGATATAATGGTTGTCCAAGATCCCTCATACATAAATAAAATGCGTTTATAAACATGGGAAACTATAATTATAGTCTATATGTATTTAACTACAATCCTATCTGCTACAATTTTTCGTGTGTCCACCTTCTCAACCGTAAGGCCTTATGTGTACCACCTGGCTGAAATAACCTCCTCTAACCGGCAACATATTTCCACGCTACTCAAATGCCAGTATTATACAAGAAATACACAATCTATTCCGCACAACTCTCCTATCACAAGTTAGCAAGATCGAACCGCCAACCCTCCAAGCCGCGCTGACAAACACCACAATGGCGGCGTCTGGAGGTGACATCACGACAGCTTGAACTAAATGAAACTGCCATAAACAAACACCACATTATTCTCTGAAATCTTGCCACTTAACTCTCCTTTCCCTTTTTTATTTACTTTGAACGCCTCTTCTTACTCTTTTCGATAAAAATACATTTATTTGATTGTAGCTGAATGTCATTTGTAGGAATATTAGGTAGATAGGGTTCAAAGCTACTTGGACTCGTTAGTTAAAATGTTATATATGGGTCAGACTTAGTAAAATGTCTACATATCCGTCTAAATTTCCACCATGATTTTCCACTCACTCACACCCTTGCTTTTATATGCTTCTTTATTTTCTTACTTGGGCTCCCTTACAGTAATTTATCTTTTAACTTTATCTACTCCAATGTATTAATATCAGCTTCAGTGGCTGCATGATCTAAAGTATCACTCTCTGAATAGATTGGCTTGTTGGTGCCCGGGAGTACGAGGTTTGAATCCCAGTAAGATATATTGAGGGGGTATTTATTAAATATTTCCCCACCCTCTTCCCATGCTAATGCGAGTACAGTACATATTTCCTATTCATTTTCCCCCATATTATTTCTTTTTTTTTTTCCAATTGATAAATAACTTTTAAATTAAATTTGAAAAACAAAATTTATAATATTAATTACCACTTCAATGGCCACTCAGTTTTAATCCCAAGCCCATTTAGTTGGTTAGTTATAAGAAGGGTGCTTTAGCCTTTTTTTATTCCTGGTAAGATGTATCGAAGACAGTACATCCTGGCATAGGCAGAACCGTTGGGTTTATGAATCCTCTCTGGATGTACTAAAAATGATTCCCTCTCACTATTTCTAGATAAACAGAGCATACCTTTTTTTTTTTTTTTACCAACATGAAAGTTAACAATACTATTAGATTAATTCTTTCAGCCATATTGTAAACAATTGTTAACAAGACGTTCAATTTGACTTTTATTTATGATTTAAGAAAAGTAGAAATAAAAAGTGATAGTGAAAGGGTAGGTTGACACTGATACTAAGCAGCTGTGTTCCTAGCGTTGGTAAATAAAGTGAAAGGGTTGGTTGACCTTGGGTGATAGCCAGAGTTCTTCAACAAAAGACAACTAAACCAAAAAACACACACAAAAAATGTTAATACAAGTGGATTGAATATGGATTAAGGTAATCTGCCATACTTAATACCAAGTCATTAATAGTTGTTATATGATAATAAATAAATGAGGTCACATTAATGAATAAAAATGTGTGAGGAAAAGTGACCCTATTTTTAAAAACTAATTTCAGGTATTAATTAAAAATATATGTAAGATAATGTTATATTAATGACAGTTTAGTTAAGTAAATGTATGTTTAGATTCAAGTTGTACAAAAAATTTACCATAGAGAGTTCGGTGAATGGAGATTATTATTATTATTAGCACCGCGTCTTACTACCCGTTCGGGTTATACGCACTTACGCTAACGTGTAATGGTAGGGTGATTGTGAGATGAAATGGAGGACATACAGTTCAACGTGGGATCCGAACCACGGTGGAGGCCTGGCATTCCCCACATTCACAAGTTGTGATTAATACATGTCTTGTCAGAGGTGAGGGAAGGGTTTGGTAATCAGATAAATCTTTGCCGGGACCGAGGATTGAACCCCGGCCGCCAGCATAGAAGTCTGGAATGGAGATTGATTGGGTAAATAACACAACCCATGTACACATTAGAGTTTAAATAGAAATAATTGGCTTAATTATAGCCAAATTAAACCTTTATAAAATTAATTTTAATATTTATTTTATCCAAGTAATTCAAAATTTAATTTGAATTTATAGTACTTTGAGATTTTTCAACTATTAACTTATATTAACTTTCAAAATTTGTCAAACTACTCAAATAAATTATATTTGGATTTATTAAATTTAAACTTAATCTAATTTTATCTAAGCTCAAATACAAAGTTGATTATTCAACCAGGACAATTTATAATTTTGTTAAAATTTAATATTATTACCATTATAATAACAGTGCAACAAACGGCGACAATTTTTCAGGGTAAAAAAGAAAATAAGGCGAATAAAAATAAATAATAAAACATAAAATTCCTTTTTTCCATTTATTCATTAAGAAGACTGAACATAAAAAATAAAAGTAATCAATTGTGAAAACATATAAACAGTTTATCATAACTAATGTATTGTTAAGTAATTTTAAATCAATGTTTACACACACATTTTATGTAAACTTACACTCTACACATTTATTCATGTTTAATTTTAAGAATAATCAAAAGTAAAATATGACGTAGCTCTTGCACAGTATGGAATTTGCTTTTATCAAAATTCATTATGTTCATTAAGGCCGGTATGCAAGAACGATGTTGGAGTAGGAGTAAAGGAGGAGTAAAGGCGGAGTCAGCTACTCTTGAGGAAGGAATCCGTGTCGTGCTAGAACGTCTGGCTTGAGTTACTCAAGGTCACGTGATGAAATATTACACAGAAGTACCACATATCCAGGGGAAATAAAATTCACTAGATCCACCGCCTTCTAAAGTGTCGATTTTGCTTGTAAAGTTTGATAACCTGCTTAAATATGTCCTCTTGTTGATAAACACATCGTAATTAATTAAGAGCGTGTGGTGAAGTGAGAAAGAGAAATGGTATTTATTAAAATTAAATAGGTAGTTTCCAACTGTCAAATGAAAAAAGTATTATGTTAGGACCATCGCAGCCAAGAAGAAAGCGTGGGAACAAATTAATAGAATTTTAAATCTTCCAGTAACCTCCAAAAGGTGAGTTTATTTTTATCTTATATTATTTTCACTTTAATACTTTATATAAAATCACGTATATTGTTTGAGTAATTGGATCGTCTATAGAAATAAACACAAGTAAAGTAAAATCTTTAAACGTGTTTCTTATTGATGGTAAACACAAACGTCAACGTAACAAAAAATTATTTGTAGGCCTATGCTATTAATTTGCGTAGGCCCTAGCGTTGATAAGTTTTATTCCCTTTCTCTGTAGGCCTAGCGTTTATTTTTGCATAGTATAAGTCGAAACAAAAGTTTTGAAATTCTAAGAACGAGTGGAATTTATATATTATTGAACTAACCTAATCTTTACTCCTAACTTTATGTATTTTGTCTACTGGTAGGTCTTAGTAGGCCTGATTTAGCAATTTAGACCAGTACTATCTTAGGCTAGTTAACCTTCAATATAATATTTTTGTACAAGGTCTAGGCCTAGTCACAAAGTAAACATAGTAACTAAACTAACAATGTCATCCTCATAAATAGAAAAATATTACAACATACAAATATACAGTATTACCTTGAAGTTTATAGAGACAACAAATTTCATAAAATGCTTCACTGATTATTAGAACCAGTATATTAATATAGCCAGCTGTATAGTGGGAACTTTCATTAATATAGGCCTTTATAATAATTTATAATAACCATTAGTAATCTTTTCTTGTTTGATAACAAAGACACCTCAAGTTGACCTAGTTGGAACTGTGTTTATATTATATTGTGAATCATTTTAGAACTCTGGTTCACCTGCACAAACATTGGGACATTGTCAAATCAAGAAGGAAGAGGCAACTAGTCGAAGAGACAGTGGAACTGATGAGCACTGGACGAGGGCTCTACAATTCTCACAAGCCATCATGTCCCAGGGTCGAGGTGGTAGCCCCCCCATAACTGCTGCTCTGAGGTCTACAGGTTACACCGTTGCTGTCAATACCATTATGGAGTATCTCGATACAACAGGTAGGCTATGTGGGATATTACAACTATAAGGTTCATATTTACAGAGAGATGCACACACAGAAACAGATTTTATAAGTTTATTTATATTCATAGATATAATTTGGACTGAGAAGGGTAGGCCTACTATTTACTTTTTAATAAACAAAATATTGATATACATACAAAATAGGTGTAAGTTTCATGATAGTATACAGAAAATTAACAATTGTTTACAAAATTAATTACATGATTGTCATAAACATGCTAACTCCTGAAAAACGACTTTGTTGACTTTAATCTGAATGGACATGTCTAGTATTGGTGGATGGAGTCTTTAAGAGCAAATAATCCACACTTATCGATAAGTTAGGCCTGTCCTTTGAATCTTGTTTTAGTTACCGTACATAACATATGTGTCCTTATAGTGAGTATTAGGTTTAAGATGTAGGTATGTGTTTACAAATTATAATGTGCAATATCAATCAAACTTGCATCTATTGACCTGCAATGCTTTGAATGTTAAATTACATTTTCAAAAGCTTATTTGAAAATGTAATCTAAATGTTTTAATTAAAATCAATTTGATGATTATGTGCATTGACACCCTAATTTAGTATTCTAGTAAAAAGGACTTGCAGAAAACAAGCCATTGAAACATTTATCTGTGCAATATACAATGGTAAGAATGTTAATTTATTAGAGTTATTCTTTGATATTATTGGAAGTAGCAGCTGAAGGTCACATGACTTGACATCTGACTTATGAAAGCTGTTTTAATAACATCTAAAATTTAATAAAACCTCCCCATTTAAACATACTATCCTTTATTTT
This sequence comes from Timema cristinae, assembly GCA_039000515.1. Taxonomy (NCBI): domain Eukaryota; kingdom Metazoa; phylum Arthropoda; class Insecta; order Phasmatodea; family Timematidae; genus Timema; species Timema cristinae. The sequence continues at coordinate 8,778,441 of JBCFYV010011172.1, read as the reverse complement.
TCAGATCTCCCAACTACAAGCAGTGTCAGTTTGTCGCTGCCATTTCTTACCAGTGCTTCAAGTCTCGGTCAGCCTTTTCACATCACCTGCATCCCTCTTGGGGACCCCAGACCTTTAAATTTGACTATTATATGTAAAATAGTTGACAAAACATTCAAAACAATTATAATATTTCCACATTTATTGTTAACACTATTATTATCTTTATATCTGCATTCAAGTGAATCAATTTTCTTTTTGATGAACTAGAAAGTGTTTAATTTAGAGTGAGCTCTGATAGATGAACATTAGGTTGTTGCTCCGTAGTTAGACCTAAGGTTAGGAATCTTTGTTGATTACTTTTGACATTTTTGTGATGGATCTATTTCTCTTGAATAATAAATACCGTAACCTGATTATTTTTTTTACCAAGAAAGCATGCCTATAAACAAAAACATCATATTCAATTTTTTTTAAACACTTTTGTTTACTATGTTTAATGTTCCGATTGATAACTAACCTTTATATCTTTATATAGACCTGTTATAGCTAGGTAGTTTATATTAATTTTACATATTAAATTACTGTTTATTAATATTTTATACATTTAACTTGCTATTATGTCTCAAATTATGAAACATAAAATTATAGGACTTAAGAATTGAGCCTAGATGTTCCGGCTATAGAATTTATAAAACCACCAAACATTTTCCCATTTGTTAAAAACATTATTCATATTAGGGTTATTTTCAAGTGATGTGTAGTAAAATTACAATTTCCAATATCCATTGTGTCGAGATCGTTCACCCTGCATTAACCTATAAAATGTAAATATATCTACATTCTTATGTTATAAAGTGATTAGGGAACTTTTCACTTCCACTCTGGAGGGTCTCTGGGGTACTTGATTTCCTGTTTTTATGTTAACCACTTATGTTGTTGCTAAGGACTGCAGGTATCTTAATTCAGCATTGCAAATTAAATTTTGACAATTTATATATTTTTTTTTTGTCTGGCCAATCTCTAGTGTTTATCTTTTAAAATAAACTGACTGTGAAAAAATGATTATAATTATTTCCATTCCTTAGCAGGTTGGTTTATTATTTTTCATCCCAAGGTCCAAATTTGAGCATCTGTTTGCACCACAAGCCGAAGATATATCCAGTAGTTTGTCTTAATTATATAGGCTCGTAAACAACACTCAGAAATTATTTTTAATATTATATTAAATAGATTATATTTGGAAGAAGGTAAAGAAAAGGTAGATAGAAACATAAAAAAGGGACGAGTTATATTATATAAATTGTAATTTTGTCTGGAGAATCTGTCCAATTATGTCATAGATAAGTTTAATTAAATACATCAAAAATATTTTATGAAATGTCAATCACTTTCACTGAACTTAGCATTATTAAATAATATATACCGATTTTTATCAATAAAATAAATGCATAACGAGATGCAGCCATGAGCTTTTCTAAATAAATGTTATTTGAATCATCAGGCCTTCTTCCAATATTTGCCTGGTAAGTATTAAAGTAAGTGGGAATTTAATAGTGTATAAGGCCAAATTATTTTGGTTTGTTACGTTTCTATTATATTGAATTGAACTTCAACAATATTGCATACAACATATTCACTAAATGTGTTACAAATCATATAACATGATCAACACTAAACCCACCTCGGTGGTGTAGTTGGCTAACACGCTACTTTTGTGTTGAGCTAGACCACAGAGGATAGGAAGAGTTGAGGTTCGAATCTCGGTCGAGTGAACTGAGGTGAATTTTCCTAAATAGTTTTTCACTCTCCCTCCACACAAGTGTGGGTTCACTTCCTCTAAATTCAACCTTTCATATTCCCAACACATTACCTAGTGTAATTATTTATTAGGCGTACAACCCGAATGGGTAGTAAGATGTAGTGCTAAAAAAAATCTCTAATACATCATTATTATTATTACTATGGTACTTTGGTGTCAACGTGCTTGGTTACAGTACCTGTAATCTGAGACAGGAAAACATCCAGGTTTACAACTCCAGTAACAGTAAAAGAAAATTAAAATAGTCGATTTCAAAATTATTTATTAGCCCTCACTGGCAAGGACCACAATCATCATGGTTTTTAACACACAATATTTATAATATAAACATGATATTATGTTCTCTCTAACGATCAGTGTCAGAGCAGCTTGTATTATGTTTCGTCATGCTTGGCACAGTGTGTATCATGGCCCGCCACTACAGTCTGTGTAAAGTTTGTGTCTTGATATTGTACAAGTATAAACACTAAAATAAATAATTCACTTTTGTGGCCACATGGTCTAAAATATCAAACTCACAAAAAAACTAGACTGCTGAAGATAGGGAGATCATGGTTTGAATCCCAGGCAAGTCTAACGAGGGTGGTCTTTTGTAAATGGTTTTTCCCTTTTTCCTTGCAAATGTGTATACACTATTTAATCCAAACTTCCTCATCCCAGAAACAGTGTGATCAGTATGAATGCATATAACCTGACCAGATAGTACGACAGTGCTAAATCGACAAGATTGTGTATATGATCGGTGATAAAGATCGTACAACTAATTGTGTGTGGATTTCTTATTAGTAAGTTTAAAATGTAAGAATTTAGAGTGAATTTACGTAACAATACATCCACCTTAGCATAAAGGGATTAAAAATCTACTCTGCTGAGTAGAACGAAAATAATAATTTCCTCTCTCTCCTTGGGACATACATTTAGCATCAAAATGAGCAGTGATAACCTGCTAGTTTCCACCATTCTCCATTTCATTAGAGGTCTGTAAGGTCAAGATAATGGATGTCCACATTTGGTACGTGTGTTGATACAAGAAGTCTGTTTCTAACGGAACATGAAACCAGCTTTTTTAGTAACATTACCGATGTTTTGATTTGCCCGCCACAATGATTTTAATAAAGTTCCAACTGTAATAGTCCATGTGGTGAAGCCCAGACTCTCAGATGGACCCCCGGGGCTCTGGACAGGTATGTGGGTGCAGCCTCTTCGATATGAAACTCCAGGGAAGTTGGCCTAGTCATAGAACAGCATTCGCACAGCTCCCAGTTCAGCTTCTGTGGTGGGAAACCACACCACATGTTGCATGTTTTGGGCCAACCAAATTGATATTTTCTTAACAACACGCGATACCATTGACTGGTCAATATTATAGGCCTACATTTCTCCGCCAACAACCTAAAAATGGAAGAACAAAGTTACTAGCCAATTTTAAAAAATTATAAGAATAGATATGTCTGTAGTCCGACCTAGGCCTACTGTGATTTTTTTAGAGGTAAGGTTATTTTGGATTTTATATATATACAAAAAATCAATATTAAATGTCAACCAAAATCCCAATAGCTACTGTATGTCACAAAACAATCAATTAGCCTATTTGCTTCAATTACATAATTAAAAACAATGGAAGAAATATGTTGTCAGTAAATAATACAAGTCCTAATATTAATTAAACTTATATACTGATGCTAAATTAATCTTAACTAACACATTACAAAAACAAACATGAAAATTTATTAATGTATTCAATCAAAAAATTTAAATTAGTTGTTCATTCTTAAAAAAAAAGTTAATAACAATGTTTTTTGTAAGTTTAGTAATAATAAATAATATAACCTTAAAAAAAAGTATATTTATAATTTGGTATTAACTTACTTGTAAGCATTCCGTGGCATAAAACTGAAGGGTGGTCAACATTTGTTGTAAATGAAGCAGTGGAAGTCATCGTTGTGTTTCGGGATTGTCAATTTTCAACGTAGGGAAGTTATCTTGTCATGCAACTTCCTTCTAAAATTGAAAATATTTTACGAAATTGTTCGTCAGAATAAGCCTAACAGGTATCCTGGAAATCCCTAACATGCCTCCGTTAAATCACAACAACTTTATTAGCCTCTTCTTCAAAATAGTCGTCGATAACGTCTAAATACGTGACAATCCGGTAGTCATGTAGCGCCATATTTTCTTGACAACACAAAACAAAATAACAGATGTTTGACATCTCTATTGCTCATGCGCGCCGCGCTGGGGTAGCCCTGTGTATAAGGGATAGGAGTAAACCTATGTATAAGGGATAGGAGTAAAGCAGAAGGCTGGTCGGGACCAACCTTTGGAATTACTCAAGCACGCGCCCACGCGCTTGAGAATTACTCAAGAGCGCGCACGCGCGCTCGTCCTAGCAAGCAAATCAACCGTCCTCCGCCTTTACTCCTTCTCCGCCTTTACTCCTACTCGTTCTTGCATACGGGCCTAAGTTCTTTAAGATATAATCAAATGGGGGTATTGTAATGACACTGTTTTGGACTCCTCATTAATTCAAAACTTCATGGATCAAGTGTAATTTTCTATAAACTACTGTATGTAAAATTTCCTTTTAATACTTCATCCATGGAAACTCACGTGCTTTTCAGGTATAATGTCAATGTATTGCGCTTCAATTTTTTTTTTTTTTCTCTTAAAGATAAACTCCGTAGTATTCGAAAAATCATATTACGCTGGCTTCCTCTGCCCAATAGGAAAACCGGTCTTCACAGCAATAGGTTGCTTAGAGTTATTCTATTTGTTAGTTTTAATACTGTAGACAAGGGGAGTGTTATATTTAAGCCGCTTGTATATTAGTATCTACAGAGTAATATAACAACATGACCTACAGTGCCGGTAGTTTAAATCTACATAGCAATATAACAACAAGCTATATCACATAACATCATACACACAGTGCCGAACGTATAATCATCTGAATAAATCAAGGGCAACATCAACAGTCTTGTTCATTTAATAAGATAAAACTTTAACAGTATCATCATAACTGGGTCCCGATCACGGGGCTATAAATACCAATATAAATCCGTAACATTTTAATTGGCACCCGATCACGGGTCTATAAATACCAATACATATTTATATCTTCATATATCTTCATAAACTCTGCTTTCCAAGCCCTCCCATAATATTTCCCCATCTTTTTTTTAAGCCTACGTCACTGTAAGCTACTTAGATAAATGTTTATAGAAATGCTAAATGGGTTTGATTTTAAAATTTTGGTCCAAGAAAGGTCGAATGAAGAACTAAAGACTGAAACTATTCTGATGGAAACATACGACCGGTATAATGAAATCATAGCCTAACTTATGTAGTTGCAGGCTGTGATTAGCCCAGTGGCCCATCGGGCCTTGGGTCGGTACGCTCTCAGGTTTCTCGAATTTGCAATAGTTCCATTTTTACAGCCGAATTCTATACCAAGACAATATTGGAGATTTCGCAAATCTCTCATTTCAAATTCGTTCAACAGCTTCTTCTTTATATGGTTCAATTTTTCTTGACTATTTTATGCCATGACTACATCATCTACATAAATTGCAACCAGAATTTTTCTCTCCCTCTGATCATAATGTAGATGCAAGGATCAGCCTGTGAAGGGATGCATCCTAATTTACAAAGTTTAGAATCTAATTTACAGAACCATTGGCTTCCTGCTTGCTTTAGTCCATACAACGCCTTCTTAAGATGGCATACCTTTTCACCAATTTGTTGGCGTAGCTCTTAAAGCATTTTCTTTACCTTTTTGAACATGGTGGAGTCTTCATTAGCACTTTCTTCAAACATGACGTTGCATAGGATTCTTTCTAGAAATTCAGCCTTTTGCATAAATAATTTTTCTTCTATATCCCCACTAAGGAAAGCTGTTGAGACATCAAGTTGATTTATTTTTAGATTTTCTTCGACTGATAGAGCAAGAAGAGTTCTGATAGAGCTTAATCTGGCGACTGGAGCATACGTCTCTCCATAGTCGAGTCCTGGTCTTTGTGAGAATCCTCGAGATACAAGACGTGCTCTTCACCGCTCAAGATCAACATTTTGTTTAGACTTATTATATAGCATCATTTTGGAACTCATTACATTTTATCCAATATGTTTTGTCACCAAATTCCAAGTATCATTCTTTATATGGGTTTGATTTAATTTTTTTTATGTCTTCATGCCATTCTTCCGCATCTGGCCCATTTAGAGCTTCCTTAACTTCACATAATGCAGACATGTCATATTCATTCATCCAAGGGGGTAGTCTAATTGTATGTCTTGGTCAGTCAGTGGCGCAGGAACTAGGGGGTACGGGGGTAAATTTTACCCCCCCAAGAAATGGAGGGGGGTAAAATGTATCATTTTTGTCCCTACGCTCTCAAACAAATATAATAAAACTTTTAGATACTAGAAAGATCTTGTTGAGGCAAGATACACAGTTCACTCTAAGGTAACATAATAAAATTAAAATATAATCCTGTTTCGAGTGGTTTTATTGGCGAGTCCTGACCTATCGTAAGTACTGCTTAGTGCTTGGGACAGCAATCACCAGTCTCCACCACGCCCTTCTGCTAGGCGCGACAGTGCTGCTATGTTACTTTACAAGTCCACTTGTGACTTGTGCCAAAGTCTTGGAGGGGGATGGGTTTTAAATACCATCTGGTATTCACTCATTCACGTGGGGAGTGGTGACTTGAGTGTGTCATCAGACAACAAAGATACGTTTGTTTTTTTACTGTTACCTTAAGTCTTACGAATTGAAGTGGACAATGAAGAGATCTCATGATGGGAAGATAACAACCTTCTTCAAAGCCAAGCAGAGACAATCAAAAGAACAATGTCCTGGTAAGTTATAACAATGAAATAAAACTGATCAATAAATTATTATAATCTCTTAGAAAGATAATTCCATTTCAATTGGTCACTAAAATTATTCTTTTATATATTATACTGTAATAAAAAAATATGTATTGTTATATCTTTTATATAAATTGTATAAATTATTATATTCTTTGTGTCTAATATTATTGTCTTCTGCATCTTGTTAACATAACAACAATAGTTAACATCAAGATGTATAAGGACGGTGTTATTGTTGGGCGCCACCCTAGTATCTAGGAAAAAAATAATAATTAAAAGAAAAAAAGAAAAATTTTGCCTCGGCAAATTCAATCATTGGCACTACGACTCTCAATACTCGAGACCACTGGGTAAACTTAAAAACTAAAACATGAACAATTCAGATAAAATGGTTTGTTGGAACAAAATGTAATTTAGACAATAAAAAAATAAATGTATAAAATAATAATTGTTGGCACTTTTGTGGATTTATTATTGTTTTCCATTTTACCACATCCCAAGCCTACCTAAGGAATTCCGGGTAAATATAAATATAATTTAACAAAGTATAGAACAGTAATGTTGAGACAAAACAAAAAAAAGAATATATAATAATAAAAAATTTAATAATTAGACATAAAATGAAATGTTAATTGATTCTCTACATTAGTCTGTCTTTCTGAAAGTAAGTGCATTCTGATTTTATAGGAGAAACAAAAAATGATAATAATAATTTATAGTTGAAGAGTTGGCTTGGCCTCACCACTGAATTAGTCCATATTGACACCAACTTCAGAGATTTGTTACGCTTTAGTAATTCGAATTCTTACGCAATTTGAAAACGAAAATAAACCATCTAGTTCTTGTACACACACTTATATTTCCATTTTACCACGTGTACTTTAATTCACAACCTTAAATTCACTTTAAAATAATTTTAATTAGGAGCTTCGCAGATTTGGCTCCATGTTAAAACCACTCAGAAGAAGAAGACGACGTCTCTTATAAAAAAATCTTCCAAAACCAAATTTAAAAAAGGCTCTATTCTTTACTTCCAAGTCCAAAGAGAAAACAAATATATATATAAATCCAAAAGATAAACTGTTGGCTATGGACTAGGGATGAAAATCAAATAAAATGCAGGTTTAACATAAATATTGAACTGTATGCTAATGAAAGTGAACAGTGTTTTTCTTAAAGAATTAAATGTTTATTTCAATCTGTCAGAATTGAAAAACGCGCTTGTTTTGAGTTATTTACATCGAGCTTTGTCTTCTTTTGCGAACAAATCCGCTACTCACTTGTTTGATAGAACTGCGCATACGTTGAAATCAAACATGGCTGACGTTCATTATAAATAAGTCAACAGACTTCTTAACGGGTTATTATTATTATTATTAGCACCGCGTCTTACTACCCGTTCGGGTTATACGCACTTACGCTAATGTGTAATGGTAGGGTGATTGTGAGATGAAATGAAGGACCTACAGTTTAACGTGGAATCCGAACCACGGTGGTGGCATGGCATTCCCACATTCATAAGATGTCTTGTCAGAGGTGAAGGGTTTGTAAATCAGATAAATCTTTGCCGGAACCGAGGATTGAACCCCGGCCGCCAGCACAGAAGTCTGACACCTTACCCCTAGACCACCAGGTCACCAACGGGATAGTTAAAATGTTAAATAAAAGGTAAGTGTTCTTCTTCTAATAATCAAAATTCCTTATTTAGATTATTTAAAACAATGTGTTACGTTGTTCCGTCCTTTTATTTAATTTAATAGATGTAAACAGTATTATTAGTCAGGCCGGCAACCAGCGTGTGGCCTAACTTCGAAGTGCTTAAATTCACGCGAAAATAAATTGGAAATTGTTCACAAAAGTAGAAAACATAGGGAAATACAAGGTAGGGTGGCAAATAACGTCACAATACAGAGCCTAGAGAAAGAATAATAATAAAATTCTGATTTTGAGTTTCAAATAAAATATTTTTTATATCTTTTGTAGATCGCTTATACTTCAATAAAGATTCTTTTTTATATATATCGCAGGAGCTGACGATTGCAATTTACTGCAACATCAAGATGGAACCAATGAAACTTTTGCAACCAGTTCCGGAGATAAAATATCACTATCACAGTTTGAAGCCAACAATGTAGAAGCAGCGGGACATTACTCAAAATTTGGTACTCATAAAATGATTAATTATTATACACTTACTCAAGTAAAATCAGGGGGCGCACCCACGGGGGTAGCTTTGGGGTCTGAAGCCCTCCCCCAGAAGTTAAGGATATTACAAAAATATTATTAGCATTATGTTCCGTCAATTAATCAATTATATTTTTTAATTATATTTATTATAAATTAAATTTGTACAGTAATTAGGGCTTTTGAAAGGATTACTTTTATATGTGGATTTTAATTTTACTGTTAATTTTCACTTAAATGAAAACTGGACCTGTGATAATGTAATATTTTCTAGAAATGGTTAAAGTATTTACTCTTCGTACAGAGTTTTGAAGTGGGTACAGTACTTGAAATTATTATGTTAGAGCAATTATGTAAATATTATTGTATCAGCAGTTGAGATATTAATATATGCCCCCACCCTCACCAACTGCAAATCCCGGGTGTGAAGAAGAATGTGTAAACACAGACCTGTTAACCAGTGGCATACACAGTGACAGAGGGTAGGCCGAGGATCCGCTTTTGGTACAAATTAGCTCAAATATTATCATTTACGAACTTTGAAATAAAAAAAAATCCCGGGGGAGAAACCCCTGGAACCCCACTTTTTAGGGGGCATCGCTGAATTTTTATCTTTCCTACTCCCCCCTACTTCAAATAAAATTTCCAAATATTAGAGTAATTGAAATATATAATGCTGCAATTATGAAAATTATTATGTAAAAATCCCCTCCTCCCAGCTTAAAATTCTGGGTGCGCCCCTGAGTACAAATGCAATCGAAATATATCTGAAGAAAAAGTTGGGGTGTGGGGCATGTACTACTGCTAGAGCCTCGTACGCACTTGATGTTTGGATTTGGATTACCAAAGAAATCTATCTCACTACGAAAAAAAAAATCATTTTAAAGGTTTTATAAATTAGTCTATATATTATTACTCATTGCTTCTAAAATGTTAAAATGTATTACATTATTTTGTTAGCTGTTTAGTTGATTAATATTTTAATGAAGACTACTATTTTTGGTTAATAATTAATGTCAGAATGACCAACTGCGTGTAACTTACGAGAATACGATCAGGTTTAGGTCTGCAGAATATATTATTCGTACTATTTCTTCAGACGTTATACTTTTATTATTTCAAGCACTTCTATTTAAAACTACTAATTAATCAACATAATTATTATTCAATGTGCCATTGAATCGATTAGATACACTGGCCCACCTAGGGCTTGGTTGTAAATATAATGATAGTTATTTTTTTCAATTACAATAAAAATAACTATTTGTGTTGCAGGTTTAACATATAAGCAGGGAGATTCTACTAGGCCTCAGGCTCATTCACAGGAGTGCATCAGGTCAACAACTTATTTTAGTTCTTCTCCTGGTCCCAAAATAAATGCTGAGAGTTTCACCCTGCATGAAAGCTCCTCCAACAAGATGGATACAAGTGCAAGTGAAGGGACACAGCCTAAACCATCTGCTGCAGGTACTCGTAATTTTTCTCGGATTGGAGAGGGTTCGCCACCTACCCATCACAAGTCCTTATGTGGTTCCTGGTAAGAAATTTCAATTTCAAACAAAGTGGTTTACCCGATTCCCATGGCTTCATTTTGACAATGCATGCAATGGATTTTTGTGTTAGCCTTGCTGCAAAGCCGTGAATTTGAACTTAATTCCAGACAAATTAAAAAAGTGGCATTAGTTTCTGATTTGGTAAATGGAAGGTGAATTGTGATATGGAATAAAGCTGTAGAAAAGTTCACCGCTCATATGAATAGCCCTATTCATAAAGAAGCTCTAACAAATCTTGGAGGGTTAAAATTAGTATCAGTCAATGCTCAACTGTCATCATTAGCCAAACAACAGCAAGCAAATGCTAGAGTAGCATTGAAAGCCATAGTGGAATCAATAAAATATCTTGCTCACCAAGGATTATCTCTTCGTGGATACATAACAGAGAGTGGGAAATTGTTTCAACTAAATGAACTGAGGAAGAACGATATCCCCGAACTAAAATAATTTCTGTTACGAAGAAAGAATTATTGCTCTGATACAATTCAAAATGAGATTCCTGAGTACATGGCTCACACAATTCTGCGTGAAATCATAGAAGAAGTTCATGAAAGCAAAATTTTCAGCTTGATTGTTGATGGTACGACTGATACGAGTGGACACGAACAGGTATCAATATGTGTCAGAATACTGAATGAATATGAACCCGAAGTGTTGTTCTTTGGTTTGTATGAATGTGCCAGTAAATCTGGCAAAAGGTATCAGACCTCATTCTCGATGTGCTGTTACGCTGTGGACTATCGACAGAGGGCCTCAGAGGGCAATGCTACGATGGTGGTTCTAACATGAGATCTGCCTGCAAGGGTGTTCAAGCACTAATGAAAGAGAAGCAGCCTCTTGCACTCTTTGCTCACTGCGGAAGCCATAGCCTCAGCCTAGCTCTTCAGGATACGACCAAATCCATCCCTCTAATACGAGATGTACTATCTTGGACGAATGATGTGGGTGTAATGATAAGGGGTTCACCCAAAAGAATGGCATCTTTTGAAGACATTAAGGCCTCTGAAGGTAGCACTATCCATGGTTGCCCACGCCCTCTTTGCCCAACCAGGTGGACTGTGAGATGCATTGCTATTCACACCATTTTGAATAATTACTCATTTGTTCTTTCATGTCTTGAGGAGTTGGCAATGTCTAAGGATGACTGTGCTGCCAAAACCCGTGGGCTACACGATTATTTTTTAAAAGGGTCTGTATATTTTTCACTTCTTGTTTGCATCAATATTTTCGAACCATCAGAAAAACTAAGTCTGATACTGCAAAGATCATCACTTACACTTACTGGAGCGAAAGAAGCAGTAAGTACTGTACTTGAAGATCTCAAGACAAAGAGGAATGAACAAGAGTTCGAAAATTTGTGGTCACAGATGCTGAAGAAAGTGGAAGAGTTTGATCTTGAACCACCTTATTTACCCCGTGTTCGTCGTGTTCCTAGAAGACTCGAACACAATGAAACACAAACAGAAGGTCACACATGGGCAAGTCCCAAAGATAATATGAAGTCGGTATACTATGAAACCTTGGACACAATCTGTGGAGAAATTGAATACAGGTTCAACCAACCAGATTTTCAAGAATACTGCATATTGGAGGAAATCTTACTCTCGAAGTCAAATGAATTTACTGAACCCATGATGAACGTTTTGGACAAAAGAAGTATTTGCCCAAAAGAGCTGAAAACTGAGCTGACGATGTGTAGCTAAATCATTCATTTTTCTAGTATCTCCAGCACGTTCACCAAATTTCAAGGCCTGCACGAGGAAACACGAAGTTCATTTCCTCACACTGAAGATATTTGAAAACTCTGATAGTGATACCAGCTACATCAGCTACTGCAGAAAGAAGTTTTTCAATGCTTGGACGCATAAAAAACTATCTTCGCTCTATGATCAGGCAACGTAGATTAAATCACCTGTGTCTGCTTAATGCATACCCTGAGAGACTCGACAAACTTGACATTGCGAAACTAGCTAGTGGTTTTATAGCTAGTAGCGAATATAGGGCAAAGGTGTTTGGAAACGTACTTTAATTTTGTTGTTTTTAATCATTTTAAGTTGAGCAGCATCAGATATATTTTTTCTTAATTAGTTTTGTGTGTATTCATTCTAATGTTTAGCATGCCCATAATTAATGAGAAAAAAACACATTTGGATTGTTAAATATTACATTTTATTGGTCTTTTTTAAATCTAAAAAATGTTATTCCCTATAAAAGCCCATGGTTATATTTACCCCCCCAAATAAAAACGTTCCTGCGCCACTGGCAGATACTGAGGGGGGTTGAGACCAAATCGACAGGAAATCAAACACAGGGTAGTGTTTATCTTTACACGTGAGTACTATCTGCTGGGTAAGCAGGAAGCAACAGTCAGTTACTTTATCTTCAACTGAAGCAGAATTGGTTACACTTGCTGAAGATGCAGCACAGGAAGCAGTGTGCATCGGGAGACTGTTGAGTGACCTGCATGAACCGTTTGTGAGACCTACAGTAATCTTTGAAGACAATCAAAGTTGCATCAAACTACTCAACAGCCATAAAGTAACCCAACGTACTATACACATAGAGACAATGCACCATTTTGTTCATAATTTAAAACTGGCTAGAGTGATAGGTGTGAAGTACTGTCCAATTTAGGACATGATAGCATTCATACTTACTAAACCACTTGAAGCAGTGAAGACCATGAAGATTTGTAATGATATAAGACTTGTTTAGACTCGTAAATAAAACAGAGAGAGGGGTTGTTGGTATACAAAGATTTCTTATGGTGGTATCATTTCTTTTGTTTCCAACTTCAGTCCTCGTGTGAAATTTTTTTCTTCTGTTTCCGTTATTAATTATTAAAAATTTATTACATTAGAGGCATAATTTATCTAGATTATTTTGTTCAACTTAATGTGTGCGGTATGCGGGAACTTGTGTGCCAATATTTAAAACATAAGCTAGTTACTTTAATTATTATTAAATTAAATTTGGCGCTTTTATTTCTATGTATGTACATGCTTACTTTGCTGTGATGATTTGTCGCCCTTAGCAGTCCGTATCAACTAGTCTTTAGAAAATAAAAGTTGAGTCAACTTCTACGGAGTGATAGGGACGAAGGAATAAGGACACTTAAGAAAGATCTATATTTTGCTGTTGAGTTTATCTCTTACAGAGTACTACGTGCCTTACGGATATAGAGTAGGTAGACATGGCTTAATGTGTCGAAATTGATGTGAAGAATCATAAATTTAAGGCAAAGCGATCTTATTAAAAATAATTATTTCCATGGCTGAAAGAATTAATCTTAAAATGTTGTTAACTTCCATGTTGGTAAAAATAAAAAATAAAGTATTCTTACTATCTATAAATAGTCAGGAAGGATCATTTCCAGTATATAAGGAATCCAGACAGGATTCATAAACCCAACGGTTCTTCCTATGCCAGGAGGTACTATCTTAGATACATCTTGCCAGGAATAAAACAGGCTAGAACCCTTTCCTTATGCCTAACCAACTAAATGAGCTTGGAATTAAAATTGAATGGCCGTTGATGTGGTAATTAATAATATTAATTTTATTTTTCAAATTAATTTAAAAGTTATTTATCAATTGGAGAAAGAACAAAGAAATAATATAGGTTAAAATGAACATTAATTATGTACTGTACCTGCATTAGCACGGGAAGAGGGTGGGAAAATATTGAATAAATATGACCTCAGTATTTTCCACTGGGATTCAAACCTCGTACTCCATGTCATCGACAGACCAATCTATTGCGAGGGTGATGCCTTTGATCATGCGGCCACTGAAGATGGTATTCATATGTTGGAGTAGTTGAAGTTAAAAGCGAAAGTAAGGAATGGAAGAGGCATATAACAGCTAGTGTGCGAGTGAAAGGAAAATCATGGTGGAAATTTAGAGGGAGATGGAGACATTTTTCTAAGTCTGACCCAGCAATACAATTTTAACTAACGACTGAATCCCAAATAACTTTGTCCCCTTTTGACCTAATATTCCTACAAACGACATTCAGGTTCGACCAACCAATTTATTTTATATATATAAGGGTAAGAAGAAACGTACGAAGTAATGAAGAAAGCGAAAGGTAAGTGAAGAGCCAAGATTTCATAAAATAAAGTGATGTTTGTTTATGGAACAAAGTTTCATTTAGTTCGAGCTGTTTGGCATCATCTCCAGACACCGGTATTGTGATGTTGCGCAGCGTAGCTTGTAGGGTTGGCAGTTTGTGTTCGTACTTGTGATAGGAGAGTTGTGCGGACTAGGGTAAATAGCGGAGAGACTGCCCCGGCCCTATAGATCATGGAGACGACCTGTTGGTGGCCGTGTGGGACAATTATAACGCGATGATGATAAATAATCATTCAAGCACTTAAGCAGTAATTGGGTCTTTGTTTTATAATCTCGGCATCTGGTTAGCGTGGAAATACGTCGCAGGGTAGAAGCGGTTTGTCGAGCCAGATGTTGCACTTGGGGCCTTGCGGTTGAGAGGGTGGGCACACAAATGATGGCAGCAGATATGATGGTTAGATATATATTATAATTATGGTTTGCTCATGTTCATAAATGCAGTTTATTAAAAGCTGAGCGATCTTAGGAAACCATTATATTCGCTACCTTATACATTTGAGGGAATTCAGGTTTAAAACTTATTGGAAGATATTTAGGATAATTTGCTCTAAAAAGTGTTACTAGATAAGTAATTAAATGCCAATTTGGAGTAAGAAATGTTTCATTGTTAACTATGCCTACAAGAGATTAAATTTCATCTTAATATTAGCACTATTGTAATAAGTTCAAATAAATGAATAAATAAAAACAACTAATTAAATCCTAACATTTTTGGAACAAAAAAACTCAAACTGAACAGTTATGTATAAAATTTACATTATAGTATGATACTAAATTTTAAATGGAAATAATATATTTCTTATTTATTCAAACTAATCTAAGGATTTCTAATAATATATGTCCCGGAAACACTCTCCATTCTTAAGCATATAAAAAATTCTAATAAAAAATGCGTTAAAGAGGCCATAATTTCAATTCTTAACACGTGCATAACTGAAGTTTGTGAAAATGGTTATGAACACAAGATTATTTAATTTGATAAAATTGAGTTTGGAAGAGCTATTTAATTATTGGACGCCGTGTTATTTAGGAGATGGAAAAGCTATAACGATGAGTAATATGTGTTTTAAGATTCCTTATTTAGAAACCCTTGATACAAATAAAAATATGTGGGTCTTTGCTCACCATGAGCAAGTTGATGAATGTAAAGAGTTTCCTTTATTTTTGAAACACTTGCCAACAAAATCACATTTGTGAGGTCCTTGTTATCTATGAACATTTAAATGAGTTTTAAGACTGTACTTTTTTTTAAAACACTTGCCACAAAAATCACATTTGTGAGGTTTGATTTCACCATGAATAGTAAGATGAGAGTTGAGAGTGCTCTTTTCTTTGAAACACTTGCCACACATATCACATTTGTGAGGTCTGTATTCACTATGACTAAGGAGATGAGAGTTAAGATTGCTATTTGATTTGAAACACTTGCCACACACATCACATTTGTGAGGTCTGTGTTCACTATGACTAAGGAGATGAGAGTTAAGGTTGCTATTTGATTTGAAAAACTTGCCACAAACATAACATTTGTGAGGTATGTGTTCACCATGAATAGTGAGATGAGAGTTAAGAGTGCTTTTTTCTTTGAAACACTTGCCACACATATCACATTTGTGAGGTCTGTGTTCACTATGACTAAGGAGATGAGAGTTAAGGTTGCCATTTGATTTGAAACACTTGCCACAAAAATCACATTTGTGAGGTCTGTGTTCACCATGAGTAATGAGATGAGATTTAAGAGTGCTCTTTTTTTTAAAACACTTGCCACAAACATCACATTTGAGAGGTCTGTGTTCATCATGAGTAATCAGATGGATTTTAAGAACGCCCTTTTCTTTGAAACACTTGCCACAAACATCACATTTGTGAGGTCTATGTTCACTATGAGTAACTAAATGCGTTTTAAGAATGGCCTTTTTTTTATAACACTTTCCACATATATCACATTTATAAGGTCTGTGTTCACTATGAGTGACGAGATGAGTTTTAAGAGTGTCCTTTTCTTTGAAACACTTGCCACAAACATCACATTTTAAACGTCTGTATTCGCTATGAATAATGAGATGAGTTTTAAGTTTGCCATTTAGTTTGAAACACTTGCCACAAACACCACATTTGTGAGGTCTGTGCTCACCATGACTGACGAGATGAGAATTAAGGTGTTCATTTACTTTGAAACATTTGCCACAAACATCACATTTGTGAGGTCTATGTTCACTATGACTGACGAGATGAGATTTAAGGGCTCCCTTTAGTTTGAAACACTTGCCACAAATATCACATTTGTGAGGTCTTCGTTCACTTTGAGAAAGAAATTGAGATTTAAGGTTGATATTTTTATTATATGATTTGCTATAATCATGACACTTGTATTTTTCTTTATTCTTTTGATAAAGATTAGTTTCATTGTTTAAAAATGTGGTGTTCATTATTTGGTCATCCATTACTTGGAATTCAACATTTGTTATGTATTTCAATGTTTAAGTTTTGTCTAAACCCTATTTTGTAATTTTCACTAACATCAATAGAACGTTCATCAAAACACATTTCTTCTTTAAAACGAAGCTCTTCACACACACCACTGGCTGGTGCATTGGACGTTTTCTCTGGTTTTATAATAGAATGAAGAATGGATTCAATGTTACTTTCCAGTTTAAGTTGAGTTGCATGGCAATCTGGTTCATTCTGTAAACAATATAAATAGGCCCACTTGAGTATATTTACAAAAAGTGAATCATAAAACACGTTAAAATCTTAATTTGAATTTTGTTTGTGAATGGAAAATTATCTGTAGAAAATACACCTTTATTGAGCTAGATCAACTCATATTTTATTGGGATGTACAAATAGTATAATTTTATTGAAGAAGTAAATAATTGATGATAAACAGACAATTCTTTTGTAATTTCAGGAAAAATGTTAATTCCCTAAATTTTCCCACATTTTGACTTTTCAATTTATTTTAAATTCTTTCTATTTGATTAAATTAGTTTTACTAATTTTATTATATTGCAAGAAAAAGACAGAGCATGTATTCATTTTTATTTATAACTCACCTACAGTCAATCACCTGTATATTAACACCACCCACCCAGCACACACTCTCTCTAGCAAAACAACCCTCTCCCACTCCCAAATTTAGCACAATGTGAGTTGACACATGCAGTTAGAAACCTTCAGTTGTCAACTTGAAGGAAATTCCTAATTTGGTAAACTTTTCTTGAAGTGATGAGAGTAGTTGCTAGGTAGGACCACCATGTACAAAAAAGAATACTAAAGTTACACAAATAAATGAAAGCCATATTATGTAATCAATGAAAATTGATTTTACTCTTTTTCTTTAAGTCATAAATACAAAGTACACTTTTTCAATAATCATTCTAATTTGTTCTAATTTTACTGTTATTTGTTGATTTTGTTTGTTTTAAATTAAAATGTGATTTTACAACTGGGTTGTATAGTTTATATAATTAGGTGTACTGTTTGAATAAAATTGTAATTTCAACTAAAGGTCCTTCAGAGTTAAATGTGTTTTCTCTCAATCTTTTGAATCTAAAATTTCTAGATTAATTTTATATGTAATTCGAGAGGTTCCTGAGATAGAGGATATAAGTGTATCATCTTTTTGTATATCACATTATATTTATTATATTTTTCATCTTTTAACAAATGATGACCAGTGACTTCTAACTATATGGTGTGTGTGTGTGTATATATATATATACACACACCATAAAGTTATATATATCATTAACAGGTAATAAAAATATATAACTAATAAACTTATGCTCCTTGAATCCATATTAATGTACTTTTACATGTAATCATTTTAAACTACCATCCTGACGGTAGGGACAAAGTATTTATACAGCACAAATATATATTAAACAAAATTAAATGATGAAATAATAATATAAAATTAGAAATACCATTTAACGAAATCCAGCAAGGTTGTTTATAGGGAATAAGCCTGTTGACCTGGAAGATTCAATGTTACAATTCACATACTAATAGAGATTGTACTGAGTTCCTTTCCATTGCAATTATTGTTCATAAGTTTTAAGATTGTCTAAAGGTTTACTTCTGGTTTCGACAATAAAAAAGAAAGGAATCCAGTACCAATTTATTATCCTTAGTGGACATGTTTGTTTTCTTGTCCTTCATAACCAAACTTCCCTTTTCAGAGAAAAAAACCTAGATATTTAGACAATATATAAGGAGTAAAATTACCTATACCGTATATACTTTTTAGCTCAAACTTAATTGGGATACATTGCCAAAATTGAAAGATAGCGCAACAAATTTAAAAAAAAATACAAAATGGGAAGATTTGGAACCTTGCACCAAAAACGTGGCTACCCAAAGAGATATCTTAAAATCATTACCAGGGCCCTATTTCACCAACACACTTTGCAAATCAAATTTTGTAAAGTGTAAAGTGAAAAGTACAAAGACTTTGCACTTCCAAGCATGTTTCTCTTCCACCATAGTCTTTGTTTGCAAGCTAAAGTAAATATATTTGGCAAAGTTTTCTCTTTTTTTGCAAAATATAAATTCACTTTGCATTTTATAATTTGGTTCATTTTAAGGATTTTCTTATGCTAATGTGTTGTCTGAATGACTTTGAATGGAAATATCATAAGGAACAATTTTGGAAGTGCTAACATTAATCTTGAAAATAAAATAAAATAACATAATCTAAAAGGCTCTTTATACAGGATACATGGATGAGTTACTACAAACACAGTTTTGTCATAGATTGATTTCATGTTATTTTTTCGTTTTGAAATTTAGTGTATTTATTTAAGAATTCTTTGTTTATTTTAACGGATTATTGATATATAATTTACGTGATCAAAACCTTCTTTAAATTATGATCAGGCGAATGTTGTTGCACTCTAGTGATGAGTCTGATAGTGATGTTCCTGTGAAGAAGATTTACAAACAAAGAGTAAATTGTGACATTGATAATAATTTTCAATTTAAAGAATGCTTTAGAATAAACACTGAACCAGCAGAATTTGTTCTGCATGAAATCAGCCATCGCCTACAAAGAGTAACAAAAAGGAGTAAATGTTTATCACCCAAATAACAATTAATTATATGTATACACTGGCTTGGTAATGAAGGACAGATGCATGGTGTGGCTTCTATGCATGGGTTAGCAAAATCAACTGTATGTCGGACCGTTAAATTAGTAGTTGACACCATAATTGAGCTCATGTTTCATAAGACCATACATTGGCCAGAATACACAACTAATATTGCAAAAGATTTTTTCATGAAATGTGGATTTCCATCTGTATGTGGAACTGTTGATGGCACACAAATAAAAATAGATGCTCCCCAAATTCATGAGGAAGTCTATGTTGACAGACATGGTGATCATTCACTAATGTAATGGTCATTACAGGTCCAGATCACCAAATTTATAGCATTAATGCAAACTGGCCTAGGAGCGTTCATGACACAAGAGTGCTTAGGAACACTGCTGTTCATTCCAGTTTTGAAAATGGGCTGCGACCGTTTCCAGGTGCAGTTATACTAGGCGACAGTGGTTACGGTCTTAAGAAAAGGTTGATTCCACCACTCAACCGAAACCATGATGCACCTAATGAGCAGCGCTTTAACAGATGCCACAAAAAGACTAGAAGGCTAGTCGAAAATAGTATTGGTATATGGTAGGAATGTTTCCCATGTCTGAACTATTTACGACTATCTCCTCTACGGTCAGATAAAATTGTTCTAGCTACAGAAACACTTCACAATATTGCTTGTGAAGCAAGTCTGTAACAAGTTACTAGTTAACGTTATATCGAATGGGTCTACACTCACCGACTCTCGTGATCAGCTACAACACAAACACTAACATCAAGCCCGAGCCCTGACCTTCACCCTCCAACTGGCACAACAGACTGAGTGGAGCCTTCAACCAACTGTCTGCTCGGGTCTCGATCCGTGGCCAGCCGGAAACGACTAAACTTCCACGCGGCCAGACGGAGTTATCACTTCCGTCGCTAGGAGGACCTGGATCATTCTAGGTGCCACTAGACGTATTCTTTGCTGTTACGTTTGTTCTATCATTTCCCCCCCTCCTTCCCTTTCCAGGCCACTCTGTGGATGCAATAATTGTATATATAGAGATCGCGATTTTGGAATAGTCACTTATTATATCACCGACTGGGCTTGGTGAGGACGGCGACTTGGGACCGTAGTCTATTTTTATTCAAAATTGCATTTTTCGACTTAAATGGGGAACGACTTTCTAAATTACCGTTTTGGACTTATTTATAAATAAAACTTAGGAATTATGAAATGTTGCGGGCAGGTCAATACGAATACGCTCGCGGGGTACGAGGGTTAAAGTCATATTGATAGTTACAATTTGTTTATGTTTTTTGTTATACATTCATAATGTATATTTGTTTATTTATAATATTTTTGATCGCGCCTAAGGCGTACTCGGGGAGTCAGGCTTACCGCCCGTTCTTTGTAGTTCGCATGTTTGGAGAATATGAGTTTATTTAACTGTCTATTTAACTGGGAGTATACAGGGCACTTAGGTGTTAGAGTAGAGGCTTGGCCTAACGTTTTGTTTTGAAATCACCGTTGTTGTTTTCATTAGAGTTAAATACTCGTATATGTTTACCGTTTTTGGTCTAAGTTTAAATGTATGATAAATATTGTTTGATTGCGCGCGATTAACGCTATTATTGAGGGAACCGTAGAAAGAACCATAGAATCCCACGATGTCAATTAGTTCTACTGTTATAACTTACAACAAACATATAACTGTATGTTTCCCCTTTTATTTTCAGATATTGTTAAATTAAGGTTATATCCATAACTCCGAGAGTTATTTAGATCTTAGTGAAGAAGCGCTTTACGCTATATTGTCTTGTTTGCATTAGTTGTGTATTTACTTTATGATTGTCCTTAAATAAAACAAACAATGTTTATGATTGGTAAACTTCTTGTCTGGTTTTCCCGTCACTCTTCCTATAATGTTAGAAATGTGTTCAAGGGGTTTACAAGTCCAAATGCAGAACTTTCAACTGAATATGAAGGAGTTGAGGTTGAAGACAATATATCCAATTGCATCGAGCATAATGCTGAGGAGATCCCAATTGGAGCTCAAGAGTGTCTAAATTCACTTCTTAACTATTTTGAAGCTCATTAATATTTTTTCTATATTGAAATTGTTAAATTCCCGGATCTCTCTGTAAAATTCTATAATAATTATTGTTACAAAAAGTAATTCAATAAAAGAATATTTTTATTACATCATCTAGGCTTCATTAAACATTATACAATCTTCAAATTACCTTTGTAAAATTTTAAAATTACTGCTTTTATAAAAATTAATAAAATAAAAACTTGCCAATTAACAGTTTTATTTAATTATTCAGTTTTAATCAAGTATTTCACAAACAAAATCTGTAGACACATCAATAGTAAATAATTTCTCCTGTATAATTTCATCTGTAATGTAGGAAGGAGGCAGACCTAACTTTTTCTCCAGCTCAAGACATTTCAATTTTTTGTAATACAGTTCAGTTTCAAGTAGCTTAATTTTTAGATCTTCTCTCTCCTTTAGGTAAATGGAACATTTTCTTAGTTTATATATATATATATAAAGTGTATATATATATATATATAAAGTATATATATATATAAATAAAAAGTGTATATATATATATATATATATATATATATATATATATATATATACACTTTTTATATATATATATTATATACACACACACACACACTTTTTATATTCTACATGTTTCTATGTCTGGAAAAATATACGGATGAAATCGACATTTTGCGTATTCTAAGAAGGAAATTAGTATGAGTGAAAAAAAATAAAGCTTATTATACACGTGCTGTTTTGTGGTGTTAATGTCGGAATAATACCTTTTACCAAAAAAATAAAAATAAGTATCTACAAGAACTCTTAGACACAAATAAATTTCCCAAAGAGCATAAATATATATATACCTTTATTTCTTCCTTGATGAAAGGTAAACTTGAAGGCTTTAATGCAGACACTGCAATGTTTAAAGGCAATATCTCGGATCTCTCATTAGCTTCCTCATTACATTCACATTTCATGGTTAAGGTTAAAAACTCAAACAATTACAAATAAACAAATATCAAAAATAAAATCTAATCAAAATAGCTTGACCAATGAAATAAGATTAACTGTTTGCGCGAATATTATCAATCTTTATAATCAGTTCATTATCTTACTCGTTTTAACTATTATTATTTATATAAACTAGTATTAAATAATATTTAGGTCAACTGAAACGATACCAAAACAAGAATAAATTAATTTATGTAAATCACAGATCAATAACACACACTTTATCTATGGTGGTGTTGATCTTTTTTCTTTTTGTCTGATTACTCTTTAGTTCCAATGATAAGACATTGAAACCAAAGAGCGCTAGTTAGTAATTTGTAATCATAGCACACTCAATTAAAATATTGTAAAGAAGTTTGAACCAAAAAGCTATAATTTTATTGTTTAAGTAACACGGAGACAAGATAGAAATTTTAATAATTTTAAAAAGTATTTTATTTTAAGAAACATGTCAATTACATTTTCAAAAAACCAAATGAGCTAGACGTAAAGCCCTGTGTGGCCACCAATACTGGGTTTAATTACTATAAAAGGTTACCTGGTGGTCTAGGGGTAAGGTGTCGGACTTCTATGCTGGCGGCCGGGGTTCAATCCTCGATCCCGGCACAGATTTATCTGATTACCAAACCCTTCCATCACCTCTGACAAGACGTGTATTAATCACAACTTGTGAATGTGAGGAATGCCAGGCCTCCACCGTGGTTCGGATTCCACGTTAAACTGTAGGTCTTTCATTTCATCTACAAATTTAATAATTTAAAAATTAGTTTAAGACTGTAATAATCAACCAAAAGTGACGTAAAGCCGGTGGCACAATACATAATATTAATTAATATAAAAGCTTATAAAATGACTATACGAATGTGACTTAGATGTTGCAAAAGAGAATTACTCAACCTATTGGGTATTTTCAATGTAATGATATCGGAACAACTCGTCAAAATACTGGACTGCTACACTCAGTTAAGTAAGAGTTGTGTATTCAAAAGGAACACAAGTGGTTTTTATCATTTTAACCGCTTACATGGATTCATTCGGATTTTGCATTTTCCTATGGTCATTCTAATATATTATGAACAAAGTATAAAACTCAGTGGTGGTTGGTAGGCTCAAGAGCTGGGCAAGCAGCCTTGAAATTTGTTTTCTTTAAATTTTGGGAACATAGTTTAAGTTAAAATAAACTATGAATCATGAACTATTTTAAAGATGACCATTACGAGAGTATTGTAAAAAAACAATAATTCATAATAATAAATCAATTTAAATATATGGATTAAGACTTAGGCTACTATAAAATATAATTTTAAGATTAATTAGATGAATAAAACATGCGGTTTTACTTGTAGATAGATTAATCTATCTTTCGTACTTTCTTCACAAATTCTTCTATGACCAAGTCATAGAAATTCTCCCGGGATAGAAGAGTATTGAAAATACGTTTTACAATTGCTATTAACGCTAAGCCTGTCAGTCTTTCATTCTTCATACTGTTGCGCTTATAGTTTTTTTTATCCTTGCTAGAGCTGAATTGCAACATTCGATTCTTAATTTTTTACTTGGTAACATAATAATTAATGCACAGAGATTGTGTGTTCCTTCTAATGTAGACTTGAAATCTCTAGACAAATATTGAAATATATTTTGATGGTTTTTTTCACTAAAGTCGGGAGCGTAATAAATGACAAAAGCTAACTTTTTAACTTGATAAAATCAAATAACCTGCCATAACTTAATTTCATTGGATTAAGACATTCACCAGGAAAACTCACCGCGTTGTTTTTAAATTTTCCTGAAACTAAAAGTTCATGAAATATAATATTCTTAAGGGGTACAAAATGGAACATAAAATTGAGTTACAATAAGAGAAGAAAATATCCCATATAATTTTTTAGAATGAACGTCAACATTTTTACGGCAGGCTTAAGGTGGTTCCACCAAGAGCTTAATAACATGTTCATAAATCGTCTCAAATTATTTCTCTGTTCTTCCATTAATCTAATGCCCTTTTTTTTGCAGCAGAGAGAAGATTTGTGGTCAATTTCGGTACATGCAAAGTTTCAGGTAGATTTACTATTGAATCATCATCGAGCTGAATTTTGACTAGACCAATACCTGAAATACTTGCAGTATGTTTATCTGATACGAGCTTGAGAATGCCATGATAATTTGGCTAAGATAGTTTTGAACATTTTGTTTGGTCATAGCACATGTGTGAGGTAGATTCACTATCCAAACACCAAATAGATTTCATGGGTGGTGATGGGTGTAGGCCAATTGAAAGACATTCTTCAATTTTGAAGGGGGGATTCCTTTTTCTTGTTGAACCAGCAATCTTCCGTCCTATGATTAGACTTTTTGTTTCTTTTGTATTTCATGTTACTATTATTATTGTTATTTTGATGACCATGACCAGAACGAAATTTTTGTGATTTTGACCTGAATTAAGTATTTTCTGATGATGTTTATTAAATTTTTCAACAAAAAATGCATCCTCATGCTTATCTTTGAGGTTATCCTTGTGTCTCGCATTGGATTCTTCCATAATCTTGACTATTAATTCACTAGGAGTTGGTAAATTGTCCCTATTTTCAATTGCTATACGAAAATTTTCGTAGGCAGGGGATAAGATGTAGAGCATCCTGATGCTCAACAAATCGCCGTTTTTCTCTATTTCCATATCTTGGAGCTTATCCACAGCATCTGTGAACTCATCTAGGTGGGTACTATCATCGTTGTCCTTCATCTTGTGCAGAACAAGTCATTTTAGTAAGGTGGCTTTACGAGCAGGACCTCGACTTCGCTGCACACTTTTCAATTTGTCCCATACCTCGATATTATCAATATTAGATCTGACCTTGCATGTGAGTCGTATTCCTTCCATTTCTTCTTATTTGCTTCTTCTGCAGGTATTGATGTTTCATCACTCGCGTAACACCAAAGTCCACTACGAATGAGGACTGCTTTTACTTGTATTTCTCATGTATCATAATTCTTTTATTTAATGGCTCTATTTTATAATTACTGACGTTAACTGATGACATTTCGTGCACAATTTTTTGAGTCCTATAGAATCAGAAGCTAACCAATACGAACTGATGTAATGTTGCAGGCAAACGATCACGAATAACACTCAAAACTTCTGTTTAAACTTTCACCTGAACCTCAAAAACGTTCCTGGGCCCATAACTTGTTGAAAATTGATTATGATCATCAATTAACAGTTTGCATATCTTGTACATATTATAAAACACAAAGCAAAATTGTTCGTGATAATTTTTTCACTATTGTAATTAATAGTACAGATTATCTGTGTATCATTTGTTATGAATAAATAAACAAAGTAAAGCAAAACATTCAAGAACATTTAGATGGCATTGTCCGTCTTCTTGCACTTCAAGCCTCACCCACTAAATGCTCTATTGAATGGATGGAATTATTCAATTTCCCAACACTTATGGCTACTACACAAAATTTGTCATTCAAAAAAATGTAATCACGTTTTAAGATACCTTATTCATTGTTTATTGAACTTTCAATATAATTGGGTTTTTGAAACCAATATACAAGCTAATAGCCAACTTTAAATATAAGACTCTTGGCAGACTGTAAACAACACGGTTGATAACTACATATTTGAATACATTTAAAATTTTATTCGTATTTGTGCAGTATTACCTGTAAAACTGAATTGCATAACCTTTAATTCAAATGATTCTTCAAGAGAGCGTGGTATTATTTTAAACAATAACCCTTATTCATAAGAGAGATGTTTTTGCAGAACAACACAATTTTAAATAGACCCAAATGTTTGTGTTATTGATCCGTGACCTTTGTTGTTTTGATACAGTATATGTGGGGATAATTATAATGTAAACTAATTACATCATAAATGAAAGATATATTTAAAACTAGTAAGATAATAATATATTTTTTAATGAGCATTGATAATACACACACATTTATACATATTTGAATAAATATGAGCTCATTTTTGTGTTTAGTAAATAGTTTATCTCATTTCATTGGTCAATCTGTTTTGATTATATTTTATGTGTGACACAGTTATTTCAACTATTGCGTGAGTCTTTATACTCAACCATGAACTGTGAAGATATTGATGAATATTATGAAATGTCCCAGCTATTGCCTTTAGGCATTGCAGTGTCAACATTAGACCCTTCAAGTTTGCCTTTCATCAAGGAAGAATTAAAGGTACTTAAGCAATATATATTTATGCTCTTTGGGATCACTTTAGGCCTACATGACTACGGGCTTCTAAGGGATATTTAGTTTTGTTGGTGAAAAGTGTGTTTCCAACAGTAACACAATAAAACAGCATGGGTATAGTATGGTTAATGTGTTCCATTTTCGAAAATCGTTAATTATTCTAAACATTAAAACACCTAGAATCGATTTGGAATATATATATATATATATATATATAGTTAATAAATTAAATAAGTCAAAATTCCACTCACCTAAGTGACATGATGTCTTTTGGTCATTCTAAAACAATTTCGACACACAATATATTTAACTTGTAAAGTTACTTATGTTAATAATTCTTTAGTTGGCTTATTGTCTGTTTCACTTATGACGTCTACTTGCACATAGCTGATGAAAATTTATGTTCAGAGAGTTTAGTTTGACGTTGTTTCCAACCTTTTCATTGGTTGGCACGGTCACGTGATTATGGATACAGTCTTGTGTGGAAGCAATTTCCATTTTTAAGGATCATTAAGGTCTATAAGAAGTGTAGCTTAGGAACTCTGTAGATGGGGCTCTACACTAAATTTCATATAGAATTTACCTACTTTACAAAGCCGTAAAAAACCGTTTACAACAACAACAATAATTAGCTTTACTTCATATTAAATTTAACTTCCAGCTATCTGACTCGATATAGGTTATTATAAGTATCCATAACGACAAAGTTCTAAAAGAAGTACAACATCTCTGAAACCTTATATTGATGACATCATTAAAATAACACGAAAACGAGCTTATTTTCATTATTAAGATTATTACTATTATTATTACAACTATCCAACCCAGCTTGAGCTACCCTTTCATTATTATGACACTTACCAACACAGCTTAACCTAAACATTCATGTGTTAATAAATTTAATTTATAATTATACATAAAATAAACTATTATATGTAAAATTTAAACGTGTTTGATACACATACAATGACGTCATAGCCATTTCCAACTGCAATAATAGTCACAGTAAATATGATTTAGGTAATGATAAGTATACGCAATCCTTCCAATTCTAGTTTAAGATATATATGCATATATATATATATGTATATATATATATATATGTTAACCTTCAAATAAAAAAATATATCGAATAACCTTTTAACCAAATTGTTTGTAATTTTATTAAAAGCTTTGCAATTGCATTATGTTTAGGGTTACTTGCAATCGTGTATAGCACATTCATACCCTTTGATGCGGAAGAATCTTTAACACACTTTTGACAATTTCTCATCCTCTCTGTCATATCTCAAGTTATTAATTTTCCTGTCAAACTTAGCCGCCAACATAGATACATATTATATAAAACACATATAAAGTTCACTTATGTTTTTAATAAGAAAGACAACAGCATAGTCATGATTGATAAATGACACCAAATATTTCTTTCTGTTATGAGTGGGAGAAAATAATCTTTCCAAAAACATCAGTAGACACATAGTGAGTGAATTAGTCTCATTTATTATGATCATTATGTAATTATATGAGAAAAGGTGATATGGTTTGTCTTCCTTCCAAGAAACCTCATACACAGATTATTAATATAAGGAACACATTTAAATGTCAAATACAATTAAAAATTGATAGGTATAAACATCTTTTTGTCAGTTAAATCTAGATAAATTAATTGATATAGTGAAAAATAATTATATTTAAATTCAAAATTCAAAAATTGATTCATTTAGAAATATCAAGTCAGTTACTAAATAAATGTGTATTAACAAATATAAGCTATATTTATGAAGAGTCTTTGATAAGATCTTTACAGGTAGGCTTTGTTGTGTTCTATTTACCTATATTTTAATAGAAATTTACAGGTTGGCAAGAAAACCAATGTTACTTTGATAGTTAAATCTTTTAACAAAAAAACATATACAAAGTTCAAAATTAATTAAATTGTAGGTTGACAAGGAGAATGTTGTTGATTTGATGGTTAAAAAACTTTACCAAAATACATATTAGTGTGATAGTTATAAAGTGTTAAACATGAAACGTATAAAAAGAATACGGTATAAAATTTACAACTTGACAAGACAACATTGTTGAATAGATAAAAAAAAAATCTCTAATCAAAGACATATGAAATAATAAGAAACATAATACCAAACTTAATTAATCAAAATTCATATGATTATATAAAATTGTATATATTGAATTTAAATGATATTTAGGTTTGAGTTTAAATTGAAATCATTAAAGATGTACATTCGACAAGTTAAAATATAACATGTTATCAATTTGATAATCAAGCCAATACTATACTGTGTATTACTTAAAGTTCAAATTTTTATTAAGGTGCAGCAGAATAGAAGACAAAATTTCCTTTTGGGTCTTATCTTCTTTCGCAAACTGAGTACCTGCTGAAGGAGAGGAAATACCCCCACCACTCTTACTTTTCCCACCGTGGCGTGTGTCCCTCTTTTGGTCGATTGGTTTTCTATTTTCTGAAAGATAAACAAAGTAGAGACCGGCAGGCCGCCTCTACCTGAAGTTTTGGGTTCACACATCACAAATTATTTGAATAAAAAGATACATTGAATAAGCTATGTTCCTATTTCTATTATACACTACTTCAAAAACTGCTTTATTTCTCTAGTAAATTGAAACCGTTTTTAATCTGTGTTTAATGAAAATATAATTATCATATGTCTATTGCCTATTGCTTATTGCTATGTTGTTTGTAAACAAATTTGTGACTAATTGTATAATATCATGAGACTCTAGATTTTTAAAATCAATTGGAAAGTTATTAATGCACTTTCTAAACATGATGAAAATTGGCTATATTAGCACATGACTTAGAAACTTTTTCAAAAATTATGGTTGGAGATTTATTGTGCCCTTTCTGATTACCTACACTGGAATGTGACTGACTATATAAGCGCACAACTCACAAACTAGCGTAATCCTAGGACAAATCTCGAGGCTGTAAATTAATCAAAAAATTATAAATATTACTCACCCAATGGAAATAAAAAAATTATCTTAGTAAGGGGACCAGCTAAATATTCGGCTCAATTATCTAGACCAGTGGTTCCCAAACCATGGCATGCGTACTACCATTGGTAGGCCTACGTAAAATTATTTCAGGTAGTACGCCATGAGAAGCCAATCAAAACAAGCAAATTCAAGTTGTAAATAGATAATGTCTCATAAAATACTATCAATATATTACAACCAAGTCAAACCGAAAGGAATAGAGATTTAAACGGTTGTTGGAGAGGTAAATATGAGTATTTTTTTAGAATTCTTTGATACCTGTGCCCTATTATCCGTATTGATTGAGTAGAAATGTTAAATAATTATAAATAAAATGGTCCATCTATAAATGGTGTTGTGTCATTATATTTCTGTGTGCCATTAAAATGTACCTAAATATTAAATATTCAGCACTATCTTGGTGGTACTCCAAAATACGGAAATTGTTTGGGTGGTACACCATTCAACAAGTTTGGGAACCAATGATTCTAGAGTGTAGATAAATGCATACATATAAAGGTGTAGCCTCTATTCATATATTCCTCATGAGAAAAAGTACATAGTTACTCTCAAAACGGTGTGAGCATATAGGATTTAATTTTTTACTGTTGGAGGGCATTTGGTTGGAAAGAGATATTTTTAGGGGGTATCTACCCTCCACCCCTGAACTACCAATGGAAGGAGGTTTTTTTTTGACACTATACACTTCTCGGACTGATTTAAAAGTTTTATTGAAGATTTGAACGTGAGTTACTTTTCCCCTCATTGTTTAAAAAAATTCACATTTTACCATAGCTTTTATTAGAAAGTATTAATGTTGAACAATTTTTGAAAGGACACACTCTAGTTGACTAAGACGTCTGTCTCTTATTTCACTATATCACAGGAACATGACTATTAGATAGAAATACCTAGTAGTCATTACAATAAAATACATTTTTAGTATTTGTATTGTAGGAAAGCTACAAAACTCTGGAAGTCATTACTAGAGCTGGGATTTATTTGTAAATACATATTTTATTCCTCGCCATTCAGATTCTCAGAAAATCGAAATCTCAACAATCTCAACCATATTAGGGTTAATATAAGATTAAAATCAAATATTTTATTTTCATTTTATATGTTTTTACATATTTTGACATGTTTATATATTCCAAGTGATTTTACATAAAGTTACCTACTCTGTGATTTTTTAATATATTTTTATAATAATTGCAAATTCGTTGAGTTTTTAAACAATTTTTGATTTGGTCTGGTTTGCATAAATCAGCTGAAAAGAATTTTTGATGATGGATGATGATAAGGGTGAAAATAAAACTTAGGAGGAAGTTATTGAAGGAAGGTTTTATATTTTTTTCATGCACACAGTTACATTAGATTTACGAACATAATATTTCAACACTAAATTAAGTTAATTTTTGTGTGTGAAGGGGGCCCCCGAAATTCCACCCTTAATCCACTGGGTGGACCTGTAAACTATAAGTAAGATATAGACCATATAAGATTAGTACGAGTAAAAATCTCTAGCTGTGAGGCAGCGGCCTTATCTCTCAATCCACCCTGCGTTCTATGATGTGCCAATAAGTACGGACATAGCTTTCACTAAACTTAAAAAATACTTTCTTTTCAACTGTTTGATAGTTAGTGAATATTTTTAAGTTAATGTTTAGTTTTGACTCTTCTACGAGGTTTCTTCTAAAGAGAAGCCAGGGCCGCTTTGGTCCCCCACCTAAGATGGCTCTGAGCTATTATAACAGCTGTAACCCCTATCCCCTCCCTATTTACCATTAATAAATAGTCAGGAAGTTCACAAGAGAGTTTATTTTATTTATTCAATAAATAACAATACTCGAAGAGAGAGAGACAAGCCCAGAGTTAGGCGTAGAAAACAATACAATATGGCCATAATAAACAATACAGAAATAATTGATTTGGGGCATGACCCCAAGCTCTAAGATGGCCTGCCAAAGAACCCACAATATTAACATTTAAATTGACCTTCGTACAAAAATGTCATGTATAATGATAATAATATAAACAATAACCTGTGGACTAAAAATTATCATAACTATCATAAAGAAATATACGAGTCGCCATCGGTGATTCTCCGATATCTAACGTAGATGACAAAGTGTCCTAGAAAAAGGTTTATCGTTACAGCCATAACAAGGCACAAAATAGAAAAAGATCCATGATTAAAAGACCCATTAAATCGAGTAATCTAACACTAACAAAACTAACTACGAGCATGGGCTTGCGGCCCCAGATTAGACCAACTAAGTACAGATCTTCAAACAATTTAACTTCCCATTTAAGCCAAGTATTACAATCATTCAACACGATCCTACTAAAGTACCCAACGGGTACATTATGACAAATATCCCGCATATAAAAATGGCTGTGTTATAAGTTTCAAGTCCATCCGTGAAACGGATAAGATGCATTAGCCTATACAATAACTACTCTTAAGTCCGACTGCGCAACCATGATCTCTAATAAAAATTCCGCAGTCTCATTTTTTGTACAACCAAAGTTAAGTTATAAGCAGATATCGTCGAAACAGTAATTTAGAATCCACCCTAAGCCAAACAGAATTTTGATATAAATAAACTAAACTCCTTTTTTGTTTTAACACTAAGTGTCTCACCTAGAGAATGCGGAGAAATGTGTGTGTTGGCTATAGAGTCCTGTCATTATATACCCATAATTTGAATCACGTGTTCTCACAGCGCGGGAAGCAAGTTTGGGAAAAGGGGAGTGCATTTTTCTGGAACACTCTCACATAGTCTGGGTATAATTTAAATCGCACGCCGTTCAACCGACCGTTGATACCAAAACACTCTTGTCAGCGCGCACGGATCCACGCATGTCGATCGTCTCTTGTTTTCTTTGGGCGAGGCACATCTAGAGGCGGATGTCGAGCCATGGTCCCTCCGCTCAGTTGGAAACAAGTCGAGCCGTGATGTGTGCGTAGTGTGGAGCCTCGTTGTAGACCAGCCAAATGGGGACGGAATCGGTGAGCCAAAACAATCCTTTCCTTTCATGTTGTAACCAGGTTACACAGCCAATTAATAATCAGCACTTAATATTAAAATAAATAATAGTAAAAACAAACATTGCAACAAAACGATCTTTCTAACCTACTATCATTGGTTTGTTTAGCATATAAACATTTGCCCTAATTTGTCTATTTTTTGCACCGTTCCAATCCGCAGCATCATTGTTGGCAACAAGTGTTGATAGCACAGTTGTCCACAAAAACGTGAAAATCAGTTCTAAATATTGGCGACATGTCGATGGTTTCCCGTTAGTGAGCGGTAAAGATCAAATAAATGTTGGTAACATGTAGGCAGCATTGTTGAGGTGCATCTACACCGGGGCAACATTTTTGGTAACATAGTAAACAACATTTAGTTTGTATGGAGGCTTCACCTGAGAAGGTTGTCTTCGTTCGCGCTTTGTGAATTTGGTCTTAACCACCCGATAATCTTATTTCACCTTTAGAAAGTCCATAGTTATCACATTTTAAATCCTGCAATAGATCTAGTCCGGCATACCTATGGCGACTCTGGAGAGAAAAGTGAGTCCAAAATTGATGTCTAGCTGGACGCACACTAAGAATTACAACAATTGCCGCATCTGCAAGCAGCACATCTTCCTCTCTCAGCATCCTGTACTCAACTATAGTACTTACCTAACCTTTAAATTGAGTGTTCGTTTGTCAAAATCTGTTTAGTAGTTTTCTCAGAATTTCTATTACTGTAAATAGGATTATCAAATTATACGTAAGGAATTATTCGTGTTTGTTTATATTCCAAAATACTCGTTGCCAAGGAGATTTACATTTCATTTCTTGTTCTTTCCAAACACATTGCTGCCAAGGGTTCTTAAAAAGATGTATGCATTAAAATTTAATATATTTGAATTGATACAAATTTAAGATGCAAAAAACGACACCTACAGTCGGTTCTTAGGCACTGCTAGACACTGCTTAGCTCACTGATAAGACAACATGTGGATTATATGGAAAAACCTACCTGTATAAATATCCTACCCATTCAAAAATCTCAATCGAAATAAATTAAGCGATTCCAAAGATCTTAGACAATAGACAGATATACAGAGTTTCTAACTACAAGACGACACTTTGTTTTATAAGTAGTATAGAATAGAATATAGACATGGCTAACTAAGGGAATTCTGACATTGGTGTAGGTATGGGGAAATTGTTCCATTCGTCATTGTTAGTTAAATTTTAGTATAGCTCAATTTAATTTTTTTTTGCATGTATGTGAGTTAACATTGCTTTAACGCAGTAATTCCTAAACGTTTTTGCTCGCAGATCTCTTTAGGCCTTATAAAACATACATGGATAACTCACATACTTGCTCACATAAATATAGGTTGTCCGGATGATTGGTACCCAAAATTAAAAAATGTGGATTGTAAAAAATCCAGACTAACACAAAAAGTATACATTAAAAATTATGTTCTGTACATTCAATATTACTTTATAGGTTACTAGTGTGAATAATGATATTGCTTCTTCGTCTCACTTAGTTCTTTAAAGTTTGGAGTGGTTGTAGACAACCATTCTCATGCCAGTTGTGATATTCAGTCCGCAACTCTATTTAGATTTTGTTCCCTCATAGCATGAAAATTCAGCTTCCCACAAGTTGTTGGAAACTAAAAGTTTAACTACTGCCCATCTAAACACTTGAGGATATTCTTGAAGAAGAATGAGGAAGGGAAATAACAATTTCACTGTAAAAACTAACAAGCATTATTTTGGGCCTAAGTGAGAAGTTCAGCAATATTCAAGAAAATATTGTTCCGACAGTGTAAATTGCGGTGGCTCAATCGGAAACAAAGATATTCAACAGGGGGTTTATTGGTTGGATATTATTATAACGGTCATAATAAAATAAACATATTTTTTAGTCAAATAAAGAAGTTTCGTAAAGTTTTTTAGTCAAAATAGGTGACTTGGTGGTCTAGGGGTAAAGTGTAGGACTTTGTGTTGGGGGTCCGGGGTTCAATTCTCGGTCCCGGCACAGATTTATCTGATTACCAAACCTTTCCTTCACCTCTGACAAGACGTGTATTAATCCCAACTTGTGAATATTTGAATACCAGGCCTCCACCGTGGTTCGGATCCCACGTTAAACTGTAGGTCCACCATTTCATCTCGCAATCACCCTAACATTACACATTAGCGTAAGTGCGTATAACCCGAATGGGTAGTAAGACGGGTGCTAATAATAATAATTTATTAAAAATATCATATTTTAAATTAATTATAATTCAAAGAAGCCACAAATCCCCTGGGTATTGTCCACGGATCCCTTGGGATCCACGAAGCACAGTTTGGGAACCCCTGCGCTTAGTGTGTTTATTTTTTTTTCTAGAAGATATTTTATGGTTGAATTGTTTTGAACATATAATAATTCCTACTAATAAATAAGAACAAATGTACATATTTAAATATGAGAAGACTAAGTATATGATCACACAGAGAACACAGATTGAAGTCGATAGTTAAGATACTATAGCAAACAACATATCATTTGATAGGGTTAGTGAGTTCAAATATTTATAAACAATTCTAACTAGCGATAACAATATTAAATTGGAAATTAGGAAAATAATACAGTCGGGAAATGCTTGTTGTTACTCGGTCAGTAATTTGTTGACGTCTCGCTTGCTGTTAAGAAACGTAAAACTCAGAATATACAAAGAAATAATTTTACCGGTTGTTCTCAATGAGTGTGAAACATGGTCTCTTATCTTACATGACAAAAATTAATTTAGGGTGTTCGAAAACACGGTGCTTAGGAAGATATTTGGTCCAAAAATATATGAAGATAGTGAGGAGTGGAGGAGGCTACACAATGATGAGCTGCACACCTCTACTCATCACCAGACATTGATAGGGTAATAAAATCTCGCAGGTTACGGTGGGAAGGTCATTCAGCGTGAATGGGAGTATCTAGAACCGCGTTCAAGGTATTGAATGTCAAACCCAATAGCAAAAGACTACTGGGAAGACTCGGACGCAGATGGAGGATTACATTTGGATAGACCCGAGAAACATAGGATGTAATGAGATAGATTGGAGAGAACTAGCTCAAGATAGGTATAGGTGGTGTACTTTCGTGTGTGCAGCAATTAACTTTCGAGTTTTTAATGCCATATAGTAAGTAAATAGAGTAAATCTGTGTTGAAATAAAGTCTATCTATACTTATAAAATAACATGTCCTGACTGACTGACTGACTGATTCATCATCGCCGAGCGCAAACTATCAAGGCTACAAGCATGAAATTCGGACTGTATATTCATTTTGTTATGTAGGCACCCACTAAGAAAGGATTTTAGAAAATTCCACCCCAAAGCGGTTAAAATAGGGATGAGATGATAATATGTAGATAATATGTATGAAAGTCCGTCATTTTGAAAGTTACATAAACAAAATTTTGTATTTCGGTTATTGACGAAAACAAATAAATACGTTTTTCAGGAATTTTGGAAATTTTATTTAATAAGGGATGAAAAAGGGGGTGAAAGTTTGTATCGGACTTGCATTATTTTTGATCTGAGGTCAAGTTATGGTCATCAACGTAACATTTTAAATTAATCTGTAAATACATATGTATATTTTCGTATTTGTAATCAACTTCCACGCGAGCAAAGCCGCGGGCAACAGCTATCTAGTGTTTTTATAAATATATTAACACCATCAACCATCACTTGTACTATCTATAATCAGATGAAAAACTAACAGTGCTTATTTTACGATGATACCCGAAGGTTTTAACATTATATTTTAGGCTAAATAATTATAGGCCAAATTACTTTAGGCCAACTATTAAAAATCAATTTTTTTATTCAGAATTCCCTTTAGGCCAAATGACTTCAAGTCCAAATGACTTTCAGGCCAAATGTACTTTAGGCCTACTGCCGCGTCTCCTTCTCGTCAATTTCTTTATTAAAATACCCAAAATGTGGATTTCATCCTTATATTATTCCAACCTAAAAACACGTAGAATCAATTTGAACAAAAAAAGCTTTAATATTTATTTATTATTATTATATTTATATAACTTACCACACTAACAATTTCACTGGTTTGAGAGCTTTTATTCTTAATTATTTAGTCTTTATCAATCCGTAAGATGATGACTCAAGTTTATTTTTCTAAGGACTAGTCCTTACAGAGTTCAAAGGACTACCATCTTATCAAAGTAAACATGCACTTACACCAAATAAAAGCGCCAATGGCAATCTCGTAAAAGCAAAAAGTTTATGTTTTAAATACATTGACACCTGTATAGTTCGAACTTGAAAAAGACCAGGAAAAAGTTTGAACTATCCAAAAATTCTAATTAAATTAGTTTATAAAAAAATTGAAAATAAACACAGCTAAGGTTGAAACTAAGCTCAAAAATTTATTTTATATATTTGGACATACTCTGTTCAAATTTCTTTAAATGCCAGAATTTTTAATCTGTTTTCCTGATTAAAGTCTCTCGGTCATAGTGTATGATTCGGGTAGAGTTAATGTTTCATAGAACTGTGGCTTGGACAGTGACATCACGAACATACACACACATACTACTCAACAGTATGTACTAAATAAAATTAAAACCAAACAAAAACTAAACAACAAAACAAAACCAAATAAACTCGTACATCACAAGAATGTCGCTACGATTGAATCACTAAGAACAGTGCACGTAACCGCTTGAAAGGTTTCGACCTTGATTAACGAAGTACAGAACTGTACGTATAAACAAATACGTATTGATGAGTGCGGGCGGGAGAGGGGTGTGTAGAAGGGTACTGACCCCAAAGTCACCTCCCTCGTTTCCAAAAATAGAACAACATGGCGCCATCACTAGAAGTAGTAAAACAATACTGCACAGTACGTTACAACTAAGGATATGTTCGAATTATCCAAGATTTTTTAACATTGTTTTAATACAAAATTCACGGGACCGGGCGAAAAATTCGAATTAAAGATGATTGCGAATTACGGAAGTTCGAACTAATCAGGTTTCACTGTATTTTATTAGTGACTATTTAACCTACCTTTCAAATATATCGTACATGGACGTTTTATAAACAATGGTTGTGCAGTTACTTTTGTGAATAATAATTGTTTAGTTGGAATATCGTACGCTTTACATTTGACGTATCCTTGTGCATAACTCTAAAAAAAATTCCTTTTGCAGTGTTTAATTGGGCGTCGCTTCTAACTTTCTCATTGTTAGGCATAGTCACGTGATTATGAATATAGTCTTTGTAGACGGGATTTCCATTTCCAAGGACCATTAAGAAATTAAGGTCTATAAGGTGGTGGAACTTGAGGACTTTCTATATGGGGCTTCACACTAAACACCAAACAGAACTTACTGTCCTTACGAAGGCGTAAAAACCGTGTACAAAGACCACAATTAACATAATTCCATATAACTTTTAACTTTAAACTATTTGACTCGATGTAGATTACCACAAGTATCCGTAACGACCAAATTCTAGAAGAAGTGTAAAATATTTTAAGCATAATGTGTGTGATGTCATCATGGACATACCACGACTACAAGTTTATAATAATTATTGTGACTACTATCCAACCTAGCTTGAGCTAACCTTTTATTATTATAACACTCATTTCCATCTCAAATCAACCTAACCTTTTTTATTACAACACTTTCCCAACGAAGCTTAACCTAACCTTTCATATGTTAGTATAATTCATTTGTAGTTATAGAATACAAAAATGAAACATGTTTTATAGAATAAGATCTTAGACATTTTAATGTGTACTGGACATATTATACAATCTTTTACATCCCAATAAAATATGTATGTACCAATATAAATTACTTGGTATTTTCTACGGATTATTATCCATTCACAAAAAAATTCAAATTGATATTTTAAAATGATTTGTGATTCAATTTTTATGAATAAAAAGTTGTGGACCTATTTATATTATTTACAGAATGAACCAGATTGCCATTCAACTCAACTTAAACTGGAAAGTACCATTGAATCCGTACTTCATTCGTTTATAAAACCAGCCAGTGATGTGTGTAAAGAGCCTGGTTTTAAAGAAGAACTGTGTTTTGAAGAAAGTTCTATTGATGTTAGTGAAGATAACAAAAAACTGTTTAGACAAAACTTCCACAATGAAATCCATAAAAATGTTGAATTCCTCGTGATGAATGACCGAATAACGGACACCACTCTTATAAACAATGAGCCCAACCTTTATCAAAAGAATAAACAAAAACACAAGTGTCGTGATTATAGTAAGCAATATACTAAAAATATTAAACTTAAATCTCAATTCCTTAATCAAAGTGAACTAAACCCTCACAAATGTGATGTTTGTGGTAAGTATTTCAAATTATTAGCAACCTTAGATTTCATCTCAACAGTCATGTTGAACACAGACCTCACAAGTGTGAGTTTGTGGCAAATGTTTCACACTAAATAGAAACCTTAAATCTCATCTCGTCAGTCATGTTGAAACCAGACCTCACAAGTGTGATGTTTGTGGCAAGTGTTTCAAACTAAATAGCAACCTTAAATCTCATATTGTCAGTCATGTTGAGCACAGACCTCACAAGTGTGATGTTTGTGGCAAGTGTTTCAAACTAAATAGCAACCTTAAATCTCATCTCGTCAGTCATGATGAACACAGACCTCACAAGTGTGATGTTTGTGGCAAGTGTTTCAAACTAAAGAGCAAATTTAAATCGCATCTCGTTAGTCATGATGAACACAGACCTAAGAAATGTGATGTTTGTGGCAAGTGTTTCAAAGTAAATAGCAACTTTAAAACTCATCTCGTTACTCATATTGAACACAGACCTTACAAATGTGATGTGTGTGGCAAGTGTTTCAAAGAAAAGGCACTCTTAAAACTCATCTCGCTACTCATATTGACCACAGACCTTACAAATGTGATGTTTGTGGCAAGTGTTTCAAACAAAAGAGCACTCTTAAAAATCATCTCCTTTCTCATGGTGAACACAGGCCACACAAATGTGATATGTGTGGCAAGTGCTTTAAACAAAAGAACAATCTTAAAACTCATATCATTTCTCATGGTGAACACAGACCTCACAAATGTGATGTGTGTGGCAAGTGTTTCAAACTAAATAGCAAACTAAAATCTCATCTCCTCACTCATGTTGAACACAGACCTCACAAATGTGATGTTTGTGGCAAGTATTTCAAACTATATAGCAACCTTAAATCTCATTTCGTTAATCATGGTGAACACAGACCTCACAAATGTGATGTTTGTGGCAAGTGTTTCAAACTAAATAGCATCCTTAAATCTCATATCTTCAGTCATGGTGAACACAGGCCTCACAAATGTGATGTTTGTGGCAAGTCTTTCAAACTAAATACCAACCTTAAAATTCATCTCGTTACTCATAATGAACACAGACCTTATAAATGTGATGTGTGTGGCAAGTGTTTTAAAAAAAAGTGCATTCTTAAAACTCATCTCATTATTCACATACCTCACATATGTGATGTGTGTGGCAAGTGTTTTAAAAAGATTAGCAATCTTAAAACTCATCTACTTATTCATAGTTAACAAGAACCTCACAGATGTGATTTATGTGGCAAGAGTTTCATAAAGGACATTCTCATCTACTTGTTCATGGTGAGCAAAGACCCACACTGTTATATTTGTATCAAGAATTCCTAAATAAACAGCAATATTAAAATCCATAATACTAATTGATAGCCTTTCCATCCATAAAATGGCCTCTAATAATGCCAGAGACCATCAAACCTAATTTTTTCAAAGTAAATAATCTTGTGGTCATTGCCATTTTCACAAACTTTACATAGGGAGTGCCAAGAATTGAAATGACGAACTCACTAACGTATTTTTATGATAATTTTCTTATGTATATATGGATGGAGAGAGTTTATGAGACAAATATTACTAGAAATCCTTAAATTATTTTGATTCAATAAGAAATATATTATTTTGCTTTAAAATTAATTATCATGTAT
The DNA here is from genome assembly GCA_039000515.1 of Timema cristinae. Classification (NCBI taxonomy): domain Eukaryota; kingdom Metazoa; phylum Arthropoda; class Insecta; order Phasmatodea; family Timematidae; genus Timema; species Timema cristinae. The sequence continues at coordinate 8,737,453 of JBCFYV010011172.1, read as the reverse complement.
CAATAAATCATTGAAATAATTAATTTAATATAATTTTGATACCTAAATGTTAAGTCAAAAGTTTCTTTTATTTTAAAGTTAGAAATTATGGAGTTGGTTGTGTTTATTCAATCATTCAGATTTATTACTGTAACATTACGTGGTATAATGTTACAACTGGACCCCGCCCCATACTGACATAGATAAATGTATCGAAACAAGGCGTACTACCCGCTCCAATGAATTCAACTCAATTAGGATCCCTACAATAGTATGTTTCTCTGTTGTAGTTCTTGTAGGCTAAGAAGACATCATATAAACAATGCTGCACAATATATTTCATTACTCGATCCAATTCTAAGTATTAATTTGTTCGTGTACTTACAATACTAATCTGCTCACAATAGAATCCTGCAAGGCTGGCCGGCACCTGGACTCCTAGATTGGCGAGTGGGTCAAGGGAGATCCAGTGGGTCAACAAAGCGACCCGGCACTCCGACTGTACTAGCGAGAAATGAACCAAGAACTATCATCATCAACTAGAAGACAATTATGTATCCGACCTCTGACGGAGACTAGAGGAACCTCCTTCAAAACATCGGGTGATTAGAGATATTCACGGATATTCCGATGGAGCAAGCGGAATCAACAATGGTCTACGTGACTGTTTCAAGGCATCGTTGACGTCATCATGCGTGTGTTTGGTGTATTCCCACCCCCCTTCCATAACAACGAAATCCCTATATAATGGCCGTGCAAGCTTGCCATAATGGACTATCCTACGATCAACGATCGACGACAGACCATGGTCATGGACCTGGACAATAGCTGGAGAAAACTTGTAAAATGTATCAAAATGGTCGCTTAGACGGGTGGAGTTATGAACTCTAACTTCTTTATCAACTTTAAACTTTTTGCATATAATATTCAGTTTCAAAAACTAACGTATTAATATTTTGATCGTCAAACAATGTCTAAATGTTCTATCTTAGATATGTCGCCGCTCGGGCGCTGGACCTTTGCTAATATTTATTCTCGTAAATATCCTCAGTTATGTGCTGATTAGAAGTTTGACTTGTTAATATTATATTGTTGGGAATTGTAGAGTTTTTTTTTTAAAGTAACTTTTCATATTTAAAATTATGGTTTGAATTAACGTAACGTGATGTAACTTTTTATTGGAATTTGAATTAGGATGACTTTAATCATTTGTAACGTAAGTTCTGTTTGAACAACTAAAGTTTTGTTAATTGATGGAACTGTTTGTTCCATATTCTCAGTCAGATCTGATAGTCCCGTGGGAGTTTGGCTTATGTCTGGTAGTCAAACCCTCACGTTGTGTAAACTCTGTTGTGTAGTCGTCAAATTTAAATCTTTATATTTATGATATCGTTTTCTGTGAATTACGAAACCGTTGGAACCATATCAAGGTGCCCATTAGGCCCTTATAATGTTGTATCGCATTTAAAAATATTGTCTCTTATAGACTGGACTCTCAATATTATGATGGATTTCATGTTTCCTTTTGTTAAAACATTTGCGCAACTTTAATGATATAAAGTTGTTGGCTTCGAGCATAATTTCCAACTGTACTCATAATGATATAATAAGACCATTTTTTGTTATCTGCGCTATTGTCATTTAATTGAATAAACTGCTCATTTTGTTGAATCTATATATTTTTTATAATTTCCATTTATCATATATGTTAAGTTCATCCTCTCCCTTTTATCCCTTTTTATGGCCGGGGGGATATAGGACTCGGAGAGGGTGCAAGATTACAATAATGCTAATATTAAGATATTTAATCTGTTGTAGGTATAGTTTACAATAAAACAATTAGTAATTTTAATTGGCATTTAATGTTTTATCTGGTAATGATAATGTTTAGAGGAAATCATTCAAAATATCTTCTATTACCTTTCAAACCTAAATTCCTCAGATGTATAAGTTAGCAGATATGATGGTTGTTTGCCTAAGATCCTTTAGCCTTTAATAAATTGAATTTATGAATATGAGCAAACTATAATTATTTTAGATTTATATTTAACTATCATATCTGCTACCATCATTTGTGTACCCACTCTATTGATAGCAAGTCCCCGGGTGCAACACTTGGCTCGACGAACCATCTCTATCCGGCGACGTATTTCCACGCTAACCAGATGCCTGTATTATACAAAAATGACACAATTATTTCTTTAGTGCTTTCATTATTTTTTATTAGCGTTGTGTTGTACAAAACATTCACTTGCTATCCGTCCCACACGGCCACCAACAGTTCATCTCCGTGAATTATAGGGCCGAGCCCAGGTGCTCAGATATTCAGTCTAGTCAGCACAACTCTCTTATCACAAATGTGCGAGCTCGAACCGCCAACCCTCCAAGCTGAGTTGCGTAACATTACAATAGCGGCGTCTGGAGGTGACGTCACGACAGATCGAACTAAATGAAACTCGGAGCCATAAATAAACACTACATTATTGTATGAACTCTTGCGATTTCAGTCTTTTCCCCTTTTTTCTTACTTTGTACTTTTACTCTACCTTTTTAAATAAAAATAATTTACTTAATTCACCCTGAATGTCATGTGTAGGAATATTAGGTAGAGAGGGTGCAAAGCTAATGGAAAATCGTTAGTTTGGAATTGTATAGACAGGTCAGACTTAGTCAAATGTCTCCAGCTACCTCTAAATTTCCACCATTATTTTTCTCACTCGTACACTTGATGTTATATACTTCTTCATTTTCTTACTTGGGCTCTCTTACAGTATTTTCTCTTTTAACTTCATGTACTACAATGTATGATAACCAGCTTCGGTGGACCGCATGATCTACGGCATCACTCTCGAAATAGTTTGGCCTGTTGATGCCTGGGAGTACAAGGTTTGAATCCCAGTGGAGTATACTGAGGGGGGTATTTATTAGATATTTTCCCACCCTCATCCCATGCTAATGTGAGTACAGTATATACTTCCTCTTATTTTCACCATATAATTGGTTTATTCTTTTTTCCAATTGATAAATAACTTTTAAATTAAATTTGAAAAATAAAATTAATATTTTTAATTACCACATCAATGGCCACTCAGCTTTAATGCCTAGCCCATTTCGTTGTTTATGCATAAGGAGAGGGTTTAATTTGGCCTTTTTTGAATCCTGAGGTCAATAGAGCAGAAACGTTTGGGTTTATGAATCCTAGCTGGATGAACTGAAAATGATTCCTCCTGACTATTTCTAGATAAACAGAACATATCTTTTATTTTTTCTTACCAACATGGAAGGTAACAACATTATTCGATCTACTCTTTCAGCCATGGAAACAATAATTTGTAACAAGTTCACTTAGACTTAAATTTTTGATTCTTCACATCAATTTCGACACATTAAGCCATGTATGCCGAATTTGTACCCTTAAGATGGGCAGTACTCTGTAAGAGATAAACTCCGAACTAAAAGATTGATCTGTCTAGAGTATCCTTATACTTTATTCCTTCGTTCCTATCACTCCGTAGGAGTTGATTCAATTTTTATTTTCTTAGGAGTAGACGACTGCTAAGTACTACCAATCTTAACAGCAAAATACTGATATGGTGAGCATACGCATACATCGAAATAAAGGCGACAAAGCTAATTTAATAATAAATACAGTAACTAGCTCATGTTTTAAATATTATATTGGCAAATAAGTTCCTGGACCACGCACCTTAACTTGACTAAAATAATCGAGATAAACTATGACTCTAATCTACTACATTTTTAGTCATTAATGATTGAAACGAAAGAACAAAATGTTAACATGAGAACGGAAGTTGGAAACAAAACAAATGATACCAACATAAGAAATATTGAATAGCAAAACTCCCTCTCAATGTTTATTTCACGAATCTAATCAAATCTAATATCATGAGAAAACGTCCTGGTCTTCCCTCCTTCAAGTGGTTTAGTAAGTATGTCTGTTATCATGTTCTCACTTAGACAGTACTTCTCACTCAGCACTCCTGGCTTTTTTAAATTATGAACAACACGGTACTTTGTATCTATGTTTTTAGTACGTTGGGTCACTTTTTTACTGTCGAGGAGTTTTTTTGGAACTTTGATTGTTTTCAAAGATCACTGTAGGTCTCACAAAGGGTTCATGCAGGTCAATCAACAATCTTCCGATACACACTGCTTCCTCTGCGGCTTTAGCAAGTGCAACATATCACGCTTCAGTTGAAGATAATGTAACTGACTGTTGCTTCCTGCTTACCCATCAGATAGTTCCCCCGTGTAAAGAAAAACAATACCATGTGTTTGATTCCCTGTCAATCTGGTCTCCACAATAGCGATCCTATCGCTATTCTATAGAGGAACTAATTTTTAGAAAATCCCTCACATAGAGAGTTAAAAGAAAATCTGCAGCAATGTCCCATTTGCGTGTAACAAAACTCTGGAGATTTCACAACTACATTCTATATGTGTACTGAGCACTTGGAGTTGATAAAGTAAAGGTTACCAATGAGTTCGCCTTTCAGAATAATAGAGTTTTTTTTTTATAAATATTACACAATTATTCTTGAATATAAGAGACATAGCTTACCATTCACTTCCATTAGCTTCACAGAAAGTAGGTTATAAACAACTGATTCACAAAAGATACAGGTAGGTAGAATGTGTATATTCTCGAATTATCTTCTGACGTTTCGTGTTTTTTTTTAATAATCCTACATGTCTTTATTATTTTATAAGCCAAATTCTAATTCACACTTTGTGCCAGCTACTCAGAAACTTGTGATGCTCATTTTTCATGATAACTTTTACTTTAAAAAACTTAAAACCACCATTTTTAAAATGACATAACGCGATCCATAAGAATATGTAATAAAAAATAGGGGTCACACTTAAAAAATTTAAAGTAATTTAGCGTCACCTTAACAACGCCACCCAATATCATACTATCCTACCACCCCTAGTGATTAGTCTATCGTGAGCGGGACATTTAAATTGAATGACTCTTGAACAAGAGCTGGGAGGGAACAGCTCTCGCTTCGCGAGTGAGTCGTTCACACCACCATTACACTCTATATCATGCGTCTGATGCATTGACCAATAGGCCAACAGTTTTTACTACACATTTATATTATTACTTATACAAAATAAAAGTATGCATGTTAGTTGTGCATTTAAATCAAGGACTTATGTCCATGAAATTAAAAAAGGCCTTTTACCCTAAATATTAGGGTCTACCGCAAGTATGCATCAGGCACCGCCCCCACCTTTACCTGATCATTAATTTTGTCCATGTAACACTTTACGTGAGACATCGTGCATTAGTTTGATGTTTCTTTACATCTCTTCTTTTCATCATAAGCTATCATTATCTCTGCCTACTCGCTTTGAGTTTTCGTTCAATGTTTGGTTTTATTTAGCTAGTCTTGGCTATCAACGCATCGCTTTTGCACTATTTCCAATCGCCCTTCTTCGATGAGCTTAGAGAGTGGTCGTCATTCACGATTTTTTTTCGCTCTCGTTCATTCGTTCTGGAGTCAGGAGTGTTTGTCATTCACGACTCTTTTTATGCTTTTGTTAATTCGTTCTGGAAATAATAAAGTGTGTTTGTCTTTGTTATTCTAGAATCTTCTGTCGTTATTTGTTCGTTACTGAAAAAAAAATCTACTATAGATGTTTACTATCGTTACTAGATTGCAGCACTGCCTACAATATTAAACTAACTATTTTTCTTAACATCAATAGAAAATTCTGTGATTTAGACATTAAAGTGAAGGTAAGTGGTAAGTGGTTAAAATGATAAAAACAGCTTCTATTACTTTGGGTTACACAAGTCTGACTAAGCTGACTGTAGCAGTCTATTATTTGGGCAAGGTGAACCGATATCCATTACACTGAAAATACCCAATAGGTTGATTGATTTTCTTTTCCAACATTTAAGTCACATCCGTATAGTCATTTTGTAAGCAATATAGTAATTAAACCAAGTATCGTTGGTCACGCAGGGTTTAACGTCTTGCTCATTTGGCTTTTTGGCAATGGGTAACACGGGATACAAATTTTGAATGGGTGTTCAGTGGCTGATATTTTCAAATAGTTTCCAGTCCTCCTAAGTAAGAAAAAAAGATACATTTCCGTTTAATTTAATTAGTGTAACTAACTTGTTTCTTTAAATAAGATTCATTTATTAAGCTATTATTAATTTTATCTGGTCTCCGTATTACTTAAAATAATAAAATTATAGCTACATGGTTCAATCTTCTCTACAATATTTTAATTGCGTGACTACCATTATGACAATATACTAACTAGCGATTTTTTGGTCAAAGCCTGATGATTGGAATTATAGAGTAACCTGACCCGTGTATGTTAGACCTTGGTAACGAAATGTACTCAGAAAGATGGTAAAAACAATATAAACACCATCTTAAATAAAGTGTGTCTTATTGATCTGTGATTTACTTAAGGTATTTTATTCTTGTTTTGGTACTGTTCCATTTGATCTAAATATTGTTTTAAACTAGTTAAATCTTATATAACTAATTATAGTTATAACGCTTAAGATAGTGAACTGATTATAAGGATTGATAATATTCTTACACATTTATAGATATTTGTAATAATATGAGCTAATTTTGTGTGGTCTAAACACTTATTCTCATTTCATTGGTCAATCGATTTTGATGCGATTTTATTTTTAATATTGTTTTATTAGTTATTGTTAGAGTGATTAACCTCAACCATGAAATGTGAATATATTGAGGAAGATGAGATGTCCGAACTATTGCCTTTAAGCATTGCAGTGTCGAAATTAGACCCTTTAAGTTTACCTTTCATCAAGGAAGAAATAAAGGTATGTGTGTGTGTGTGTGTGTGTGTGTATTATTATATTTATATATATTATATATATATATATATATTACACATATATATAAAACAAAGTGTTATTCCGAACTTAATACCACGTAACAGCACGGGTAAGTATGCTTTACCCTTTGCATTCAGGCCAATTTCTCTCTTAAAATACCCAAAATGTTAATTTCATCCATCTATTATTCCAGAATAAAAACACGTAGAATCATTAAAAAAATCTATATCTACTTTAACTAAGGAAACGTTCCACTTACCTAAAGAACGGGGGGTATATTTTGGACGTTCTAGAATAATTTCGACACATTAAGCTCCGTCTACACACTTCATATTTAAAAGGTGCCTAGTACTCCATAAGAGTTAAACTCCACACTACCAGATTGCACTGTTTAGAGAGCCTTTATCCTTGATTCCTTAGTTCATATCAATCCGTAAGATGATGACTCAACTTTATTTTTCTAAGGACTAGTCTTTATGGACTCCCAAGGACTACCAATCACATCAAAATAAATATGCGCTTACAGGAAATAAAAGCATCAATGGCAATTTTATAAAATCAACTAGCTCATGTTTTAAATACAGGATATTTATGAATACTTAACCTACCTTTCAAATGTTGCATACCCCGGACGTTTTATAAAATACTATGTGTAGTTATTTTTGTGAATAATAATTGTTTAACTGGGATATCGTGTGCTTTACATTTGACGTATCCTTGTGCATAGCTGTAGAAAATGGCCTTTTGCAGCGTTTAATTGGACGTTGTTTCCAACTTTCTCACTGTTTGGCATAGTTACGTGATTATGAATACGATCTTTGTAGAGGAGATTTACATTACCAAGAGCCATTAAGAAATTAAGATTTAAGGTCTCTAAGGAAGTGGAGCTTAGGGACTCTGTAGATGGGGCTTTACACTAAACTAAACTAAAACTTACTGTCTTCACGAAGGCGTAAAACTGTCTATAAATACCATAATTAACTTTACTTCATTTACATTTTAATTTAAAATTACTTGATTCGATTTAGATGATAACAAGTATCCGTAACGACCGAATTCTAAAACAAGTGTAAAATCTCTTAAATATAATATTGATGGTGTCATCATGGACAGAGCACGACAACGAACTTATATTAATTATTATGACTTCTATCCAACCCAGCTTGACCCAAACTTTCATTATTATAACACATCCATCTCAGCTAACCTAACCTTTCATTATTACAACATTTTCCCAACGAAGCTTAACCTAACCTTTCATGTGTTAATACATTTAGTTTGTAATTAATATAAGCTATTGAATACAAATAGTAAACATGTTTTAGACACATACAATGACGCCATATCCATTTTAGTGTGAACTGCGCAAAATCAATAGTGTAGCGCGCACACACACACACACACCCACACGCCTGCCTGTGCCCGCACTTCTATAACACATCACCATAATTGCAATTACGAGTAGTTAACATGCATCCCCACCATAATCTCTTAGAGCATTTGTTAATATACTCTCACCCAAGCATATGCTTTCTCCTTAGAAATATATAATCTTTACATTATATAAGTATATTTAAGACTTTGTCCGTGTTAAAGCCATGTTTAATATTTTATCTTAAAGATAATTTTAATATTTTTGTTATTTTTGTGATTAAAGATTAACCTTGTTATGCCCCACAAAGTTAGTTTTCAGTGTCTCATCGATCACATGTCATTGTGACAGCCACGAACAGCCATATGCCAAAGTTTATTAACAGTTTGTTTGACAAGAGTCGGTCTAATTGGGTGCAACGTTGAATCTTCCAGAACAACAGGCTTACTCCTATAAAAAAAAATTGCTAGATTTGGTCCAACTTTGGAACTTTTAAGTTCGTTTAATATATATTTGTGTTGTATACCTACTTTGTCCCTAGAGTAAGGATGGTAGCTTAAAATGATTACATGTAAAATTACTGTACCACCCACTCTACTACTTCTTAGCTACGGCCATTATAGTTTAGAAGGAGTAGGAGGAAACTTAGGGGGGGAAAGGGTTAAACACTAGCAAGATTTAAATAACAATATGAATGATTTATTCAACTTAATAACAATGAAAACTATAATTTACATGGCCTTACAGGTCAATCGGAAGTATATTGGAAATCAAATAAATAATAACTGGAGTTGCTTTTAGCGCAATACGATTATGAGTATGTTTAAAAATTTGTAACATATCCTTCAGTCAACTGGGTTAGTCTGGAAGAGACAACTACTACTATTATTATTATTATTTATATTTATTTTTATTTTTATTTATCCAATAAATATCGAACCAGATATGTATATGACGAATTACAAATAGCTAAATGAGCATCTTTTAAATTGCTAACAAAGCGTCTGATTCACTACAATGGATACAGTCTGAATAATATTGAAAAGTTAAGTTTATATAGAAATATCACACAGATATTTCAAGAAACACAAGAGTTTGACTTACAGACCTCAAGTCAAACTCCCGCAGGACTATTAAATGTCAACACAATTAAATACGTTATCAAGATCCCTACTTGTTAATATTTAAAAATATAAATTACGAATTAAAGCAAAATTATAATACCAGTAATTCCTTTCAAAAGATTAGGTAGTAATCAAAGTCTAAATTTAACCATCAGCAAAATTTACGCTATTTTAACATTTAATTCAAATAATAATAAACTAAAGAAACATTATAAAAAAAGAGTTTACAATTACTGGTAACCACAATATTCAGATCATTTAATATTTAAATTTAATGCTCCAAACAAAAATTAAATTCATAACTGTGGCTATCTAAATATTTCAAGTGATCTAACAGACACTAGCGCCCAAGTGGCAACAGGAAACAATAACTATCCCTTAATAGAATTTACTTCTAAAACAAATAACTTAAGTCAAAATATTACACTGCCTATAATGGCCGAGTCCAAATTTAACCAAGCCATAAGTCTTTAAAATAATTCGATGAATATATAACTAAAATACGTTCTTCCTGATGGGGTCCAAGTCCAGGACAGGACTATTGTGTGTGTGTGTGTGTGTGTGTGTGTGTATATTACCTGTTAATGATATATATATATATATATCTATATCTATCATAGAGCTAGAACTCACTGGTCTTTTGTTAATAGATGATAAATATAATGTAACATAAAAAAAGATGGGACAGTTAAATCTTCGATCTCAGGAACCCCTCGAATTACATATAAGAGTAATCTATAGAGTTGAGATTAAAAAAATTGAGGTAAAACACATTTAACTCTGAAGGGCCTTTAATTGAAATCATTTTATCCAAACACTACACCTAATTATATAAACTTTGTAACCTAGTTGTAAAGTCACATTTTAATTCCTAAATTTAATATCACAAAAAATCTACAAATAACATTGATTTTATAACAAAATATAATACTAATTGAAAGAGTGTACTCTATAGTATATCATATAAAGAAAAAGAGCGTAAATTAATTTTCATTGTTTACATAATATGGCTTTCATTTATTTGTGTTAAGTTAGTATTAATGTTTAATTGTTTATGTACGTCAGTCCTTTTACCTATCAACTACTCTCATTCTTGCTAGAAAAGTTGACTAACTGAGGAAATAAGTTGACAACTGAACATTTCTAACTGCGTGTATCAACTCACATTGTACAACATGTGGGAGTGGGTTGTTTGCTAGAGAGAGTGGGTGCTGGGTGGGTGGTGTTAATAAACAGGTGACTGACTCTGGCTGAACTATGAATAAAAAAAACTGCATAGGCTTCTGACTGCAATATTATAAATGGATTAAAACTAATTTTAATATAATAGAAGAAATTGAAAATAATCTAAATAGTCTTTAATTTAGAATAGGCAAAAAGAGGGAAAATCTAAAAAATTACTTTTTTCATAAAAAATATTTATGCCAGATACATAAGCTTATTAACAAAACAATTGAATGTTTTCTTACAATATTTTTACTTTTTCAATAAAATTATCCAATTCTATATATCCCAATAAAATATGACTTGACCAATCAAATCACTGTATATTTTCTATGAATGATTTTCCATTTAAAAATAAAATAAAAATTAATATTTTAAAATGTTTTATGATTCACTCTATATAAATAAAAAGTTGTGGACCTATTTATATTGTTTACAGAATGAACCAGATTGCGATTCAACTCAACTTAAACTGGAAAGTACCATTGAATCTGTACTTCATTCTATTATAAAACCAGAGAAAACGTCCACTGCACCAGCCAGTGGTGTGTGTGAAGAGCTTCGTTTTAAAGAAGAACTGTGTTTTGATGAAAGTTCTACTGATGTTAGTGAAAATAACAAAATACAGTTTGGACAAAACTTCATCAATGAAATCCATAAAAATGTTTACTTATCCGTTATGGATGACCAAATAATGGACACCACTTTTTTAAATAATGAGCTCAATCTTTATCAAAAGAATAGAGAACAATATAATTGTGTTGATTATAACAAGTCATATACAAAAAACATCAACATTAAATCTCATTTGCTAACTCAAAGTGAACAAAGACCTTACAAATGTGATATTTGTAGCAAGTATTTCAAAATTAAGAGCATCCTTAAAACCCATCTCATTTCTCATGGTGAACACAGGCCTCATAAATGTGGCTTTTGTGGCAGGTGTTTCAAACTAAATAACACCCTTAAAAATCATCTCGTAACTCATAGGGAAAAAAGACCTTACAAATGTGATATTTGTAGCAAGAATTTCAAAAATAAGACCATCCTTAAAACCCATCTCGTTACTCATGGTGAACACAGACCTCACAAATGTGATGTTTGTGGCAAGCTTTTCAAACTAAATAAAAGCCTTAAATCTCATCTCATTACTCATGGTGAACACAGACCTCACAAATGTGATGTTTGTGGCAAGGGTTTCAAACAAAATAAAAACCTTAAACCTCATCTCAAAACTCATAGTGAACACAGACCTCACAAATGTGATGTGTGTGGCAAGTGTTTCAAAGAAAAGCGCAAGCTTAAAATTCATCTCATTAGTCATGATGAACAAAAACCTCACAAATGTGATATTTGTGGCAAGTGTTTCAAAGAAAAAGGAACTCTTAAAACTCATCTCATTACTCATAGTGAACACAGACCTCACAAGTGTGATGTTTGTGGCAAGGGTTTCATACTAAATAGCTACCTTAAATCTCATCTCACCAGTCATAGTGAACACAGATATCACAAATGTGATGTTTGTGGCAAGTGTTTCAAAAAGAAGGGCACTCTTAAAAGTCATCTACTTGTTCATGGTTAACATGGACCTCATAAATATGATTTTTGTGGCGAGTGTTTAAAAAAGAAGGGCACTCTTACATTCTTCAACTTGTTCATGGTAAGCAAAGACCTATACGTGTTATATTTGTATGGATGGTTTCCAAATAAACAACAATCTTAAAAAACATATTACTCAAAGTTATAGCTTTTCCATCTCCTAAATAACATGACGTCCATTAACTCTAGAGCCCTTCGAAACTTTTTCTTTAAAATTAAATAATCTTAGGGTCATAACCATTTTCACAAATCTCACTATGCAGTGTCAAGAATTGAAATTATGGACTTGTCAACTTATTTTTGATTACAATTTTCTTTTGTATATATGGATGGAGAATGTTTCTTAGACAAAATTATTATAAATACTAAGATTATTTGAATAAATAAGAAATATATAATTATTTTCATTTAATATCTAGTATTGTTCATACGCTCCAAAAGTGTCTGCTGAAGGAGTGCCCCTGGTGGTGAACGCCACAACCAAGAGTAGGCTGCCAGTTGTGAAGAGTTGAGATGGCCTGGCTTGTGAAAGACACTGTGACTTGATGATAGCGTCAGGTAAGATGGTCGGCGCAATTGTTGTAGTTTTGTCGCCAAGTTTCGTGGTGTTTTGGTGCTAGTTTACACCCTGTCAAAGATTAAATACAGTCCACAAAGTTTTGTCTAACTGGAAATCCGTTAACGATTCTGAGAGTTCAGTTAAGTTCGTGGTTTCAACAAGTATCATGTATCATTAAACATTGAAATAAATAATACAATATAAATTTGATACATAACTGTTTTGTTTAAAAGTTTCATTTTTTTTTTCGAAAAGTTAGAAATCAGTTGTTTGTATGTAATCATTCATTTAGACTTATTACATTAGGGCTAATATTAAGATGAAATTTAATCTTTTTTAGGCATAGTTAACAATAAAAATATATTATTTCAAATTGGCATTACATTATTTATGTTGTTATAATATTTAGAGCAAATTATTCAAAGTATCTTTCATTAAGTCACAAACCTGATTTCCCTCAGATTTAAAAGGTGGTGGATATAATGTTGCCTAAGATCCCTCTGTAACACCACCCTTATTCTCCTGAGAATAAAGGCGAGTACACAAGATTATAATTAAAATATAAAATACCAAATACAAATAGACAATAATTGCAGAGGATCCAATAGGACCATCATATGACAAATAGGCCATACTCCGGCATATAGGTCATTCTGCTTCCATGAATCCACTTCACAAATATTATTTAGAGGACTCAAAAATTTAGCCGAAATCAGGGTAGATGACGGGGCATATTTCATTCAATTTAGACTACTATAAGAGAAGCTAAGCATTAACATAAGATTTTAAATAATTTATTTTGATAAACAGATAATTATTATTATAATCAAATAAGGTTTATATTAAACAATAAGATATATTTATGAATATATGTGTATATTAGAATAACAATACCAATTGTCTTTCTTAACAATCCCCCCCCCCCATTTGAAGGAAGAATATATATATATATATATATGAAATATGACAACAATGGGTCTCACTAATCACCCAAAACTAACTATAAATATTATTAGAAAAGTAATAACGATGAGTCTGCACAATCACCCTGATTTGAATACTAATATCAATACACATGTATAGCAGTAAAAAATCTAATAACAGGCCTCAGCGACCACCCTCAATAGTATTAAAGCTAGTTTATAATAAATATAGTAATGGTCATTTCTCGTCAACATACATACACGTTAGCGCACAACATATTACAAAAGGGGAATAACCAATAAATTAAAGAGTAATAACTTACTTTACAGCAAGATGAGCTCGAAGTTTTCTATTTTACCTAAATCTAACATTTACAAAAACTTGATATCTTATGCCTTACCGGGTATGAAGTATAACAAACTATACGAAAAGGTGCAAACATTAAATCGTAGCAATATTTGCAATATTGATATATAAATATATAGCTAATACATTCAACAAACTGAATGATGTCTCACGCCAATACGGGGAATACATTATGTGCAATAATAGTCCACTCAAAACTTCAAAAGGAAATATCACAACCCTTTCCCTGATATTTGTCCGAGGAAACGCAGCTAACACGTGAGTTTAAAAAAGGGACTTCGCTTTTACTTTGCCAATGTAACAAACTTGCTAACATAATTTGCCATAATTAATCCAATCTATAACAAAATCAAGGTTATACGCATCATTCCCAACCATGATTATAAAATTTAAATTAAATAACAATATTTATGGCCGAAAAGGAATTTTGAGAAAATAAAAGCCGAACTGTAATTAATACCTTATGAACATCCTTGACACCAAGATGAGTCCAAGGACGGTATCCTGACAATATGATTACCGTACACGCACAGCACAGGTATATATATGGAAGCTCTAGCTCTGTGACGGGGGAGAGAGGGGTTAGCACAAACAAAGGAGAACAAGAAACAAAGAAGAGAGGGATGGGGTGGTAACACAATGGGTAGTAGCTTCTACAAGCTCTGTGAACCACCGAGAACAACACTTTAGCAATACGTCGCTTTCTAGAACTGCAACGTCACAAAGTTTCCAGCATGCCTCGGGTGAAATTAAGGTTAAGTCTGTTGCACTTTTCACACATTTAGGGTGGAATTTCGTCTGATGAGGTGCTCGGGGGGGGGGTACGACAGGAGGCAACAAGAAATGGGCCTAGGTGAGTTGACTCCATCTTTAGTTGATATTATATTGTCTTTTCTTTTATTGTTTTTGCGTTTAAATCTTGTAGCTTTTATACGATAAACCCTACGCCTCAGCTTTAATAAATAGCGTTTATGAACACGAGCAAACTGTAATTATATGGAATATGTATTTAACATCCTATCATCTTATCTGCCACCATCTGTTGTGCGCCCACCCTCTCAACACAAAGCCCCAGGTTCAACACCTGGATCAAAACACCACCTCTACCCTGCGATGTATTTCCACACTAACTATTTTGCGAGAGACTGGCCTGTCGATGACGGAGTACGAGGTTTGAATCCCATTGGGGTACACTGAGGGGGTATTTATTAAATATTTTCCCACCCTCTACCCTTGCTAATGCGAGTACAGTAGATACTTTTTCTTCATTTTCACCCTTATCATTTCTTTATTCTTTTTTCAATTGATGACTAATTTTTAAATTAGATTTGAAAAATATAAGTAATAATATTAACTACCACATCAATGGGCACTCAGTTTTAGTGCCAGGTCATTTAGTTGGTTAGGAATAAGGAGAGGGCCTTAGCCTATTTTTATTCCTGGCAAGATGTACTGAAAATGATTCCCCCTGACTATATAAATAGAACAGATATTTTCGTTTTTTTTTTTACCAATATGGAAGTTAACAACATTATTAGATTAACTCTTTCAGCCATGGAAAAAATAATTTCTAACAATTTCACTTTGACTTAAATTTATGATTCTTCACATCAATTTCGACACATTAAGCCATGTATATCGTCTCTGTATCCGTAAGGCGTGTACTCTCTAAGAGATTCTATACTAACACCACCTCTCATAGTTTTATTTCTCGAGTTAATATCATGAGAAAGCTTCCTTGTCTTCACTGCTTCAAGTGGTTTAGTAAGTATGTCTGCTATCATGTTCTCACTTGGACAGTACTTCACACTTAGCTCTTTTAAGTTGTAAATCGTGAACAAAATGGTACTTTGTATCTGTGTGTTTAGTATATTGGTTCACTTTTCACTGTTGAGGAGTTTGATGCAGCTGTGATTGTCTTCAAAAATCACTTTAGCTCCCACCCCTTCAGCATCTACATATCCAATTAATTGGTTTGACTTTTGTCTGGTAGACCCTACAAGCTTCAGTTTATTGTCTTTTGTGTTCTTTAAATAACGAAATATTCATTTAACTTCTGTCCAATAACTTTGGAGTTTTTCCTGCACCTTCTACGCTAACATTGACGTGCTGACTGGAATGTCTGGACTCGTGTGGTTGGCCAAATACAACAGTGATCCTATCGCCATTCTATAGGTCTCGGTTGACTGCATCGGTTCCTCGATTTCTCTTCTTTTCTGGTAACCAGGACCATTGGAATGTTCAATGGTCTGCTGCCTTCCAGTTTAAACTCCTTCAATTTCACTTCAATGTATTTAGTCTGATGTGCGTAGAAAATACCATTTTATCACGCTAAAAATGCATTCCGAGATAGTGTTTCATTTCCCGGAGATTTTTACTTTATATTGTTTTACTAGAGTACACTCCAAATTACTCAGTGGCTTATTTCTTACAACTGTTATCGGGTCATTCACATAGATTAGTACTTAGACCCATTTCTGGTTTACTTGCTTTGTGTAAAAGCATGGAACATTGACAATTCACCTGGAACCATCTTTGTCAATAACGTTGTTTAATTTCATGTTCCATTCTCTAGCACCTTGTTCAGCCCATAAATGTTCTTAATGAGTTAGAAGCGTCAATAACTCATTTTAAAGCCTAGTAAACACTTTAAAACATTTTTCGTCAACTCTTCCCCAACTGTCGGCCAACATGCATGGGAAACATTGTTTCGTGTCCAAACTTCAACGAGGAAACATTGTTTACCATCCTCGGGACTCTTCACTACTCAGAAGAAACAAAAGAGTTTTGTATCAAAACCACTTGCGATATTTTGGTGAAGTATTAATTTTTTATACTTTAAATAATTCTTGTTCCCTCTTTATTTTCTGGAGTAATGCTCAGATCAGACTTAACTTGCTTCCGGTACATAGTGGATTGTGGACCTCTGCTTTCCAAGCTCTCTTATAATACTTCCCCATCTCATTATTTAAAGACTACATCACTGAAAGCTGTTAAATAAAATGTTTATAGATATGCTAAATGGGTTTGATTTTAAAACTTTTGTCCAAGAAAGGTGGAGAACACTCAAAACTGAACTGTTCTGATGGGAACATACGTTTGTTACAAGTTTGACAACACGTTTAGGCACCTTATACAGTGGCCGCGTGATATAATGGGCTACTATTGCAGTAAACCAGACTGCTGATGACGTGTAGATCGATGTTCGAATCATAGTCGGGTGTACTGAGGGAGGTTTTTCCAAAATAATTTTTCAGTCGCCCCATGCAAATGGGTGTACTCCTCCTATAAATATAACCTTCCTAATTCCTAAAACCATTAGGGTAATTGGTACATAGCGTATAATCCAAACGGTTAGTAAGACGTGGTGCTAAAAAGGTTTAGTCTCTACAAAATAGAATTCCTTAACTAATGCTAATTTAGTAAGATGATAAATATAATACTACTATTTCAAGGTATTTTAGGAAGATCCACTAATTAAAAAGTAGTTTTACATTGTTTTAAAACTATAATTATTATGTTTTTTAAGTTATAGTGTATTTATAAAAAATAAATACCGTACACTATAATTATCATAATTATGAAATATTATAATTTTCTATTTGCTTGTTTTTTAATCCAAAACCAAAATTAATATACTTTTGAAAATGAGTATTCATAAAGGGTTGCCATCCCCCCACTTTGATGGTGAGCCATCAGTAATGAACGCGTCTGAGTGGCTACAGATAATCAAAATCACGGCGGAACTCCATGAATAGCAGAATCCTTTCAAGTTAGAGTCTGCTAGGACTCACCTCATAGGTGCAGCTCAACATTGGTATTGGTCCCGTCTATCAGAAATAGTCAGCTAGGACCAATTCAAACGTTAATTTCGATGGACCTTTGTGGGAACTTAAAGCCTCCCAGATAAATGTGTATGGAACAAAGTGAAAACATACATACCTATATATTTTGTACATTACACAGCTGCGGAGCTTCTACAACACATCCACGTCCTTTGGGAGAAGTTTTTTATTTTTAATCTTTCCATGTTGTTTGTGATATTAATTTTTGAGTTTAACTAAATGAATATTTAGCAAAACATATTCCGAAATTTGTATCTTATTTTAAATATATTATTTAGAAATAATTTATGAATTAAACAGGCTGTGCCCTCCAGCTTCTAAAGTGACGAGCCACCACTGCTATTCACAGTGAATTTGGTAGCATACTTACATAAATAAGAAGCTAATAACTAGTGCGACACCGCCCAGTCACATATACTGAACAGAGGGAAACTCGCCTAGTCAAAAGCTGACGTGACGTCACAGCAGCACTATGCCCTATTTTAGAGCTGGGTGCTGGCCAGTATAGGGAACGAGCCTACCTTGTACTCTAGTAACCTCAATGATCTCTATACTATACTGGATGGATATACACACATCCTTGCAATGGGCCAAATCATGACGCTTAAGTTGATCATCTGCTTTGTTGTAGGGGATAGATTTAACGGGATTTTTCAACGTTATTATGCAAAAACGTGTTTCTGGTGAGGGACAGTATTATTGTTTGAATATAGTGAATTATTATAATCCATTTTGCTATGTACACATTTACGTTAAAGGATATAGAATTCTGTTTTAAAGTTAAAATCGTACACATTCGAATAAAATCTTTAAAATATTAATATTTGCAAATATCGCTCATGTTGTTTACATTCTGCCAAGACTACAATCTATTTTAAGTTTGCTATTAGCTTGTATATTGGTTTCAGAAACAATATTATAATATTAAAATTAGATAAATATAATGGAAAAAAGTAGCTTAAAACTTAATTACATGTGTTTGAATGACAAACTTTGTGTAGTCATTTTACATTCTAACTATCATTGGGGTTATAGGTTTGTAAGAAATATTAGCCTACTATATTACAATATATTTAAGTTGGTTCTTATAGCCTATTGGTTTCAGAAGCCATCTTATATTTAATGTTTGAAACTTTAATGAAATAAGGTAGCTTAACACTTGATGGCGTACCCTATGTGTTTGAAAAACAAACTTTGTGTAGAAGTTCAAACGCTCATTTATGTTATGGGCTTGTAGGAAGTATTACTGTATTAGCCTACATTGACTTATTTAAAGAAACAAGTCACGAGTGTTTAACTTACTATCCTCTTCAAACCTTTTACTAATGTATTTATTTCATTTAGCTACTCATACATTGATATGTCTCATATATTCATACAAATTAGCGAACTATGTCAAAATGCCACATTTCCTTGTATGTGTTTAGGTGAGAGAGATATATCCAAATGTTTTCTTCTCTCTTGCACATGGGTGTGCAGAAGACAGCTCGAAAATTTTAGTCACAGATATCCATCCAGTTATACAGATATCAATGAGTAATCTTGAATATCACTATAAGGACTCATCAAGATAACAAAATAAATCTTATAATTTGAAATTTATCAATGGGAGTTAAAGAAATGATGGGAGGGAAGGTAGTGGGGAGCTGAACATTTCAAAAACCAATATATTCAATTACTTCTATATGTGGTAAATAGCTTAAATTCGTTAAGCAGGTATGGGAACCAATAAACATTTATATAATAATAATAATAATAATAATAATAATAATAATAATAATATTATTACTCAAACAGTCATTTGGAAATAGTGGTTAAGGGGATGGGGAGGTTCTAAATCTATAAAACTAATAGAAACAACTACATCTCAGTGCAATGCGGTATAAAATTAAAATTGAAATTTGGCAGACCGGTAAATTCACAATTCCAAATAACTATTAAATCCAAACATTTTAAAATGGAACTCCAGGAAATTAAAATGGGAGGAGAGAAGTTATAAAAAAACTTTTAGTTGTAGTAGAAAATTAAAATTTGGGTGGCAGGTAGAAGAACGAATAATAGACACCGAAATAAGTCTTGAAACTATGTGTTTAAATGGGCGTTAGATTATTATTATTAGCACCGCGTCTTACTACCCGTTCGGGTTATACGCACTTACGCTAATGTGTAATGGTAGGGTGATTGTGAGATGAAATGAAGGACCTACAGTTTAATGTAGAATCCGAACCACGGTGGTGACCTGGCATTCCACACATTCACAAGATGTCTTGTCAGAGGTGTAGGAAGGGTTTGGAAATCAAATAAATCTGTGCCGGGACCGAGGATTGAACCCCGGCCGCCAGCACAGAAGTCTGACACCTTACCCTAGACCACCAGGTCACCCCAATGGGCGTTAGAGAAATGATGATTTGGGAGGAGAGGGAATAAATTTCCAAAACTAATAGAAACAATTACTAACAGAACAATTTGCTTGATATGCCAAGACACTTACTAAAGTAATTCTTCCAATTTAATGTGTTTTTTTAAATAGTAAATTTTTAACTATATCCTTTGATGTTCAACATAACAATGCCTTAACGTAAAGGAATCATAGTTAACGTGCTTAAAGCTGTGCCCTAAATGCAGATACGTTTTCAGTTATTTTATGGTTTTGCGTGTAAATTAGTCGACTGAAATATTTGTGGTTACGTATTTAACTCTTTAAAATATGAAAGCATCAATTTTTTCTACATTTGCTCACTAAAAAGGATGCACCCAAAGCCTTGTTCACCACAATAATTTTTATTGTATTTAATAACATTGACACTGTCTAAAACCGTCCAATATATTATATTTCAATACTTGTCTTGCGATTTGAAGTCTGCTTTTGAAGAAATACAAAATTTCTGTGCATTAATTCTTTTGTTACCAAACACAAAATTAAGAATCGAATGTCGTTTTTTAACTATAACAAGAATTAAACACCACAAACTCAGCAGTATGCAGAATTAAAGACTACAGGCTTATCTTTAATGGCTATTGTTAAACGTCTGTTCAAAACACTCCAAGCCCGGAAGAATTTCTATGATTTAGTCATAGAAGAATTTGTGAAGAAAGTATGGAGGATAAATTAATTTACCTACAATTAAAGCGGTATGTTTTAATTATATAATTAATTTAAAAATTATATTTTTATAATAAGTATTAATCCATATATTAAAATTATATATATAATTATTATTATTTTTCTCTACGCCCATAATAGTCATCTTAAAATTAGTTCATGATTTATAGTTTATTTTGACTTAAATTATGTCCCAAGAATTTAATGAAAATTATTTCAAAGTTGCTTGCCCAGCTTTGAGCCCCCCAACCACCATTGAGCTTTGTACTTTGTTCATATTATATTAAAATGACTATAGGAAAAATGCAAAATCCAAATTAATTCATGTAAGTGGTTAAAAGTATAAACATCGTTTGTGTTCCTTTTAGTTACACAATCCTGACTTAGCCGACTGTATATATATATATATTATTTATTTATTTATAAATAAGAACTTATTATATTTAATTATCTATAGATATAATGAATTTAATTTAAACGTTAATGTATTTAATATAAATTATCTATGTTAACTAATATTATTCATAATATATTGATATAAACTATTAATTTTAATTTAAGTATAAGAATTATTTAATACCAATAACATTAAATAATAAATTCATATTTAACATTAATTTTTATATTAAAATAAATAAAATAAGACATTATATTTAAAATATTTATTTATATTAATAATAAGTTATTAAAATTGATTAAATATTCATGAACCCCCATTTTATAAGTTCAAAAAAATAAAATGGGGGTTCATGTGTTATTAGTGTTAATATATATATTTTGTGTGAGTTAAGATTTAGGTTTATTAATATTAACATATAATTAAATTATATTATAAGGGTTTTTTACGTTTATTAGTACTAAAAATCATTCACTACGAATAAACTGTTCAGCAACTTATTTAGCTAATTAATAGAGATTAGCAATTTTGAATGGGTGTTTAATGGATGATATTTTTAAATAGTTTCCACTTCTCCTTCCAAGTAAAAATAAAAGAAGGTACATTTCCGTTTAATTTAATTATTGTAAATAACTTGTTTCTTAAAATAAGATTTTTAAGCTATCAATAATTTTATCTGGTCTCCGTATTACTTAAAACAATAACATTATAGCTTTGTGGTTCTAACGTCTCTACAATATTTTAATTGCGTGACTATACCATATGACAATATACTAACTAGCGATTTTTGGGTCAAAGCCTGATGGATTGGAACTAAAGAGTAGCCTGGTCCATGTAGTTTAGACCTTGGTAACGTCACGGACACAACAAGCCAGTTTTAAGAAAAAAATAAAGATCAAAACAATTTTAAATAAAGTGTGTATTATTGATCTGTGATTTAAATTAGGTATTTTATTCTTGTTATGGTACGGTTTCAGTTGATCTAATATTTTAAACTAGTTAAATCTTATATAACTAATCATAGTTAAACGAGTTAGATAATAAAGATTATAAAGATTGTCATATTCTTACATATTTATAAATAATTGAATTAATATGAGCTAATTTTGTGTGGTCTAAACATTAATTCTCATAATCATTGGTCAAGTGATTTTGATTAGATTTTATTTTTGATATTGTTTTTTAGCTATTATTTGATTGTTTAAACTTTAACCATGAAATGTGAATGTAATGAGGAAGATAATGTGAGGTCCGAGCTATTGCCTTTAAGCATTGCAGTGTCAACATTAAAGCCTTCGAGTTTACCTTTCATCAAGGAAGAAATAAAGGTATATATATTTATGCTCTTCGTGAATATTATTCTTGTCTAAGAGTTAATGTAGATAATTAAAAAATTTTGTTAAAATATGTTATTCCGAAATCGATATCACAAAACAGCACGGGAATAGTAGGCCTACGCTTTATACTTTGCATTCTCGCCAATTTTTTTCTTAAAATAACCAAATTATTGATTTCATCCGTATATTATTCCAGATATAAAAACACACAGAATCATTAAAAAAAAAATCATATATTTATGTATTTACTTAAACTAAGAAAAAGTTTCACTTACCTAAATAACAATTTCGATACATTTAGCTTCGTCTTCACACTCCATATGCCTATTTAAAAGGTGCCTAGTACTCTGTAAGAGATACATGTCACATTTAACAGACTGTCTATAGAGCCTTTATACCCTTAATTATTTAGTCCTTATCAATCCGTAAAATGATGACTCAACTTTATTTTTCTAAGTACTAGTCTTTACGGACTGCAAAGGGACTAACAATCACGTAAAAATAAACATGCGCTTACAAGAAATAAAAACGCCAATGGCAATTTTATAAAAGCAACTATCTCATGTTTTAAATACAGTATATTTGTGAATACTTAACCTACCCTTCAAATGTTGCGTGCCCCGGACGTTTTATAAAATATTTTTGTAGTTACTTTTGTGAATAATAATTGTTTAACTGGGATATCGTGTGCTTTACATTTGACGTATCATTGTGCATAGCTCCAGAAAATTGCCTTTTGCAGCGTTTAATTGGACGTTGTTTCCAACTTTCTCACTGTTTGGCATAGTCACGCGATTATGAATACGATCTTTGTGGACAAGATTTCCATTTCCAAAGACCATTGAGGAATTAAGGTCTATAAGGAAGTGAAGCTTAAGGACTTTAAAGATGGAGCTTTACACTAAACCCTTAACAGAATTTACTGTCTTTACGAAAGCGTAAAAACCATATACAAAGACCACAATTAACTTCATATAAATTTTAACTTAAAATTATTTTATTCTAAAAATTGAAACATGAGACCTGAAACGGGATTCAAACCCAGCACCTTTGGCTTAGTAGCCAATGCTCTAACCACTGAATGCTATCTAGGAATCATCTGGTGTCCACGGTCTTTCTTCACTCATATTTTAAGGCAGAGTCTATGATGGACGTGTGGAAATCATCGGTTGCAAATATGTGATTTAATAAGATCACGAGCTATCAGATAACGCAGCCAACTTCGACTCGGTAGTTGGCTTATTGCTGCCACGTGTAGCCTACAGTTATTATATTTGTAAGCGATTGCAGATTTAAGAATCAAATAGCCAAAGCTATTATTATTATTCGAGTGGATGATAAATGATAATAATCATAGGGAGTTTCAAGTTCTGGTGTATTTTTTATGAAGTCAGAATATGTAGTAGGCTGTGAAAGGGATATTGAAACAAAAATATAAATGAGTCAAAAAAGAGAGACAAGGGGAGTTGGGAGGCAAGAAGTTTCCCAAAATAGCATGCTAGTACGAAAAAATCATAAAAGTTTGAGAGCCAAATTGCTCTAAACTAGTGGTACTAATGTTTAAATATTTCCAGCGGAAGCATCTCTTGATCTTCTTGGTCTTGGTCTTGGTCTTGACCCCCAAATCCTGCCTGCAGCTTTTAGAACACAGCATACCTATTAATTTTATTAGAATATGCCCCCGCCTTCCAAAGGAAGTAGCGCTACTTTTTTTTCGCTCGAGAAAAATCCATTGACACCGGCTGTTTTTGAACACTTAAACATGGCTGTGCAAGAGTGATAATATTTTATTTTATTTTCTTATTTTTATGGTTGTGAGCCTTTTTAATAGAATAAAAACATTAAAATATGTACTAAGAGGGCAAAATTGCTATATATTTTTTGTTTAAATAGTTATAATGCTTAATTTAATTTAATAATAGTAATTCGTCTCTAAGTAGTAATACAATCAAAAGCCTTAATTTTTTTTTGGATGTACGGATAGTATAACACTATATGATAAACATATTTTATGCACGGTCTGTACCATATTTTCCAACATATTAATTTTTTTAATAAATAATCAAATTGAATCGGTGGCAGACTGTCTCATTCTTTTACAAACAAATTTCCTAATAGAAAACTACTTTGTATTTTGAAATTAAATTTAATTCTCCTTATTTAGCAATTAATACTGGTTCATTTGACGTTTTTCATACAATCGTTACTATCATATTTTCAAAACTGGATAGGAAATTGCCCTAACTTACGTGATTTTCACAGAAATAAATACATCCAAACCGGGCCGTACCGTTAAGAACCAAACACAGGTAGGAGTGACCGCTTGTGTTTGATTGACAGCGGCGGGTGGGCGGGGAGAGATGAGGGTGAAGAAGATCATTAGCAAACTTTTCAAACCAGCTGAGAAAAGTATTGAGGTACAAAAACATACGAAGAGTAATATTATGATTGTTTAGACTGTTCTTGCCTGTTAGCTATATAATCTGTGAAAGCTATACAGTCTATTGTTACCAGTATTCTTTGACATTGTTTAGTTTTATATTTTAGTTTGAGCTTAGGCTATCATTAAACTGGTATGAATATAATTATATTAATCAAGGCTGTAGCCAGCCAATAACTTCAGAGTGGGGGTTGGTGGGTCTATCCCCCAATTGATGGAGGCTAGGACAAATTATAAGTATTTAACACCTCTAGAAGCTATCTGATGTATTTTTATGGTAATATAACAGCATGAATACTGAAGGCTAGAAAACATTCTTAATATTAAACACCTCTAGAAGTTCTCTGAAGTAGTTTTTATGGCAACATAACATCATAGCTGCCGAATGCAAGAAAAAAATTCTGAATATTAAACACCTCTGGATGCTCTCTGAAGTGCTTTTTATGGTAACACAGCCCCCTAATTTGTACTTGTACATTAATTTTGGTATTGTTTAAACCATAAATAAAGCCATATATATTGTTCATAAAATTTCCCGACTATGGCCTTGATATTAATCAACTTTTATGTGAATTTGTTACGCCCCCTTACTCAGTTCTTTACCTCGTAGGAATAGGTCACTAACAAAAATACTACAATGATAAGGGGGAGTAATCTAACATAACAATATTATAAAGAAAACAGAATAAGCAAGAGTTAAATGTAAAGAGTAATTTAATTCATTCAAAAATAACAAACAGTAATTTTAGTGACCTTAATCTCTTCAATTATCTAGTAGAACGAAGAAAAACATAGTTGAATACATTAATGCTAAAGAAGAT
This sequence comes from Timema cristinae, assembly GCA_039000515.1. Lineage (NCBI taxonomy): Eukaryota > Metazoa > Arthropoda > Insecta > Phasmatodea > Timematidae > Timema > Timema cristinae. The sequence goes on along the minus strand of JBCFYV010011172.1, from coordinate 8,711,504 downwards.
TAATGCAATTAGACCAAGTTAGCATTATATCAATGAAAGGGTATTAATAAACAGTACATCAATATATATCCAAGAAAAATATAAAAAAAACTTGAAGAGCCTTTCTAAATTGTTACAAAAGAGGAAGAGTAAGATCACCAGATAAAAATTGTGGAGACATTATCAATATACGCTCTAGCGCCTCTCAACGTGTCCTGAACTATTTTGGAGGTGGCTCCTACTCATTTTCTAGATGTTAGATATATTTTATATGTTCTTTACTTGCTATGTAGTGGTCAAAAGACTTAAATAATATTGCTGCTTGTTGTTATCAATGTTTTAAATTAAACCATTTCTGATTGTCGATAAAAAACCTGTCAATAAAATGTTATTATTTTTTAACCCCTAAATAAATTTGTTGGAGAATCATAGACATGAAGGAGATGGCAAAATTGCTGTGACTTAGGTTGCTACCCAAAGAGAAGGTATTTTGTCCATAATGTTTGAGACGGAGCTTCTAGAATAGTAGAGAGAGGGTGTAGACGTTAAAACGCAAACTTAGCAGTTTTAAAATATTTATTCACACAACACTTAAACAAAAAGAAATTTAATGTCTGCAAAAATATTTTGATATTATAATATATTTAACTTTTACAAAAAAAAAAAAAAAATCACGAGTAATACACTTATGAGTATCTTGAAATTATTTTAAATTAATATGTTGTTACATTTTAAATATTAAACTATATACACTGACATAATATATAACATTTACACTAAACAAATTAGTCACTTAAACATCAACAAGAAATTTAATGTCCACAAAAATATTTTGATATAAAAAATTTAACTTTTACAACAACAAAAAATCACAAGTAATACACTTATGAGGATCTTGAAATTATTTTAAATTAATATGTTGTTACGTTTTAAATATGAAACTATATACGTTGACATAATATATAGCATTTACACTGAACAAATTATCCACTTAAACAACAAAGAAATTAAATGTTCGCAAAAATTATTTTGATATAATATATTTAACATATACAAAAACCCCGCCTCGGTGGCATAGTTGGCTAACGGGCTTGTCGTGTTGAGCTCGACTGCTGAGGACGGGGAGATCGAGGTTCGAATCTCGATCGGGTGAACTGGGGGTGGTTTTTCCTAAATCTGGAACGAGTAAATAAATTGTAAATATCCAAGACTGAATGAGATATACTTCACCATATTGTTTGGAATACATGATATTCTTATATCTGTACTTCCCAATTTTCTGCATGAAAATATGGGCGTCATAATTTTTTAAATTGTGTAAAATGACGGGTATTCTCTTGGTATATTGAGACTGAATATTGCACTTACTATGAGATGCACCCCGATAATCTCCACTCAGATGACAATGGTCGCGGACGTGGTCTTGAGCCAACTCTTTCTCGCAGATACTACATACACTAGCCGAAATAAATTCATTTTCTTGTTCAGGGGTGATGTGTATAGGGACAACATTTTTCTTTGTCTCGATGATCATGGTTTCTTCTTCAACAAGTTTATGAAGAAAGACATCCACAACATTTTCACCACCATAGACAACAGGAGGTTTCACACATTTACCATCGAATCGACTATTACATATGCAAATCCTGATGGCGTATGCTTCGTCATTTTTGTAGTTGATGAGTTAACTCTAATGCTAATTAATTTGTGTTTATGGAAAGTATATGCTAAATTTTAAGAATTAATAATACAAATGTTGAGTGTTTTGATTCATTTTTTCATTACTATGCCTATTTATGTGCTTATATTTTCTTTTTAGTGCCTATTTATTGACTTTTTTAATTTATAATGCCTATTTATGTGCCTATTTTTGAGATTTTTAGTGCCTATTTTCTTGCCTTTTTAAAAAAAAATTAGTGCCTATAAATCCGCACCCTACTCATCAAGCACCCTACTAATAATATGTCACTGTGACGGCCACTGACCGCCTTATATAAAGTGTATTAACAGTTTGTTTGACAAGAATCGGCGTATAACTTTGTGTAGCACTAGAACTCTATTAGTATGTGACTTGGTGCAACATTAACTGCGTGTATCAACTCAAATTGTACAACATGTGAGAGTGGGAGAGGGTTGTTTGGTAGAGACAGTGGGTGGTGTTAATAAACAGGTGACTGACTCTGGCTGAATTATGAATAAAAAATTAATGCTTTGGCTTCTAACTGCATTATCATAAAGGTAATAAAACTAACTTTAATATCATAGAAAAAATTGAAAATAAATTAAATAATCTTTAATTTAGAATAGGCAAGAATAGGGAGTATCAAGATTTTTTTTTTGAAGAATTTGTTTTATTCTTGATACATAGGCTTGTTTACATAACAATTGACTGTTTATTTACATTTTTTTAAATTTTCAATAAAAGTATACATTTGTAAACGTTCCAATAAAATATGAGTTGACCAATATCAATCCGTGTGTATTTTTTACGGATTTTTTTCCATTCACAAACAAAATTCAAACCGATATTTGAAAATGTTTTTGTGATTAACTTTTTATAAATAAATAGTTGTGTGCTTATTTATATTGTTTTAGAATGAACCAGATTGCAGTGGAACTCAACTTAAGCTGGAATGTCCCATTGAATTCGAACTTAATTCTATTATAAAACCAGAGACAAATTCCAATGCACCAGCCAGTGATGTGTGTGAAGAGCCGGGATTTAAAGAAGAACTGTGTTCTGAAGAAAGTTCTATTGATGTTAGTGAAAATAATAAAATAGGGCTTAGACAAAATTTGACCAATGAAATCCATAAAAATATTGTTATGGGTGGCCAAATAATGGACACCACTTTTTTAAACAATGAGACCATTCTTTATCAAAAGAATAGAGAAAAATACAAGTGTCGTGATTATGGAGAGTCATATACTAAAAATATCAACCTTAAATCTCAATTGCTAACTCAATGTGAACGAAGACCTTACAAATGTGATGTTTGTGGTAAGTGTTTCAAACGAAATTATGACCTTAAATCTCATCTCGTCTGTCATAGTGAACACAGACCTCACAAATGTGATGTTTGTGGCAAGTGTTTCAAACTAATAAGAAACCTTAAATCTCATCTCGTCAGTTATGGTGAACACATACCTCACAAATGTAATGTATGTGGCAAGTGTTTCAAACTAAAAGGCATGCTTAAAAAACATAGCATTATACATGTTGAACACGTACCTCACAAGTGTGATATTTGTGGCAAGTGTTTCAAACAAAAAGGCAAGCTTAAAAAACAAAGCATTATACATGTTGAACACGGACCTCACAAGTGTGATATTTGTGGCAAGTGTTTCAAACAAAAAGGCAAGCTTAAAAAACATAGCATTATACATGTTGAACACAGACCTCACATGTGTGATGTTTGTGGCAAGTGTTTCAAACAAAAGAGCACTCTTAAAACTCATTTCATTACTCATACTGAACACAGTGAATACCTATGTTATGTTTGTGGCAAGTGTTTCAAAGAAAAAAGCACTCTTAAAACTCATTTCATTACTCATACTGAACAAAAACCTTACAAATGTAATGTTTGTGGCAAGTGTTTCAAAAACAAGGCAGTATTAAAATTCATCTAGTTAGCCATAGGGAAAACAGACCTCACAAATGTGATATTTGTGGAATGTGTTTCAAACTAAATAGATACCTTAAAAATCATTTCGTTACTCATAGGGAAGACCGACCTCACACATGTGATGTTTGTGGTAAGTGTTTCAAACGAAATTATGACCTTAAATCTCATCTCGATCTGTCATAGTGAACACAGACCTCACAAATGTGATATTTGTGGCAAGTGTTTCAAACAAAAAGGCAAGCTTAAAAAACATAGCTATTATACATGTTGAACACAGACCTCACAAATGTGATGTGTGTGGCAAGTGTTTCAAAGAAAAGGTCACACTTAAAATCATCTAGTTACTCATAGTGAACACAGACATTACAGATGTTATGTTTGTGGCAAGTGTTTCAAAGAAAAGGGTTCTTAAAACGCATCTCATTAGTCACGTGACACAAACTTACAAATGTGAAGTTTGTGGCAAGTATTTCAAACTATATAGCAAATTTAAATCTCATATCGCTGGTCATGGTTAACACATACCTAACAAATGGGATGTTTGTGTCAAGAGTTACATCTAAATTTACATTAAAACTCATCTTGTTCTCATAGGGAGCATACAGACCTCACCAATGTGATGTTTCTGGGAAGTGCTTCAATCTAAATAGCCACCTTAAAAATTATATCGTTATTCATGATGAACACAGACGTCACTAATGCGATTTGTGGGCAAGTCTTTCAAAGAAAAGAAAACTCTTAAAATTAATCTCGTTATCATAGTCAACACAAACTACAATGTATGTTCTAACAAGTGTTACAAAGAAAAGAGCACTTTTCAAACTCATCTCGTTACTCATAGTGAACAAAACCTACATATGAATGTTTGTGGCAATTTCAAAGAAAGGAATCCTTAAAACTCATACTGGTTCATGGTTAGCAAGAACTTCAAAATTATTGGTTTGTCAATTGTTTTCATACAGAAGGGCACTCTTACCACTCATCTACTTGTTAATGGTTAGCAAACACCCACAGATGTCATATTTGTTTCAATAGTTTCTAAATTAACAATCTTAAAATACATGTATCTTAGTTATAGCCTTTTCCATCTCTTAGATAACACGGTCTCCAATAATGCCAGAGCCCATCTAACATAATTTTTTATGATTAAATAATCTTGTGGTCATAGCCATTTTCAAAAACTTCACTTAGGCAGTGTCAAGAATTGAAATGATGTATCCTTTCACGTATTTTTGATTACAATTTTCTTTTATTTACACTGATGTAGAGTGTTTCTGAGACAAATATTGTTTGAAATCCTTAGATTAGTTTGAATCAATAAGAATTATATTATTTTAATTTAAAATCTAGTATCATTTATCAATAAATCATTAAATAAATAATATAATGTAATTTAGATACATAATTGATTAGTTTAAGAGTTTCTTTTATCTCTAAGGTTTTAGTAATTTTTACGTTGTTTGTGTTTCTTCAATCATTTAGACTTATTTCAATAGTGTTAATATTAAGATATTTTATCTGTTGTAGGCATATCTAACAATACAAAATCTTAGTTCTAATTTGAATTTAATTGCTCTCTGGTAATAATATTTAGAGGAAATAATTAATAATATCTTCAATTGTTCTCAAACCTCAATTCCCTCTGATGTATAATGTGGTAGTTATAATGGTTCCCTAAGATCCTTCAGCCTTTAATAAATTTCTTTTATGAACATGAGCAAACTATTATTATTGTTGGTATGTATTTAACTATCATCATATCTGCTGCCATTTGTTGTGTGCCCACCCTCTTGACCGCAAGGCCCCAGGTGCAACATCTTGCTCGACGAACTGCGTCTAGCCACGAAGTGTTTCCACGCTGACCAAATGCTGGTATTATACAAGAAAAACACAATTATCTCTTCAGTGTTTTCATGATTATTTAATAGCTTTGGTTGTACAAAACATTCATTTTCTATCCGTCCAGCTCGGTCAACAACAGTGTCTCCGTGAACTAGACAGGCGTTACGCTATTTAGTCTAGTCCGCACAACTCTCATATCACAAGTATGCGAGCTCGAACCGCCAACCCTACAAACCGCGTGGCGCAATACCCCAATAACGGCATCTGGAGTTGACGTCATGACAGTTTGAACTAAATAAAACTTAGGTGCCATAAACAAATGCCACATTAATTCTCCGAAATCTTGCCACTTCACTCTTATTTCCATATTTTCATTATTTCATACTCTTCCTCTTACCCTTAATAATAAAAATAAATTGGTTGTTTGAACCTGAGTGTCGTATGTAGAAATATTAGGTCGATAGGGAACAAATCTATTTGGGATTCAGTTGTTTAGTATTGGATAGCTGGGTCAGATTTAGTAAAATATCTCCATCTTTCTCTAATATTCCACCAGTATTTTCCTCTCGCACATTTGCTGTTATATGCTTCTTCCATTTCTTACTTGGTCTCCCTTGCAGTATTTTCTCTTTTGATTTTAACTACTCCAACATATGATAACCAGCTTCAGTGGCCGCATGATCTAAGGCATCACTCTCGCAATAGATTGGCCTGTTGATGCGCGGGAGTATGAGGTTTGAATCCTATTCGGTTGTAGTGAAGGTTTTTAGTTCAATATTTTTCCACCCTCTTCCCAGGCTAATGCGAGTACAGTACATACTTCCTCTTTATTTTCACCCATATCCTATCTTTTATATTAAGTTTAAAAAAATAAAAATACTATTATTATTTATAAAACCAATAACCACTTACTTTTAATTCAAGCTCATTTGGTTGGTTAGGCATAAGGAGAGGGTTTTAACCTTTTTTTATTCCTAGCAAGATATACTTAAGATAGTACCTTCTGGCATAGGCAGAACGTTTGGGTTAATGAATCATGTCTGGATGTACCGAAAATGATTCCCTGACTATTTCTAGATAAACATAACAGATCATTTTGTGTGGTTTTTTTTTCACCAATTTGGAAGTTTACAAAATTATTAGATTAACTCTTTCAGCCATTGAAACAATAATTTGTAATAAGTTCACTATGACTTAAATTTATGATCTTCAGATCAATTTCGACACATTAATATTCGGATGAACATCTTGAAGTCTTGCAAATCTCTCTTACAGTGATATATGTTATCACCTCACAAAGTTTCGCTACTGCAGTAGCTAGGGGAGTCACCCCATAAACCGCTCTCACCCATCCTATACTTTCACACTTTCAGAGTATCCTTGCATTCCACCTTTACTACGCCAGGCTTCCACTTCCACCTTTAATTCTTTCAGTTAATTGTTTACTTTCTACACAACAATAGACAAGCCATCACCGATGTACTCTCCAAGGAGTAGTCCCGAGTTTTGAGCCGCATCTTGGGGTTTTATAGAATGGTAGTCAAAGGACAAGGGCTAAACCCCTGTCAAAATAAGATTTTTCCACGCTACCTTAGGAAATACTAATTTACAATCAATTTTGACATTTTTATTTGTTTGTTTATAACTGTAGGGATATATAAAAATATATGTTCTTCCCTATATTTCCCTATATTAGGTGGACAGTACTTCTCACTCAGCACTCCCGGCTGTTTTAAATCATAAACAAAATAGTACCTTGTCTCTCTGTGTTTAGTACGTTTGGTCACTTGTTCACTGTCAAGGACTTTGATGCAACTTTGTCTTCAAGGATCACTGTAGTTTTCACAAAGGTTCATATAGGTCATTCAACAATCTCCCGATGCACACTGCTTCCTGTGCGTCTTCAGCAAGTGCAACACATCCAGCTTCAGTTGAAGATAATGCACCCTCTCTGAGTCCTGTACCCCCCGGCCAACAAAAGGGATAAAAGGGAGAGGATGAACTTAACATACAAAAAATGGAAATTATAAAAAATATATAGATTCAACAAAATGAGTAGTTTATTCAATTAAATGACAATAGCGCAGATAACAAAAATTGGTCTCATTATATCATTATGAGTACAGTTGGAAATTATGCTCGAAGCCAACAACTTTATATCATTAAAGTTGCGCAAGTGTTTAAACAAAAGGAAACATGAAATCCATCATAATATAGATAGTCCAGTCTATAAGAGACAATAACAAAGCGAATATTTTTAAATGCGATACAAAATATATATGGGCCTAATGGGCACCTTGATATGGTTCCAAAGGTTTCGTAATTCACAGAAAACGATATCATAAATATAAAGATTTAAATTTGACGACTACACAACAGAGTTTACACAACGTGAGGGTTTGACTACAGACATAAGCCAAACTCCCACGGGACTATCAGATTTGACTTAGAATATGGAACTAACAGTTCCATCAATTAACAAAACTTTAGCTGTTCAAACAGAACTTACGTTACAAAAGATTAAAGTCATCCTAATTTAAATTCCAATAAAAAAGTTACTTCACGTTACGTTAAATCAAACCATAATTTTAAATATGTAAAGTTACTTAGATAAAAAAATTACTCTACGATTCCAAACAATATAATATTAACAAGTCAAACTTCTAATCAGCACATAACTGAGGATATTTATGAGAATAAAAATATAAGCAAAAGTTACAGCGCCCAAGCGGCGACCTATCTAAGATAGAATATTTAGACTTTTTTTGGCGATCAAAATATTAATACATTAGATTTTGAAACTGAATATTATATGCAAAAAGTTTAAAGTTTATAAATAAGTTAGAGTTCATAACTCCACCCGTCTAAGCGACGATTTTGATACATTTTTACAAGTTTTCTCCAGCCATTGTCCAGATCCATGACAATGGTCTGTCGTCGATCGTTGATCGTAGGATAGTCGATTATGGCAAGCTTGCACGGCCATTATATAGGGATTTCGTTGTTCTGGAAAGAAGGGGGGAGTACACCAAACACGCATATGATGACGTCAACGATGCCTTCAAACAGTCACGTACACCATTGTTGATTCCGCTTACTCCATCGGAATATCCGTGAATATCTCCAATCACCCGATGTTTTGAAGGAGGTTCCTCTAGTCTCCGTCAGGGGTCGGATACATAATTGTCTTCTAGTTGATGTTGATAGTTCTCGGTTCATTTCACGCTAGTACAGTCGGAGTGCCGGGTCGCTTGTTGACCCACTGGATCTCCCTTGACCCACTCGCCAATCTAGGAGTCCAAGTGCCGGCCAGCCTTGCAGGATTCTATTGTGAGCAGATTAGTATTGTAAGTACACGAACAAATTAATACTTAGGATTGGATTGAGTAATAAATATATTGTCCAGCATTGTTTCTATTATGTCTTCTTAGCCTACAAGAACTACAACAGAGAAAAATACTATTGTAGGGATCCTAATTGAGTTGAATTTATTGGAGCGGGTAGTATGCTTTGTTGTCCAGTTGTAACATTAAACCACGTAATGTTACAAATCTCTAATCATGTCAGTATGGGGCGGCGTCCAGTTTTAACATTATACCACGTAATGTTACAGTAACTTGACTATTGCTTCTTGCTTACCCAGCAGATAGTTCCCCCGTGTAAAGAAAAACAATACCATGTGTTTGATTCCCTGTCGATCTGGTCTCCACCCCCCCCCCCCCCCTCAGCATCGCATATCCAATAAATTGGTTCGACTCTTGTCGGGTAGACCCTCCGAGCTTAAGTTTCCTGTCTTTTGTGGTCTTTAAGTACGAAATATTTGTTTCACTTATGTCCAATAACTTTGCTGTAGTTCCTGCAACTTTCACGCTAATATGCACTGATGGTATTGATTTGCCTCAGAATTGAGCAGTGGGGCTCGTAGCTAAAATTATTGGGGGTGCTGCTAACCCGGGAAGCAAAACAGTGCATTTTTTACTTCATAGCCGCAAAGCCAACTTTTACGTTGGTCTCATTCAGAATTAAAGCTACGAATATATTTCTTGTTGTTGCGTTTTCCTGGCTGATATATTAGAATATCAGGTGTTAAACGACCTCTTTTCTTTAATGTAACTTTCTCATGGAGAGATAGCTGTGAAAACTCAAGCTGTAGAATAAGCACAACACACGCTGAGTAAAAAAAAAACTTCCTACGACCATCACGCAGAACCAGCACTGCAAGAGCAACAGTGCTTTCTCTACCTGGCAGTCCCGTCTTTCTCCGCACCCTCCTATGTGCGCATTCGCACAACAGTCAAACATTATGTCGCTGGCAATGTGAAGCGCACAGTTACATACACTGTGGGATGGCTACTGAAGTACTGACATTAAGCTTAAGGAATATATATTGTACTACATAATAAATAAGGAATTATATAAAAAATTACTCATAATATTAAATGTTATCGATAATAGCAAGTGGAAATAGGGGTGCTAGAGTTCCACAGCACTTATACACGAGCCGCCACTGTGATTTTACAACAAGGTTACAATGTTTATATAATCAGGTGTACTGTTTAGATACAATTGTGATTTCAACTAAAGGCCCTTCAAGTTAAATGTGATTTCTCTCAATTCTTTTAATTTAAAATCTCTATATTCATATCATATATAATTTTAGAGGTTCCTGAGACAGGGGAACTTAATTGTTCCATCTATTTGTTGAATACATTATATTTATCATCTATTAACAAAAGATGACCAATTACTTCTAACTTTATGATGTATATATCATTAACAGGTAATAAAAATACACAGTTAATAAAATTCTGTTCCTTGAATCCAATTTAATGACTTTTACATGTAATCATATTAAACTACCATTCTTATGTTAGGGACAGAGTAGTTAAACAACACATTAATACTAAACAAAATTAAATTATAAAAGATTAATATAAAATTCGAAATGCAATTTAACGAAAACTAGCAAAGGTTTTTTTTTATGGGGATAATTCTTTTGACCTGAAAGATTTAATGTTTCACACAATTCACATAATAATAAAGCTCTAGTGCTAAACAAAGTTATAAACTGACTCTGGTCAAACAAACTGTTAATACACTTTGACATGTGGCAGTTCGTGGCTGTCATCGTGACATGGGATTAATATGTTTCTTGATGAACTGAAAATTAACTTTGTTGTGGTATAACAAGGTTAATCTCTACTCACAAAAATATTAAAAATATCTTCAATATAATATATTAAACACAGCTTTAACTCGCCAACAGTCTTAGATCTAAGTATATAAAGTATAGAATAAACAGGTCCTAAGATGAAATTATACGATTGGATGAGAGTAATTTATTCATGAATCAAAGTATGAGGTATGGCTGTGAAAACGTGTTTGCCATGCAAATGGACATTGTAAAGGTGAGAGTGTAGCTATTTGTTATGATGCAGTATTGATGGTTGAGAAAGAAAGTGACTTGCAGAAATTATTAAATTGCTTGTGGCGACAAGAATAATGGATTTCCGTATAAATGTTTCCAAAATTAAAGTATAATATTTGATAAGAAAGGCTCAAAAAATGATTGTCAGATTAGTTAAATAGAAAAAAAATGTTAAAACAGGTCAATTATTTTGTGTATCTGGGTAGAAAGTTCCTTAAAAATGGAAGATAGATGGTGAAATCGACCGACGGGTGAGCGCATCTAGGAGAGTAGTTGGTTAATTATCTATCTTAGAGGGTACGATCCTGTAAAATAAGTCTCAATAATTCACATTTTAATTTCTACAAATAAAATCAGACAAAATCTACAAATAAAAGTTAAATTATAACAAAATATAATACTATTGAAAGAGTGTACTTTTTTATTGATATAAATTAAAAAATATAAATCAATTTTTATTGTTTACATAATATGGCTTTCATTTATTTTTGTTACTCTAGTATCAATGTTTAATTGTTTTATGTACTGTAACATTTATCGACATAAAGCTACAATAAATAATAAAACCTACAAGACTGAAGTAACACTGTAGCATTTATCGGCATAAAGCTACAATAAATAATAAACCTGCAAGACTGAATTAACTAAAAGATTCAACTCACCAAGCCCCATTCATCAGTGGCCCCTCCACAGTGAACTTCACGCACAACTTTCAGAAACAACGACAACATTAAACTAACCGAGCGAGCCGTGTGGAGACTCGGACCAAGGATTAGCGTGAGGCATGCTGGGAAAGCATGACGCATAAAATGGTGATGTGGCCCGGAAACTATTGTTCGATTGTCATCCACAAAATGCTAGAACAATCCACGCCCGTCTGGCTACCCCTCCCAACCCTCTTTGTGTATGTTCACCTATGTGTTGTTTTCCCCTCTTTCCCCTTGCCGAGCTAGAATAGAAATCATATATAATCATATAACATGTATTAGCTTTTTACTCTTGTCAGGATAGCGTCCTTGGACACATCAGGTGTCGGGGATGAACAAAAGGTATAAAATCATGTTTCGGCCTTTATACTGTCAAAATTACGTTTAGATTATTATTGCTGTTAGTTAAAATTAATTTATATAATCATGGTTAGGGACAGCATATTTAACTTTGGTTTGATTAGAAATAGTGATTCATATTTTTTACAAGTTGTTAAGTTGGCAAAATGAACACATAGTTTTATTTATTTGAACTCAGGAATTTAGATGTATATTTTTGAACTGATATCAAAAATAGGTAATGGACATGTTCCTTGTCGCAAAAAATGTATACACCGTGTGGTGTAAACTGTTTAAGGTGTTACAAATGTTAGGTTTTGGAAGAATATGAAACTTAGAGCCCATCTGGCCGTTAAGTTAATTTATTACTTCTCAATATTTCGGGAATTATCCCCTTTTGTAATTGGTCGTAATGACTAATTTGTTTACTTAGCATTATGAACATAGTCCTGTAATTCTAGTGAGGACGATCGAGTGAGACCAATTGAGCCAAGTTTCTAATGTTATACATTAGTATTCAAATCTGGGTGGCCCATTGATGTAAATTTTCTAATTGTAGCTACGTGTTGATAGTTAGCTTGGGATGTCGAGTGAGGCATATTGTTGTAATAGTTATGATATACTATTAGATATATCCATTTATATTTCTCCCTTGTAAATCATGAGGGATTGTTAATTGTAAACGATTGGATATATCCTTATGATATACAGTAATGTTCATGAATCTATCCAACTATTTAACTTTAACATTTTTATATGTTTATTTATCAACTGTTTATCTAAATAAACTCTTTAAAATCAAATGTGAATCTCTATCTTCTTATAGGTATGAACCTATATATTATAAAATATCACGTCCTCTATCCTAGTATCTTGGCTTACTTCCAAGTCCTACAAATAATTTTTGTAGAGTAAGTTCATGGAAACAGAATGACCTATATGCCGGAGTACGGCCTATTTGTCATATGATATCCTATTGGCTCCTCTGCAATTATTGTCTGTTTTGTTTTTTTACTTATATTGTGTACCCGCCTTTATTATTCTTGGGAGAATTAGGGCGAGGTTACAGTACAACAGTCCTTTTACCAAGCAACTACTATAATTCCTGCTAGTAAAGTTAACTAACTGAAGAAATTAATTAAGGTTGACCACTGAATGTTTCTAACTGCGTGTGCCAACTCAAATTGCAACCTTTGGGAGTGGGAAACGGTTGTTTGGTAGAAAGAGTTTGTGCAAGGTTATTGGTGTCAATAAACAGGACACTGAAATTAGCTGAACTGCAAATAAAAAAGAAATACTTTTAATCTGCCTGCAATATCATAAATGCAATAAAACTAACTTTAATATAATAGAAACAATTAAAAAAAATGTAAATATTATTTAATTCATAATTATTTTCAATGGTTTCACGATTCGGAGCTGTCATTTCTTGTTTTCAATAAGCTATTGGTAATTAAATGACAATAGCTGTAGGCCTATTATGTTTTTATAGTCTTGTAACTTATTATGTGTAGGCTTGAATACCTAATATGGAACCAGTTTTTTTTCTTCTCTTTCTCCTTTCCAGTACACGTCCATGGTTGATTAATGGTGGATTTTATTTGAATATAAAATTGTGTGTTTAAAAATTGGCAATGACTCTACTGTTCATATACTTAATTAGTTTGAAGCTTAAATAATAGTGTTAAAACACGCCTGTTTAAAAACACCGAGTAGGCATACCCATTTTTATTTGGATAAAAAAAGCATATATTATAAACTGTTATGCCACTATAACTGGCCCCGGGTTTGGGCGACATTAGTTACGTTCTCATAACGGGCCCTTCGTTTGGACGCCAATTGTTATGACACAAGTTGGACACCAATTATTATTCTCCACGTTGGGCCGCCAATGGCCACCTTACGTAATATTTTTTGTGAAAAATGCCCCACGTTTGGAAGTAATTAATAACATTACGGGATTCTTACTTATTTAACTGTCCCGTGGTTGTTTCGTCAATTGTTACGTTATAAAATAGTTATTACTACCCGACATTGTGCCTTACTTTTTATGATAGAAATAACTAAAGTCAGAAAGAGTTTGATATTGGTTTATTCAATGATAGTCATTAGTCATTGATACTTGGATAGAAAAATGACCATGTTGCACACAATCTAGACAAGCGCCTAACACACGTTCGTCCGGGACAATGACTGGCATCACAGTAAGATCTGAGATTACACCACCCTTGATATAACTCAGCCCAATGGATCTCACCAGAATGTTTAGTTCGTTAAAACGTATAGAAGCATACAGAATGGCGGAGAACCGGACACTGCCTCAAATCGAAATCTACAATGTTCTGGGTTGTTCCAGAACAAAAAGTTAATTTAAAAGATTTTACATTGAAAGTTTGACTCAACTTTATGTCACTACATTGAAGTTAGTTACAGAGCTGATACCTCCTAACTTCAGGGAGTGAACTTAACAACAAGAAATAACTAATAATTTCCTAGTTAGAATTGGTAACTATCATATATGAATAATTTAGAAGAAGACGACATACTTTAAGCGCAAGTAATAAAATATAAATTTCAAAGAAATAATATATATAATTGTCAATGCTTTCAAATAGCCCTTATGGTCAAATCAGGGACATTACAAAACTTACAAGAGTGTATGAACATGATTATTGAATAACATGACGTGCTATAAACAAAATCAAAAACATAAACATGTATTATATTTAAATCTGTTTTACTAACAACTCCATAATTTCACATACATTTAAATTTTAATAACTAATTAAGGTAACCATCCGTGGCTTGAGGAGCACATCAAAATAATATTCCAAAACGCAACGCCAGGTTTAACCAACGGTTAGACTTTACGAACGATTAAGCTACGAGAACTTCAACTTGACATTGTATGATTGTGCCTAAGGCAGAAAGACAGTGTAAAACAAAAAAAGGTCAATACAATTTTAAATAAATTATAGTGTTATTGATCCATGACATATATAAAGTGTGTTGTGTTGGTTCTATTTCAGTGGATACAACTAAAGTGTATTTTAATTAAATCATATATAATAAAAAGAGCTAAAAGGAGCAAGATAATGAACTTTTTTTGAGGATTGATAATATTCACAAATTTATAGATCTTAGAACCAATATGAGCTCATTTTTTGTTTTGTAAACATTTTTTCTCATTTCATTGGTCAAGCCATTTTGATTATATTTTACGTGTGATTTGCGTGTGTAAAACAAAAAAGACAACACAATTTTAAATAAATTATTGTGTTATTGATCCATGACTTATATAAATATTGCTCTTTTACTACTCTTTCACTTAATATGACTATAGTCTAAACTAATTAAATAATAAATATACTCAAAAGGAGCAAGATAGTGACCTTTTTTTTTATAAGGAATGATAATATTCACACAGTTATAGATATTTGAAGCAATATGAGCTAATTTTGTGTCTTGTAAACAGTTTTTCTCATTTCATTGGTCAAGCCATTTTCATTATATTTTACGTGTGATATAGTTTTTTCAGCTATTGCTTGAGTGATTATCCTCAACCATGAAATGTGAAGATATTGAGGAAGATAATGACAAGTCCGAGATATTGCACTTAAGCACTGCAGAGTCAACATTGTACCCTTCAAGCTTACCTATCATCAAGGAAGAAATAAAGGTATATATATAGGAATATATATATGTCTCTTTGGGAACGTTGTACATATCTACAGGCTTCTAGTATATATTTAATTTTCTTAATAAGTGTTTTTTCAACACTAACACCATAAAAAGGCATGAGATGGTACGCTTTATATGTTCCATTATTTGTCATATCCATCTAAAAGTATCCTAAATATTAATGTAATACATTCATTATTCCAAAAATAAAAACACGTAAAAAAGATTAAAAAATATATTAAATAGTCAAAATTCCATTCACCTAATTGATATTGTAAAAAAAAATGGTGATTCGAAACAAATGGCATACATTTTAAAATGTTAGATGTAGTTTTATACTCCTCCCCAAATACAGTTTTCAAAACTGATATAATTCCAGGTTAGGGAGAAGACCAATCAGACGAGTAAAAGTAATCGAAGGAAGACGTCTCTTTCGCTTTTTCTTCAATCATAGTTTCGTTATCACGAGTATGGTTATTGGTTGATAAAGGTTAATAAGAGGTAACGGTTATTTTTACTTATCTTACGTCTCCTTTCATGATAAATTCACCGACTTGAAAATAATACATCATGATTTCCTCGATCAAATATTAGAACACCTCAAAACTAAACTCACCGTATATCCGGAACTATTTTGACTGTTGGCGTGATTTTTTTTTTTTTAATTATTCACAAGAGCCTTATAAAACATTATAGTCCTATTAACATTCCCATATTCTGTTTCATTTCGAACAAAAAAAATTATTTGAAAAAACTATAATACAATTTTTATTGCATATATATATATATACTCTCTGTGAAACAAAAATAACGTATAGTTACGTAATAATCATCATGAAAGTAATTTTATTTTGAGATAAGATTCATTCCTCTAACACCAATCGTTTTCATAGTAGGATGTTATTTGTTCTGGTAGGTTTTCGAAAGGGTTACACCCGGGTTTCGGCACCATTTATGTTAACTAAGGAAATTAATTAAGGTTGACAACTGAATGTTTCTAACTGCGTGTGCCAACAAAAGTTGTGCAACCTGTGTGAGTTGGAAAGGGTTCTTTGGTAGAAAGAGTTGGTGCAAGGTGGTTGGTGTCAATAAACCAGGTGACTGACATTAGCTGAACTTCGAATAAAAAATAAATGCTTTGAAGTCTGCCTGCAATATCATAAATGCAATAAAACTAATTTTAATATAATAGAAATAATTGATAAGAATGTAAATATTATTTAATTCATAGTGGGTTAAAATTGGTAGAATCAATAAAATTACCTTTTTTCAAGAAATATCTTTTATTCAAGAAACTTAAGCTTATTTATAATATCATTGAGTGTATATTTTAAATGTATTACATTTTTAATAGGTGACCTGGTGGTCTAGAGGTAAGGTGTCAGACTTCTGTGCTGGCGGTCGGGGTTCAATCCTCGGTCCCGGCGCAGATTTATCTGATTACTAAACCCTTCCTTCACCTCTGACAAGACATCTTGTGAATGTGGGGAATGCCAGGCCTCCACCGTGGTTCGGATTCCACGTTAAACTGTAGGTCCTTCATTTCATCTAGCAATCACCCTACCATTACAAATTAGCGTAAGTGCGTATAACCCGAACGGGTAGTAAGACGCGGTGCTATAATAATAATAATACATTTTTAATAGAATTATACAAAATTATGCACCCCTATAAAATGAGTTGACCATTCTCAATAATTATGTATTTACTACAGATTATTTACCATTCACAAGCAAAATTCAAATTGATAATTTAAAATGTTTTGTGATTAGCTTTTTATAAATAAACACTTGTGGACCTATTTATATTGTTTACAGAATGAACCAAATTACCATGCAACTCAAGTTAAACTGGAAAGTACCATTGAATCCGTACTTCATTTTATTAAAAAACCAGCCAATGGTGTGTGTGAAGAGCTTGGTTTTAAAGAAGAACGGTGTTTTGATGAAAGTTTTATCGAGGTCAGTGAAAATAACAATCTACTGTTTGGACAAAACTTCATTAATGAAAACCATGAAAATGTTAACTTCCCGGTTATGGATGACCAAATAATGGACACCACTTTGGTAAACAATAAGGCCAATCTTTATCAAAGGAATAGAGAAAATTATAAGTGTCATGATTATAGCAAATCAAATACTAAAATTTAAAAAATAAATCTCAATTCCTTAATCAAAATGAACAAAGACCTTACAAATGTGATATTTGTAGTAAGTATTTCAAACATAAAGCATCTTTAAAATCCATCTTGTTTTCATAGTGAACACAGACCTCACAAATGTGGTGTTTGTGGCAAGTGTTTCAAACTAAATAGCACTCTTAAAACTCATCTCTTTACTCATGGTGAACATAGACCTCACAAATGTGATGTTTGTGGCAAGTATTTCAAAGATAAGTACACTCTTAAAATTCATCTTTCTCTTCATAGTGAACACAGACCTCACAAATGTGATGTTTGTTGCAAGTGTTTCAAAGTAAAGGGCGCTCTTAAAACTCATCTCATTACTCATGGTGAACAAGACCTCACAAATGTGATGTTTGTGGTAAGTCTTTCAAACTAAATAGCACCTTAAAACTCATCTAATTACTCATGGTGAACATAGACCTCACAAATGTGATGTTTGTTCAAGTGTTTCAAAGTAATAGGCCTCTTAAACTCATCTCATTACTCATGGTGAACAATTCACTCAAATGTGATGTTTATGGAATTTTTCAAGTAAAGAGCACTCTTAAAACTCATCTCTTTACTCATGGTGAACATAGACCTCACAAATGTGATGTTTGTGGCAAGTATTTCAAATATAAGAACACTCTTAAAATTCACCTTTCACTTCATAGTGAACACAGACCTCACAAATGTGATGTTTGTTGCAAGTGTTTCAAAATAAAGGGCGTTCTTAAACTCATCTCATTACTCATGGTGAACAATTCCCATACAAATGTGATGTTTGTGGCAAGTGTTTCAAAGTAAAGAGCACTCTTAAAACTCATCTCATTACTCATGTTGAACACAGACCTCACAAATGTGATGTTTGTGGTAAGTCTTTCAAACTAAATAGCACCCTTAAGACTCATCTCATTACTCATGGTGAACACAGAACTCAAATATGTGGTGTTTGTGGTACATCTTTTATGGATAACGACACCTATAAAACTCATCTCTTTACTCATGGTGAAAATAGACCTCACAAATGTGATGTTTGTGGCAAGTATTTCAAAGATAAGTACACTCTTAAAACTCATCTTTTACTTCTTGGTGAACACAGACCTCACAAATGTGATGTTTGTTGCAAGTGTTTCAAAGTAAAGGGCGCTCTTAAAACTCATCTCATTACTCATGGTGAACAATTCCCATACAAATGTGATGTTTGTGCAAGTGTTTCAAATTAAAGAGCACTCTTAAAACTCATCTCATTACTCATGTTGAACACAGACCTCACAAATGTGATGTATGTGGCAAGTGTTTCAAAGTAAAGGGCGCTCTTAAAACTCATCTCATTACTCATGGTGAACAATTCCCCAACAAATGTGATGTTTGTGGCAAGTGTTTCAAAGTAAAGGGCACTCTTAAAACTCATCTCATTACTCATGTTGAATAAAGACCTCACAAATGTGATGTTTGTGGCAAGTCTTTCAAACTAAATAGTACCCTTAAGACTCATCTCTTTACTCATGGTGAACACAGACCTCACAAATGTGGTGTTTGTGGAAGCGTTTCAAACTAAATTGCAAACTTAAAACTCATCTCTATATTCAAAACGAACACAGACGTTAAAATGTGATACTTGTGGCAAGTGTTTCAAATAAAATTTCAACCTTAACTATCATCTCCTTAGTTATAGTGAACACAGATCTCACAAATATGATACGTGAGGCAAGTTTTTCGAATAGAATGGCAATCTTAAAACTTATCTACATGTTCATAACTAACAAGGACCATACAAATGTGATTTTTTTGGCAAGTGTTTCAAAAAGAATGGCACTCTTAACACTCATAAACTTGTTCATGGTGAGCATAGACCCAAGCATTTTATATTTGTATCAAAGGATTCTAAATAAAAAAATCTTAAAACATATATTACTCATAGTTACAGCTTTTCCATCTCTTAAATAACATGTCGTTTAATATTTCTAGAGCCCTTCCAACTTATTCTTTCAAATTAAATAATCTTTTAGTCATAACCATTTTCACTAACTTCACTTATGCAGTGTGAAGAAGTGAAACGATAAAGTCCTTAACGTATTTTTTATCATGGTTTTCCTATGTATATTTGGATTAGGAGTGCTTCTGAGACAAATATCAGAAATCCTTAGATTCGTTAAAATAAATAATGAGTATATTATTATTTTAACTTACTATCTAGTATCATATATCAATAAAAATGGGTGTAATTAAAACTCCAGATAATCAAATAAATATTAAAACTTAAAATTTCTTTGAGTGGGTCGGAAAAAGACGGTTTAGTGTTTTAAAAACTTACAAAACTATTAGAAACATCTTCTTATCAGTGTGGTATAAAATTGAAACCTTGCATATTGGCAAAGATACCAATACAAATAACTATAAAAGTCCAAAATTTTTAAAGTTTTAAAACGGGAATCCAGGAAATAAAGGGGAGTTGGTAAAAAAGTAAGTTTAGTAGAAAGTCTAAATTCTGCATCCTGGTAGACGTACAGCTTCAGATAACCAAGTAAGTCTTAAACTTGAGATTTTGAAGTGAAAATTAGAGACATTGTGATGGGGCACCCAAAATGTTCAAAACCAGTGGATAAACTACTTCTTTGTGTGGTATAAAACTGAATTCATCAAGCAGATGTAGAGACCACTCAAATTAACTACAAAGTCTTAACATTTTGAATTTCTGAATTATACAACAGGATATAGGGAAGGAAGAAGGTGGGGAGGATAGGGTGTACAAGTAGGAGGTAAAAAGATTAAATTAGTCAGTAATGTAGAGGGAAACCTTCAAATAACCACAAATACATTTTTAATATTAGTTATTTCTAAGTAGCCAGGTGAGATAGGGGGTATCAAATTTCTAAAACTAAAAGACTAAACTAATTCTCATAGTGTTAAACGATAGAAATTGGTCAGGTGGGTCTAAGGACCAACTCTTAATACTTTCAAGTTCTGAATTCTTAAATTTCAAGATGAAGGAGAGGAAAATAGGGAGATATGGTCTCCTCAAAATGTTTCGAAAGCTATACAAATACAATTATTGTGGAGGTTGAAACTTGAAATATCGCCATTTAATTTAATAGACTTTTCCGGAAAGGTTCATGACGTCTGAACAGAGAAACAAAATTGAAGTCAAGGAAATAGAAGCGCTTAAAATGTATACAACCCATTTAGAACACACTATTTTCAATGTGTTTATGTTGACATATGGTAGGCACGTAAAATATATTATAAGAAAACTAAATAAGTGTTAAAATTTCAAATTGTTATTGTGGAAGCTATTGATTTGGGGAGGGGGGAAGGAGTTTGAAAATGAGAGTAAATTTCCATCTTTCAAATTAAAATTAATTTTTACGTATGAAAGAAAATTTAAATTTGACAACCTGATGTAAGTACCACCCCGCATATCTAAAAAAGTTAGGGAGTTTGTAATTTGAAAATTTACTACTGGAAAATTGGAGGGGCTACTAAAATTTATTAAATTAACTAAAAAAACTCAATATAGCAAAACACTAAAAATGTAAAAGCAGAGGAAATAAATTTAAAGTACTATAAGTAAATTAATAGACAAACTAAAGACTATCTTAAAGTGGATACATTAGAATTGCAAATACATAGCAAGGAACATAATCATTTCCACGAACATGTTAGTTGCTCGTTTCGCTGTGGGTGTGTGTCCAGACTGGAAGAGAACATGTTTGTAACAAGTTACTATGATAGGTAACTACGTAATTATTTCTTTCTAGCTCGTTTGTAATACGATTATTATAGTGATCTGTATCCTTAGGAGTACAGATTACCTGGTCTTGCTTATAGAGCTCTATGAGCTTGATTGCTTCTCTTCAAACCACTCCAGTAGGATAAGCCACTAAACATTTTATTTCAAATACTATTATTTATATAACTTGAGTAATTTTTTTCATATTAACTAAAAAGTTTACTAAATATTTTAATATATCGTCAAAATAATTATTACTAATGATTTTATCATGCCCTTATTATGAATTAGTTGTGCTAAGAACATTTCATATTTGTCAACCAAAGCTTAATCTGGCTTATGCTTGTAGCGTTCTCCATTTTGGTAGTGAAAGTTAATTAACATTGAGTCTGTTAAGTACAAAGATATCCATTTGTATACATGGCAAGTCAGCGATTTCGAACGATGATTGATGTTGTGGTGTATGAAAAGAGAGAATTATTTAGCAACAATTCATTTAGTAAAAATGTTTTTCATCTAATAGTGAGGATGCCTTTACCTTGTTGAATTGAGTCAATGTTTTCAGATACCGGTACAATAATTTATGATCGTGAAGGACAAGGCTTTTAGGTCCATCTGTTTGACGAGTAATTGTAAATATTTTTTTTAATACTTAATACTAACATTCAAAATACTTTACTTCCTCAAATCAAATTCGATGGAGGCCATTTGAAACCAACAATACAAAAATGTCTTGCTTAATATATAATATATATTTTTTAAGATACTTATTGATATGTTACTTCATTTTATTTTAAGAATATATTATATTAAAATATTTTATTTAAAGTTTGTGTTCCTAAAAGAATCCAAATAATAATATTTTTCACCTAATTTTGATTCCAATATCCTTTTTATAATTAAATATTTAGTTTTACTCACCGATACGATTAGCAATGTCCTTGGATTGGTATTTATAGGGAGATTATTATTTAATTACCTCTGCACATTTGAGAATAATAACTACAAAGAGCTTCAAATTAAATTGGGTTTTTTTAATGATCTGTATTACATGGTTTACATAAAGACATATATAACAGTAATGTATTTTGTGGTTAAATATATTTTCTCTACGGTTTCTTTTCTTTAAAGTCACTTTCCACTTAGTATTAATCAAAGCTAGGCAGCAATCGACAATTTTATAGACGGATTATTTATTGGCGTCCAATCCCGGAAATTCAAGGGACTACAACCCTACCATTGTCTGTCATATGATTGCCAAGGAAACTCCAGGTTATCTTTTGTCTTATGTGCTACGACCAAGAGAAATGTATTTACAATAATCATGCCCACAGAACCTTCTAGATTGAAGTTTCTCATTGCTTCACCGTATTTGATTTAATAACAATCAGTTCAGTTTTATTTCAACACATACTAACATATTCAGTTACTTAAATAAAATATTTTATTTATAATATCATTCCTTCTATTTAAATATAGTTCAATGTGTGCGCGTGCTAATATGCTAAGATAATCGCGCTCTTTTTCTACAATGTCTGTTCATTGGAAACTAAAAAAAAGAACCAGACCTGTATATCTTAAGCCTTGGTATCGTCACAGACCATTGATCTCTATTATATAACGGGATGGACATAGACGTACACATTGCCAAGGACCAAAACATGACGCTCAAGTTTATCGACTGCTACATTGTGGGGGGACAGATTTAACGGCTTTCTTCAATGTTCCTATTGGAAAACATGTATCTGATGAATAAAGTGCTATTGTTTGAAAATAGTGAAGTAGTATAACACACTTTCCTGAAGAAACATTCACATTTAATATATACACTTCACTTTTACAGGTAATACTGTACAAATACGAATACAATCTGTAACATATTTAAATATGTAGTTTTCATCAATGTTGTTTACTGTCTGCCAAGACTACAACTATATTTAAAGTTGGTTATTAGCTTGTATATTGGTTTCAGAAACCATATTATATTGATAGTTTTATAAATATAATGAATAATATACCCATAAACAACATTTGTTTGATTGACAACTTTGTGTAGTTGACATATATTCAAACTATCCTTAGGTTATAGGCTTTTGGAAAGTATTATACGATTACAATTTTTTTTAAAGTTGGCTAGTATCTTGTATATTGCTTTCAGGGACCATTTTATGTTGAAAGTTCAATAACTATAGTGAAATAAGTTAGCTAAAAACTGTATTACAATCATTTGAATGACATACTTAGTGTAGAAGTCTTACGTTAAAATAATAATTTAGGTTATAGGCTTGTAGGAAGCATGGTATCTACTAATCCTTGATTTTAGTAATAATCCCAATCTTTAAGGCTTTACCAGAATACTATCATATATATATAATATTTTGATAGGTCAAACGGCCATTTAGAACGGAAGTAAAAAATTCCTTCTGGAAGGTATTTTATCCTAACTAAACACAACTATTGGGTAGGATTATAGTACGAGATTCCTTCAAAAATCTTCGTATATATTAGGCTACATCAACTTATTTAAAGAATAAACTAACCAGTATCGTCTCTAACTTTTTTATACTCTTTAAAGTTTTTACTAAAATATTTATTTCATTTAACTAATCACACATTAAAAGTTTCCTTCTCTCTTGCACAATAGTATGCACACTTCAGCTAGAAAATGTCAGCCACATATGTCCATCTAGTTATAGTATAGAGATCAATATCAGTCCCAATATTACAATGTCATGATTTTTATTCGTTAGGGCTTAATATAAGGCTAACAAATAACATCACTACTTTGGATTTTACAATGTTCTGTTAGAGCTAGCGTCCCCATTAAAGCGCTCGTAAGATTATTGCGAGGTCTACCTTCTGGGTAGCATTTTGACGTTAACATTAACTTCCATACATTCCATCATATTGTGTTATGGCTATTGTTTCTATTCAAGTGAGGTTACATTATATTTTGTAGAAAACTTTGGAGAGTTATTTATGGAATATCTTGCTTTTAATATTGTCTACCTGAATAAAATATATTTTTCACCTATGATCACCTAATCATAGATTTGCGGTCGTATAATACTAACTTTCAGTAAATTCAGCATATATCTCTTTGATGTACATGGTACGGTATGAGCCTACCAATTAAATTATGAGTGTTCAATTCCGATCACCTTAAAAAAAAACTTCCAATTTAACACCAAGGTGTTAATAAAATAATAATGTTAGATTTATTCCTTTTGTCTAATAAAGCTGTTTAATTTGGGATGCCCCACGTTTGGAAGTCATTTAAACCATTACGGTATTCTTACTTGTTTAACTGTCCCGCGATTGTTTCCCAATTGTTACGTTATAACATAGTAATTACTCCCGACATTGGGCCTTACTTTTTATGATAGAAATAACTAATGACAGATATAGTTTAATATTGGTTTATTCAATGATAGTTATTGATATTTGGATAGAAAGATGACCATGATGCACACAATATAAATGAGCGCCTAACACACGTCCGTCCGAAACAATTGACCATCTATAATGTTCTGGGTTGTTCCAAAGCAGGAAGTTAAATTTAAAAGACTGTTAATTGTAATTTTGACTCAACTTTATGTCACATACTGAAGTTAGTTACAGTAACTGATACCTCCTAATTTAGGGAGTGAACAAACAAGAGATAACTAATAATTTCCTAGTTAGAATCTGGTAATTATCATATATGAATAATTTAAAGTAGACATGCTTTAGGAGCCAAGTAATAAAATATAAAATTCAAATAAAACTCAAATATATATATTTAAGAGGAGAGTATTGTCAATGCTTTCAAATAGGCCTTATGGTCAAATCAGGGACATTACAAAACTTACAAGACTGTATGTACATGATTATTGAATAGCATGATATGCTATAAAAAAAATGGGTATGTGTACTTATGTACGCCCGCGAGAAGTTATACTTCTTTGGCATCATTAAAAAATAGTTTTTAATTGCATGCAAATAATTAATTACAAAAATGATAATATTTAGTATTAATTATGTTAAATAATAATATTTTAATTTATATCAATAAATAATACATACGAATAGTTAACCTCAATTATATTGGAGCACTTGAAAAAGTCTATAAGCACAAATTTTTCATTAATATTTACGAATAGTAAATAATATTAATCAAAATATTCAATTTAAATCACTACTGAATATAATTTATTAGCACATATATAATTCGCACTTGCATGAAACTAAAACACGTGTAGTGAATGTAAAAACTATAAACATGTGGATTAATATTATATATATGAAAACAGTGATCAGAGGCGACGAGCGTACCATAGAGAAAGGAATAACATAGTATACATTTCTCTATGAGCGTACCAACATGCGCGACTAACAGAGGTTCTATTTCTATTTTGTTGGTAGCTTTTTTTTTTCGAGACTTATGAGCGGTTTACCTTCAACCTGTTACTTTTATGTTACAGTGATGCGCGCGCATCTTAAAATTTCACTCTCATAATTTTTTCATAACGCGCCTAAAGAAGTATAACTTCAAAAACATAAACATGTATTATATTTAAATCTGTTCTTCTAACAACTCCATAATTTCGCATACATTTAAATTTTAATAACTAATGGAAGGTACCCATCAGTGGCTTGACGAGCACATCAAAATAGTATTGCAAAACGCAACGCCAGGTTTAACCAACTGCTAGACTTTACGAACGATTAAGTTACGAGAACTTCAACATGACATTTTAAGATTGGGCCTGAAGACAGAAAGACAGTGTAAAACAAAAAAGATCAATAAAATTTTAAATAAATTATAGTGCTATTGATCCATGACTTACATAAAGTATGTTGATTTGGTACTGTTTAAGTGGATATAACTATAGTGTAAACTAATAAAATCATAAATAATAAATATAACTAAAAGGAGCAAGATAATGAACTTTTTAAGGATTGATAATATTTACACATTTATAGATATTTGAACCAATATGGGATTATTATGTGGTTTTTAAACAGTTTTTCTAATTTCATTGGTCAAGCCATTTTGATTATATTTTACTTGTGATTTGCGTGTGTAAAACAAAAAATATCAACACAATTTTAAATAAATGATTGTGTTATTGATCCATGACTTATATAAACTAAGTTCTTTGACTACCTACTCTTTCACTCAATATAACTATAGTGTAAACTAATTAAATCATAAATAATAAATGTAGTTAAAAGGAGCAAGATAGTGAACTTTTTTTTATAAGGATTGATAATATTCACACAGTTATAGATTTTTGAAGCAATATGAGCTAATTTTGTGTTTTGTAAAAAGTTTTTCTCATTTCATTGGTCAAGCCATTTTCATTATATTTTACTTGTGATTTACGTGTGATATAGTTTTTTCAGCTATTACTTGAGTGTTTATCCTCAACCATGAAATGTGAAGATATTGAGGAAGATAATGACAAGTCCGAGATATTGCACTTAAGCACTGCAGTGTCAACATTTGACCCTTCATGCTTACCTATCATCAAGGAAGAAATAAAGGTATATAAGGAATATATATCTATACTCTTAAGGATAGTTGTAAATATCTACAGGCTTCTAGTATATATTTAATTTTCTCAATTTAAAGTTTTTTCAACCACTAACACCATAAAAAAAGATTGGGTACAGTACGCTTTATATGTTCCATTCTTTGTTATTTCCCTCTAAGGTATCCTAGATATTGATATAGACCTTTCCTTATTTCAAAAATAGAAATACGTAAAATCGATTAAAAAATATGTCAAATAAAACAAAATTCCACGTACCTAATTGATATTGTAAAAAATTGGTAATTCTATCAAATAGCATACATTTTGATTAATTAGATGTAGTTTTATACTCCTCCCCAAAACAGTTCTCCAAACTGATATAATTCCAAGTTAAGGAGAACACCAATCATATGAGTAAAAGTAATCGAAGGTAGACGTCTCGATCGCTTTCTCTTCAATCATAGTTTCGTTATCGAGAGTATGGTTATTGGTTGATAAAGGGAAATAAGAGGTAACGATTATTTTACTTATCTCACGTCTCCTTTCATGATAAATTCACCGACTTGAGCATAATACATCATGGCTTCCTCGATCAAATATTAGAACACCCCAAAACTAAACTCACCGTTTCTCCGGAACTATTTTGACTGTCGGCGTAATTATTATTTTTTTTTTTCCAAAATAATTTACAAGGCCTTATAAGCCATTATGATGCTATTAACATTCCCATACTCTAACTGGTTCATTTTGAACATAAAAAATTTATTGGGAAAAAAACTATAATACAATTTTTATTGCAGATATATTTTCACTGTGTGAAAAATAAAATCCTAATTGAAATAGATGGGTAACGTATGTATACGAAATAATCATCACGAGCGTAATGTTATTTTGAGATAAGATTTATTCTTCTAACACCAATCGTTTTCACAGTAGGATGTGTTTAGTTACGAGTTATTTGTTCTGCTATGTTTTCGATAGGGTTACACCAATAGTTGTCAGAAAGACGGCCACTATGCTTAATTTCATTTATTTTATCTTTTATGATTTACTATTTACTAGCTTTGTATTTTATTGTCCATGAATATATTTGTAAACACATCCGAGTACACTTATCTGTATATTATTACAACATTCTAAAACATCGCCTACACTGGTAAACAATGATAGGTTTTCTACTTTGTTTATTAAATATTTGAAAAATATTCTTTATTTTTTCAAGGACAATTGAAGGGCTCCGTGCAAAAACGAGGTTGTTCCACTTTTCCTAACTTGTGGGGAAAAACATAAAACCTTCCCAAAAACTCAAATGCAAACTTTTTTTAAAATTTTCACAAAATTTTCTATTCACCTAGAAATTTTATCTACCATATATTCATTTATTAAAATAACCAATTTCTATGGTTAAAATATAATCAAAAGTTGGAGCTGCATCCCTTTTGCATTGAAATATGTTAAAATTTAACATATTTACAAGGTTTTATTTTAATTCTACTTATAATATGGACGATAAAATATGTATTAGTGACAATAATTGCACAACATAGTTCATTTCCAGTAAAAGTATAGAAAAACTTTCTATATAAGCACATTCCATAGGTAATTCACACATGTTTTTCATTTACTCATCTCACTTTCGGACGTGACATTATTTTGGTCTTGTAAGGAAGCGTTGGCACTGTGGAATGAAAGTTCATTTGGTGATAGGGATTTGTTTGCCAACTTAAGAATACCTTTGAGCTTTGCTGAAGCTATTGTTATGGATCTTCAAAGAGTATTTCATTAGTGAGTGATTCCAAACTAAATGCTAACGTGAGGAGGCCTGATGCACTTGGACTTCTGTGAACTTCGTCCTTGTGGACATTACTAAATTCAAACCTCCGGTATTTTGTAACTTTGAACCTTTCCCTAGACTTGTCAGTGACAATCTGCTTGAACATAGGTGAGAAATTCTCCTTAAAATTAAGAAACATATCCTGAGTTGTATTGATGACTTTGAATTTTTTAAAGTGTTTGCTACCAAGTTTCGCCACTCTAATGGTAAATATACACGTTCTTGTTTCCTTTTCTCCTTCTCCACAAGGCCAAAACTTCGATCACATGGGAGGAAACTATGTCCAGGTTCTTGAAATCTATGTTGGATCGTATAAAATCGTCCCACCTTGACCAATGTGTATAGGAACTATACTATCAATTTTTTTTTTTTTTTGGCAACACAGTTATCACTAAACAAGAATACCTGTCTGACACTTTAGTTCAAAATATTTTCATGTAACATACTAATAACTTCATTTGTCCTTTATGGCCAACAGCTTCGTCATAGACGAAAAAAAAATAGTTTTAGATCTACTGGCTTCATGAATACAAAAAAATTTAGACCCACCGCTGCCTCATATAACCAGATGGTACCACAGGTAATGGTAGCTTCTGTTGAAAATCAAATGCGATGGTTTCCACATGAGCATGTTCTTTTACTAAGTTTGATCTATCTAAAAGATCTTCATAGAAAACCACCGCTCTTCTAATATGAAGCTCCTTTTCTATCCTCAACTCTGCTATCTCCTTTACATTAGTGAATATCTTAATTTTATTTTCAATAGTGTCACATGTAGTGCATGTATCATTCTAGGATGAGCGAATAAAAGCCTAAAGTTCTTGTTAAAATAACTTTTATAAAAGTGGTAGGATATATTTGGTTTAATAGGTTTTCCAGCTTGTAGTAAAAAGTACTGCTCTGGTTCATATTTTTCTAGGTACAGAGCGTGCATCGTGGTAATTGATAGGTCAGACGAAAGGTAATATTTCGTCAAATTATCTCCGAGAATAATGAGATTTTCTCTTAGGGAATGACCGAATATGTTGGTCAAATTGATTCACTAGATCATTATGGATTTTATTTGGTCTATTTTTTTCCTCGTTGCTCTTTAGGGCTATACACATTTTACAATATGTGGATTCCTAGTAGTTCAACTCTTTTGCACGAGACGCTATGAAGTCCACAAAATCTCTTCTTGCGGACAACATGTTTAATGGCTCCTAGCCTAACCTAAAAAACTTCCTTACACACTTTACATTAATCCCAATATGAAACATAATAAGATAACTGTTAGTGTTGCACCCAGGGGGCAAATGGGGTAGTTCCAACCTCCCTAACCCCTCAGACCCAAATTAATTTAATAAATACTTAGAATGAATAACGTTGAACTATAAAATCGATCACTAAAGATGTGTTGAATGTATTTAATATAATTTTCAAGAATATGCCCAGCGAAGCATCTAATTCTCAAAAATTTATCAGGGAACGACAGAGGGAGTGGCTCCATGAGCTACCTCCCTTTTGCTCTAAATCAAATTGCGAGTCAGCTCCTTATTCACTGTAGTGCCATAACAAATCATTGGAGCCAAACCGTTCTTGCACTAGAAGATCGGGTGATTTTTTTTATATATATGAGACCGTATAAAACCTTATTTGACCAAAAAGTGTTCAAACCTCCTTTTTGCACGGAGACCTTCAATTTGATAAAATTTCTCAAATAAATCCATTCTCCATTAATATCTGAAATACTTTAAATGTAGCGTAAAAGCCTATTTTGTCCACAACAAAGCCACAAAAGACCCTTCTATCTGTTAATGTAAAATACTATAAATCGCTCTTGATTGCGCGCTCTAATTGTTATTTTATCTTTCTTGTAAAATAGTGAATTGATATACATAATGTTAAATATTTAATCTGATTAATTTGTGGGGGAATATAATGAGCAAGAATCAGTCAATAATAATATATTGAAACACTAACACATTTTATTATGTAGCATACTCGTTTAATAAAGTTAACATCTTTGTACGATAATTAATTAAAATTAATTTTCACTTACTGTATTTCACAGCTCTTATGTAATTGATTCTTTTTTTAAAATGTAAATAGCATCACCGATGTTATTTATTATAAGATTACTTTTTTAGTTCAGCATATCCCTGATATTTAAAAAAATTTATATTGCAGGTGTTTTATATACTCAATCGATACCTCTTTGATTACTATATATTTTTAAAATAAAACCAACATAATTACAATCTTTATTATACATTGTTTTTCTCCCTATTCTTTAACGAATTCTAAAATATTATTGTAAATTAATTTCATTTTTATTCAAATTGTACATGTTTTATTCAGTTTTATTTCGTCTTTAGTTTATCACTTCGCTTATACTTAGCTGTTTTGCTTCTTGCCTGCGCATCTTTGTGGTATTTTGGATATCTACTTGGCATTCCTCTTGTATCCATAGGATCTGCAATCTTGGAAAGGATACATTCAAAGTAAAATTTATTTGGTTTTGGAAGCATTTCTTGAAGCCAAAATTCTATATTCCTCTCCACACTGATAAATTCTGTATCGTAATCACAATGTAAAATCAAAATAAATAAATATATTTTTTTAATATTTAGCTGTCCTTGAATTTAGTAAAAATAAGGATAAATTCTATCTAATGCTATCTCTATATTACCGTTTAATTACACACCTAATTTTTTTTATTACTTCTCGGATAGTGGTTATTGATGGATTGTTTCTTTTTAGTTGATTAAGTGAGGGCAACCATTTTACTTCAATTAGAGTATCATCACCAACTAAGCTGTGTGGTCTATCTCCAAGTTAGTAATGATCAGGATCAACGAAAATACCACAAGAAGTGACAGATCGATGAAACTTCTCTTCGTAGCGTTTGATCACAACCAACTCGTTCATTCTGCCATATTGCATTCGTGTTAATTTCGCTTGAGTTGACAATAGTGACTAATGTGTTGTGACATAGATTATGGGAATATATAGCTCTAATTAAGGGTTTTATTTTCTTAGCACCACATCTTACTACCCGTTTGGGTTATACGCCTAAGTACTAAATACGCTAGTGGATTAGGAATTGTACAGGTTAAATTTAGAGTAAGTGAACTTGCATTTGCGTGGAGGTAGAGTAGAAAACCATTAAGGAAAACCTTCCCCAGTTCACCTGACCGAGAGTTGTAGCTTGATCTCCCCGTCCTCGGCAGTCTAGGTCAACATTGCCCTAGCGCTTTGACAATCTACACCACCAAGGATAGTAATTAAGTGTATTGTGATTAATATGTTGTTTTGATAAGTAAGTTAATTTTTCAAAAGTGTTTGATAAATAGCTTATAAAATATTTCAATCTATCTTTACTACCAAAGAGTTTATTCTTATTCACTTTGAGACCCAACAACTCTTTAAGATTACTCAACTAAAACGTCTCTTCGCTTCCAGTAGTGATTTTTTCTCGGCCCATTCAATATCAGAAATCTCACTACAAATTCAGAAGTATGCGCGTGCGCATGATTAATTTGTGGCTACACATTCTTTCTAATTAAACTCTCACCCCTCTACAGTTTCTTGTTGACTGGCGAATGAGATAAAACGGAGGAAGAAAATTACTCGAAAGTTTGAACAACAATAACGAGGTGGAAGTTCCGCTTAGTTGCCGTGACTTACCCCAGGATCGTTATACTATGACTATATTTGCCCGCTCCTAAATATGACCAGAAGGCCACTATGGGTCGCATCGAGCATGGGGTCAATTAAAACAACACCACTAACGTAGTTTAACTCTAGATATCTTACTAATATTATAAATGCGAAAGTTTGTTTGTTTGGATGTTTGTTACTCAATCACGCCAAAACTGCTGAACGGATTCGAATGAAACTTTGTACGTTGGTAGAGTATGTCCTGGAATAATAATTAGGACTATTTCCAACCTTTGATTTTACATTAATTTTACAAAACTAATGTTTAAACTTTTTGTATATAAGAGATATTGCGAATTTTTAACTAACCTTATATTACTTTACCTCACCATTTTTTAAAGTAATTCAATATCAGTTCGAAACGAAGACTTACGCACCATCTAACCTGCAAAATATTTATACAAAGCGAAAAGTTGAGGGAAATTTGGTTGTTTTCACGTGTAAAAATGAAGTCACCTTTATGATAACAGTTCAATAGTATTTTTTGTGTGTAAGTTTTTTTTTGAACTAACTTTAAACTACCTTACGTGGTAAACGAGGGGACACAAAGATGTTATCACTTATTGCGGGCGAAGCCACGATGGGTAAAAGCTAGTTAAAAATAAAACTGATTAATAAACTATAATCCTTGTTCATTTGCTTAACTGTTTAATCCAACCCCTAAAATATATTCTCCCATCTAAACTGTATGTATTATTTAAAAAAATAAAATTTGAGGATTTAATAAAAAATAAAATAAACTGTTGATTGTTTGTTAAATTGAATTATGTCGTCATCATCATACACAATATGTTAACCTATTTTATACTAAGTTACAAGAAATTAAGAATAATTTATGTGTGGTGTATATTCGTAATAATCTTTGTTCAAATACTTATAACTTCGATACAAAAAATTATTTTTAATAAATTTTATAATACATATTATTAACAAACTTACGATTTATATATAAAAAGTACATGCCACGTCCCCACTATACGAAGGGATATCTTTTGCCCTTTCTATAATAATTGCGACACATTAATAAATTTGTATTATAACGTTACTTAGGAAAGATATATTCCAAAACCACACTTTGTCAACTTTTGATCAAAAGGAGATTTATTTTTATACACGTTCTTTATAGTCTTGTCTACAGTTTGGAACAATCATTTCCATAAAAATATATTTTGTCACATAAAAAAACCCAGCTAGGGCTTGAATCAGTGATTCTACAAAAACAACACTTGTCCTGGAGAATTCCTTCAAAAACCTCATTTGTCAATTACAAGTGTTGTTTTTGCAGAAAAATTATCCGTTCCGGTCATCTTTTACGTTCTAATCATTTTTGACCATAGTTTAATGAACCATTAACGTGTTGTAAAAAATTGTTCTACAATAAAATAGAATATTAGATTACATTATTATAATAAATCTAAAGACTACTTATAAGCGAATTAAAAATATATATATATATATATTGTCATCTATAAGAAAGTAAAAGGCTTGGCTCTTTGTAACCATAAAGGAGGGTTTGTAGAGGTGAAGAAAATTGGAGAAAACAACAAATGAATATACTTTTTATTTTCATAACCTAAGCTAACAGACAGATGTCCTAGTCAGAATATGAATATACTTGTGATCCATTAGTAATACAAGGTGGTGCAATGTCTTCATTTGTTCGAAAGCATAAAATATGTATTTCTATTAAGGGAACACTCCTTTCTTGCAAATGATCAGGATTTTGCCATAATTTCAAAACAAAAGAAACTTGTTACATTTGAAACACCATCTGAATGATATTCTGTTATCGTATCTTGTAGCCAAAAACCTTCGCCACTCAAAATTGTTCCAACGAAGCAGGATGACTTCTACAAGATTAAAGATGCTTCTGATCCTTAAATCTTGAAGACTGCACGTCCAATCATCAAGCTTCAGAAATTACGGATGCATAGAATATCCATGTTTGGATACACGGGACACCTACAACGGTGCGTGGAGACAATCAATCATTAGAAATAAAGTAACAATGCCAGTGGGTTGCTACTAAGTCCTCTGTATCCTAACCCACTACTCTTAAATGCGTCCTTAAAAAACTAATTGAAATTCTTCAAAATCTGGATTCTAGAATATTTGTTGACAAGTTGAACTATAATGTAGAAATCAATGTGTATTCAGAATCAGAAGCACAAGGCAACAGCAATGGTTGTGAAGAATAGTTTTATTCTAATGCATCATAAAAAATGATATATATGAAAAATTTTATACAGAATAGAACGTTATTTTATTTAAGATGTAACCATGTTATTTAATTTTTTGGCCATTCTAGAACAATAATTGTGACACATTAATAAATTTGTGTTGCAACGTTACTTTTGGTGATCAATGTTAAGCTGGAATATCATATTCCTTACGTTTACTTGCGTATAGCATTAGAAAATTTCCGTTCGGAATTTTTAGTTTGACGTTGTTTCTAAAATTGGTTTGCACGGTCATAGGTGGAGCCTACAGACTCTGTAGATGTGGATTTACACTAAACCTCAAATAACAATTACCTACTTTACGAAGCCGTAAAAACCGTTTAAAACGACAACAATTAACTTTAATTTATAGTAAATTTAACTCAACTTCTCTCCTACAACGAATGTCCCCGCACGGCCACACGAAAATATACTGTCGAGGTAGGTATTCAGTCTAGTGCGCTCAACCCTCCTATTTTAGTTGGTTGGACATAGGCAGAAAGGTTGGAATTCTGAATCCTGACAAGATTTATTGAAAATGATTCCCCCTTACTATTTCTAGATACACAGAACAGACGTTTTATCAAAATGTGTTTTTTTATACTATAGTTAGTAATATTTAGCATTGATGTCTTTTGCTTCACATATGGCGTCTGCTTGCACATAGATCTAAATATTTTCCTTTTGAAGAGTTTAATTTGACATTATTACCAACTTTCATCTTTTGGCACGGTCGCGTTATTATGGGTATAGTCTGTATAAACTCGATTATAATTTCTTTGGACCATAAGGGCTTAATGCCTATAAGGAGGTGGATCTTACAAATTTGTAGATGGGGCTTTAACCTAAACCCCAAACATAATTTACCCTCTGTACGAAAGCATGAAAACTGTTTACAACGATCAAAATTTGCTTTATTAACTTCAATATATTTGACTCGATGTATATAATCACAAGTTACCATAATGACTAAATTTTTAAAGAAGTGTAAAATTTCTTAAACATAAATTTGATAACGTCATTGAATCAGAACTACAGCAAGATTATGAAAAATATTATGAACATAACCAACCCAGCTTAGCCCATCCTTTCGTCTGTTAATCAATTACATTTATAATTATTATAGATAAAATAATCTATTTAATATAAAAAAATTAACGTTTTTGATAAACATATAATGATCTCACAGCCATTTTAGTGCGCACTGCGCAGGATCACGATTGTAACGAAAATAATTATGAAATTACGTCATCAGCCCAGTGCGCAAAATCATAAGAATATTACATTATTATTATTATTATTATTTATTATTATTATTATTATTATTATTATTATTATTAGCACCGCGTCTTACTACCCGTTCGGGTTATACGCACTTACGCTAATGTGTAATGGTAGGGTGATTGTGAGATGAAATGAAGGACCTACAGTTTAACGTGGAATCCGAACTTCTGTGGAGGCCTGGCATTCCCCACATTCACAAGATATCTTGTCAGAGGTGAAGGAAGGGTTTGGAAATCATATAAATCTGAAGAATATTACATATCATCGTCAATATGTACATTTCGAATGTCATTTGAGCAATGTGTTGTCAAGACTTTTTTACGTGATATTTATTAAAAGTGTAAACACCATATAAATCTTGTTGAAATTCGACTCTACGCATTCTTGTATCTGTAATAAATTGAAAACAATATTTTAATTGATGCAAAGAAAACTTTAACTTTTACACTAATTCCCATTATCTCACCTCAATTTTTGAAATTCCTGGTCAAACTTAGCTTCCACCATAGACACATTATTCTAAAGCACACATCAACTTAACTTTTAAAGACTTCTGTGACAAATAATACAAAATAAGGCTTCCTTTCATGAGTGAGGGGTGTAACTTCTCCACAGACATCAGCAGACATATAGTGAGTGAATTAATCTCCTTACCTTACGATCGTCATTTAGACACATAGAGAGGGTGATCTAGTTTTTACTCATTTTAAGTAAATCCCTCACATACAGAGTTATGTGATAATCTGCAGAAATGTCCCATTTGCCTGTGATACAGCTATGGAGTTCTCACAACTACATTCTATATGTGTACTGAGCACTTGAACTTTATGAGGTAAAGGTTACCAATGAGTTTGCCTTTCAGAACCATTAAGTTATTTTTTTATAAATATTACACAATTATTCTTGAAAACAAGAGACATATATTTTTATTCTATTAAATTCACAAAAAGTAGATTATAAACACGTGATTCACAAACGTAGACAGATAGGTAGAATATTTCTATTCTCTCTACCAACGTAACTTCAACCTTAACATATTAAGATTCTACCAACGGTTTGGAAACATTCTTTATAGGTACAAGAAAAAGATTAAGTAACATAAAAAAAATTATTATAAAAAACGAATAATAATATAGAGTATTACATCATATAAACAAGATCTTATGTTAAATGGTTGACAGTTATAAAATTTCAAAATGTTCCATTGGACCACCTGGTGACGATACACAGTAAATAGTGAAAATATCAAAGTTGAAGAGAGCTAGTGGTTTACTTTAATAACTCCAGTAATATAGGTATTGACTGTTGCTTGGGAGAACAAGTGTCTAAGTCAACACAGACACGTTAAAATGGGCAGTTACGTTGCTAGAATACATTAAAAACAATATTGCTGGGCTGGTGCCGGACCACAACTAGAAAGGCCTGGGCATGAATACTACCAACTTATACTTATAGGTCCTATATTTTTAGAGTTACTGCGTAGTAAATCCCACAAGCTTGCTAGCTTGTATTAAACCATAAGGGAGTCACATATATCCATAAAGAAATGTCCTGTAAGAGGATCTTCTATATTTTATGTATATACTGAGGATGGCTAACAATCCAGCACCAACAGCAAAATTGTACTATGGCCGGTCCTTTCCTAATTAGTACTGCCAGAGCAATCAATAGTAAATATGACTACCCACACCATGGGGTATACAAAACACAAGGTAGATACTATCTTTTAATACATAGATAAATAAAGCGCTCAAAGGGCCAAAAGAAAGTACTATCTACGCGAGCCACTACTTTACACTAGCATTTCTCACAAGTTGCGCATCGCAAATAGTAACAGAAAAGATGCCAACAAGACAGCATAGAGTATCAGACCTAGTTAGGTCCCAAACGAAAGTAGTAGATGACCTGCTTGTAGCCATACGAAAATAGAAAACGTGAACCTGCCGTTTAGGGCGTCATGAAATATTATTCTGTCTTATTAAAGTAATATGTATTCATAGAATAGAGAAACTTGAACACCTGGTCCTACACATATATAGAGCATAGAGCCCTGGCTGTCTGAAGGACTTAGAAAACATCGTTAGTCACTCTGACTAAAACAACACGTCTGAAGGACTTAGAAAGCATAGTTAGACACACTGACTATAAAGACATGTCGAAAGGACTTAAGAACATAGTCACGTTGACCATGAACAACATGTCTGAAGTACTTAGAAACATAGTTATTCACTCTGACTATGAACAAATTACACGTGATTTACAAGAATATATAATAAAAACATAGGCCACACTTAAAAAAATTAAAGAAACTTTATCGTCACCTTAGCAACGCCACTCAAGGTAATACAAGCCTTACCACCTTACCACCCCCTAAGAACTAAACTATTTTTGTTTAAAACACATATATATATTATATTCTTTGCAATTAGTTGTTTTCAAGATATTTTCAAATTAGCATCCGGTATATATATATCAATGTGTCAAATTTATAAGTTCTTGGACCTCCACCAGTCATCAGTTGCTCTAAGAATATGATGCTTTAAATATCAAAATATATAAGTAAGAAATTATCGCCCAAAGCACACACTCATATTTCAGCAAATAACACGCAAGGTTTATTGGTTCAACGTAAACAATCTCAACACACAAATGTACCATTCATTATATTAATTAGATTATTATGTAATTGGTTTTCTTGAGATTTAGACACTTTTTAATGGTAGAAGTAATTTTTTGTCTGAATAGATTGATATATAACTGTGGGATCAAATGAAATAAGGAAAAGGAATGTTCGTTACATACTGCGTTATTTTCATTTCACAAAGAAACAAACAATTACTCATTTTATTCCATTAATTTGATAAATAATATTTCGATCATTCAGGCCATTCCGATTGCAAGTGTCCTGCGTTTCATTATGGAAGTTAGTGTATTGGGAAACTTCTTTGTTAATTAAAGTTTGAAAGGTTGTGATATAAAATAAATTACTAATATATTCAACAGCACATAGAGATAGAGAGAAATATTATATATTTCTTTTTAATATCTTATAATGATACTCACACGTTTTTATTCTTTAGATGTGCATTATATGCGAACGTAAAAAATAAAAAGCTTAAATATTTTATTTCTCACTTTAAATGAACTTTAAACTTTGAGCTTTTAATGGAAGGCTTTTTATATATTAATTTATCAAGATCAATGGTAATGTCGTTTTACTTGAAGGCGCGTGTTATGATAACTTCTAATATTAGCTCTAATGTTAATGATGTAGAAACGTATGTTAGGAGTTATAATGGAGTTATTTCATTTCTCACTAAATGCGCGGGATGTACAAACTTTGAACCATAGACTTCCATGATGACTATATATATTTGTAACTTGGGATTTATGGTGGTATTCACAGCGTTCCTATGTCGAACACGCTTGTTGAACTTACAACCAGCTTAATTACTAAATATGTTTTTCAATTTTGGAGATATTTCTATATCAGGGAGGATAAGCGCTTCACGCGATGTTGTTGTATTTATGTTCTAATTATGTATCTTCATTTTTGTTTGTTCTAAATAAAATAAACAAACATTGTTATTGTCAGGTAAACTTCTTGACTGATTTTCCCACCTCGTTTCCATATATTTTTACAAGAGATTTACACAATCACTCGCATAGTGTGAAGGACAGCTGTATTACATTTTCCTGGTATTTTTTTAATCTCAAAAATGTTAGCTCCTATAAAAGCACATTCTTATTTTCACCCTACCCCCAACCCTCCAATAAAAACGTTCCCGCGCCATTGATTAGAAAGGTGAACATTAGTGAATATTTAGGTTTGGTGGGTTGGACTAGATTAAGATAGTGATAAAATAATTTTGCATAAGAATGTTACACGCTAATGATAGGACTTAGAAGAAGCGTTAGTGCACGTGATTCTTATGGTATATGTCGAGGTCAGACCCCAACCATGAAATATTGTTGTCCTTCTCTCAAATGGTGGTTTTCTATTATGTCTTTAAATATACGTCGGTAAAATACTTTTAGCCACCTTCTTCACTATTCGCCTTCTATAGAAAGTCATTAATGGTCTTGCGTTAGCCATAAATATTACAAACCATTAAAAAATATATATATATCCTTCAGCATGGTGACAAAAAAAAAGTAATAAATACTTAAAAGATTGATTACTTTTATACTCATTATTACCATTCTCTTTCAACCCAAATGTTGATTCATTTTATTTAAATATTACCTTACACAATCTTAGACCGTAAAAAGATTACAAATGAACCGGTAATTTTGGCCAGGTGTACAGGGAGTGATATTTGCTAAATAGGTATCCCTTCTTCCTCCAAGTATATAAGGGTACATTTCTTCTAAATTGCACTTACCTAACAACTGTAGCTAAATTCAGATATCCATGAACACAGTGGACAAATAATTGGACAATAGAATTAAAATCATATTATTGTAAGCGATCAATGTGTCGTGATGGTTCTAGGGACAAATAAATGTGGGTCAAACTATTCGACCGGTTGTAAGCCACTCCTCTAATTATTGTAACAATTTTAATTCATTTGATATATCTATATTTGCTTTGTTTGTCTATTATACTCGTATCACACGACACTAGCTCGTACTTGAAATCCAGTATGCTAGCTAGCACTAAATGACACGTCATTATTTAGTGTCGTGTGAATCAGAAAATGTATACTGATTCTGCCTCTTGGTACTGACTACCATACTAGTTGTGAGGATAGAACACGCGCTATTTTAGTACTAGTTCCAACACTAGCCTGTGTAATTCGACCAATAAAAGCTCTGAGATTGTGTGTAGAGAAATGGTAAAAATGGCGCCAGCATTGTAATCGGATAAAAGTGTGGATGGGGGAGCGAGACATATATACGTATAAAATATAAATAAAAATTGTCATTTTTACTTTTCATTCTGGTATTACATCAGCCAGATACGAATTATTATTAGTAGATTATTATTATTAATATTTTAATATAATCTTAGAGCTGCACTAAAAATTCTTATTGTAAAACTAGTTTTACCAACATTAGCTTGTAACATGTAACATGTAACATGTACAAAGGTATAACTATGCAGTAATGGACCCATGGTGGGTCTCCCCAAGAAAAACAAGACCCCACCTTCCCCAAATCTTATGTATTATTATAGATTATATAAAAAATTATTGACATTTATTATTGAAATTCTTTTATAATACGTAATAATATAGAGTAGGTAGGTTGGATTTAGAGGAAGTGCACCACATTTGCGCGGAGAGATAAGAGAGTAAACCCAATGAGAAAAACCACCCTAAGTGCATTACTATACAGCCATGAAAGTTCTTAAAATTGTTGCTGAAAAGTTTCGATTTAAAGTAAAAAAACTTAATTTGAAATAAATAAAACAATATTTATAAATATTATAAACAAATCTATAATCAAATATCAATATTAGCACTTAATGAGACTAAACAATTATTTATCTCAGTGAAATTGTCTGCATTTCCTCCAAGGACAAGCTACGGGCAGTAGCTCAACAGACAACATAGCTAATCTCTGCATCCTTTCTTGATTCATGTGCTCCATAAATAAATTTTAATAAAGTCTTGAAAATGACCTTTAGCTGTTTCTATTGATTTTACAGAAAAATATGTGCATACCTGTTTTACAGCATAAATTATGCGCAATAAAGTGACTATTGAGAAATTTTTGATTAAAATATTCTTTACGAAACAAAAATAGACTTAAAAGACAATGCTTTCATCTCTTAACAAATTAATTTTGGGTAGATGGACTGCGTGGTGGACCCTTTATAGGGCGTGGGCCTGTGGCATTTTGCCAGTACCCTATAGTTATAAAATTGAACTTGTAACTATCAAGAATTTCAAATCTATTAACCTATTTTTTATTAATTATATTCGAAAATCAAATATAGCTTTATATGCTTAAACATATTTTAATATGTTTAACACCCGCTGTGGTGACCTAATGGTCTAACGCGCTATTCTTGTAGTAGACTAGACTGTCAATGACGTAGAGATCGAGGATACAATTTCGATATGGGTGACAGGTTGGTTTTCCACGGTCCCTCCTCGCAAATGTGGGTACACTTCCTGTGAATGTAACCTTCATGATCCTTAAAACAATTAGCTTAATTGTTGAAAAACAAAATCTATTCACAAATTCTCTGTTTATTTGAGAAAAATTTGAATCTTGCCATTCCTCAGGAACTATATATCCTACTGAAAGAAAATATTTTGACCAGCCAACATAATGTTAATATATATATATATATAATTAAATAAAAATATAATATAGTATTTAAAACATTATATTATATATATATATTCAAATTTGAAGATGGCATGTAAAACAATTTTCTGCAAAAAGAAATATTTCATTTTTTAAAATGGATAATTTGTATAGAATAAAGATTACATAGGTAACTTTTTTTGCCTCTACTACAAAAATTATAAACAATTACCCAAAAACAAGTATTTAAATTTACAGTAAAACATAATAGAAATATACTGAAGAAAAGATTTCCACCCAATTGGTTGGAAAATATCTATCTATCGATTATGACCAAAAGTGAAAGGCTTACACACATGTTTTACAATGAACCATAATAATTAATTATAATCTAGTCAACCTTATCAATAACTTTTGTGTCAGGGGTGTTCATAATATCTACATATCACTAGCTATTTTATATTTTTGCTACACACAGTATATAATAATGGATGCATTCTACAGCTTTATACATTCAATGTCCTTCATCAAAACTCCTGCAATGAACACACTTAAAATTATGTTTTTAATTTTTTTATTAGGTAGCTGTGCTACAAATTTCGGTTGACTCTTGGCCGTGTCAACTGAGGTGTTTTTCCTTATGATTACTCATTTCCTCCAAGCAAA
Organism: Timema cristinae; assembly: GCA_039000515.1. Lineage (NCBI taxonomy): Eukaryota > Metazoa > Arthropoda > Insecta > Phasmatodea > Timematidae > Timema > Timema cristinae. The sequence goes on along the minus strand of JBCFYV010011172.1, from coordinate 8,668,520 downwards.
TGTAGGAATTCTTTCTCTAAATTACCGTATTTCTTATCCACCCTACTTCATTATTGTAAATTTAAAGATAACATTGAAGGAAATAAGTGAAGCATTTCTAAAAAAACAAAAAAACAAAAAAAAAATTATATGGAAATAATATTTACAGTGCACACTCTTATATGTGTTGAGTAACAGCATCATCATCTTAGCATTTGTATTCCCCCCTTCCCTTCCTCTCTAAAGCTTACGTTATTTCCATCTCTTTAACTTGGCATGCTGTGGCACCCAAGGGGTGTGGAGAAAGAAAAATTATATTTGTGATTAATTTATTTTATTAAAATAATAATTGTCAAAATGAAATATGGAACTATGTTATTAATTTTAAAATAGTGGTGGTCAAGGCATGTTCACTAGTGCCCCCACTCTCCTTTCATTATCCAACTTTATAATTGATAGAGGGAATGCCAAGCCTCCGCCGTGGTTGGATTCCACGTTAAACTGTAGATCCTTCATTTCATCTCACAATCACCCTACTATTACACATTAGCATAAGTGCGTATAACCCGAACGGGTAGTAAGACGCGGTGCTAATAATAATATATTGATAGATAAATAGTTTCAAGACATTTATTTATTATGACAAGTGTATTTCTTGTTAAAATTGCCAATAGTCCATAATGATTTAGATAACCCTGTATTATCTATACCAAATTAATGACTCTGTCTACAGATTAGATTACCAAAGGTAGGCCAAAGTGTTTGATTGGTACACTTAAGTGAACCGGACGCGATGTACGAATAAGGTTACTTTTTGATGCCCTACATTCACATTTGCGTGGAGGGTGAATGGAAAACAGTTTAGGAATAATAAACCCATAGCACCCAACTGGGATTAACCCCGATCCCCGTCCTCGGCAGTCCAGTTTATTGAGAGTAGTACCTTAGATCATGCTGTTACCAAAACGGATCCCGTAAATATATTAATTAGGTATTCTACGCACATGAATATGAAATTAATGAATGAATTCTAAATTACAGTATTAAAATTGTATTTTCATGCAGAAACAATAGTAAATTCATAACACATTAAAAAATCTAATTCACAAGAGCAGCACATTTATTTTTCTTTCATATGGTTGAGAGATAAAATCTTTTTTATTTTATTTTTTTCGATCTCTTTTTATAGAAATGTATTCCATTGAAAAAACATCTTATTCACACAACTGATTTCATAAATGAACGTAGTCGAGTTGATATTTTTCCTGCGAACATCTGTGTATCACAGTGCAATGCTTGGCATCACTGCCTTGAGTTTTCACAAGAGTCTCATCTTGTTCGACCTTACACCGATAGGTCTCAGCATACAGCACCACAACACTTTTTGGAATTAAATTAATACTGTAACACTTTATTTTAGTTTAGAACAATATGTATATTGAAAAATGAAAGAATAATTATTCTCAATCATATTTTCTAGATTTATGCTTTTTCTGCAGATTTTAACAAACAAAACATTAAACTAAGAAAATACGATCATGTAAAAATCATTTAAACAAAGTTTCTTACAAATATTGATTTTTAATTGCCTTTAAATTATACTAAATGATAGAGAAATGGGTTTATTGTAATATAATGAAAACAGTTTAAGATTAAGTCATCCCAACATTTCAATAACAAAGCAAGTTTGTCTTAAGCGGTGTTCTTTAAATTATTTTTTAAAACTTAAATTTGAACTGGATGGGTGGATATGAATAAAACATAAACCACGTAAGTGAATTGATCTTTACAATAGTAAAAATTTGATTCAATTATGTATAGTAGTTTTCTTAGCAATCGGGTACAGAGAAATGCCTTAGAAACCGGCAGCGCTCATCTCCCATGGTGATCCAGCCCCTTAACTGCGTGTGGCAACTCACATTGTGCAACATGTGGGACTGGGAGGGGTTGTTTGGTAGAGAGTGGTGCTGGGTGGGTGGTGTTAATATAAAAGGTGACTGATTCTGGCTGAACTATGAATAAAAAAATTAATGCTTTGGCTTCTAACTGCATTATCATAAAGGTAATAAAACTAACCTTAATATCATAGAAAAATTGAGAGTAAATTAAATAATCTTTAATTTAGAATAAACAAAAAGTGAGACTATCATGATTTTTTTAATACTTGAGACATAGGCTTGTTTATATAACATTTGACGTTTTATTTACAATTTTTTACTTTTTCAATAAAATTATCATTTGTACACATCTCAATAAAATATGAGTTGACCAATATCAATTCATGCGTATTTTTTACGGATTATTTTCCATTCACAACAAATTTCAAAATAATATTTGAAAATGTTTTGTGATTAACTTTTTATAAATAAATATTTGTATGCTTATTTATATTGTTACAGAACGAACCCGATTGCCATGGAACTCAACTTAAGCTGGAATGTCCCATTGAATTCGAACTTAATTATATTATAAAACCAGAGACAAATTCCAATGAACCAGCCGGTGATGTGTGTGAAGAGCCGGGATTTAAAGAAGAATTGTGTTTTGAAGAAAGTTCTATTGATATTAGTGAAAATAACAAAATAGGGCTTAGACAAAATTTGATAATGAAATCGAAAAAATATTTTTATGGGAGGCCAAATAATGGACACCACTTTTTTAAACAATGAGATCATTCTTTATCAAAATAATAATGAAAAATACAAGTGTCGTGTTATGGAAAGTCATATACTAAAAATATCAACCTTAAATCTCAATTGCTTACTCAATGTGAACGAAGACCTTACAAATGTGATGTTTGTGGCAAGTGTTTCAAATACAAGTACATTATTAAAACTCATCTCATTACTCATAGTGAACACAGGTCTCACAAATGTGATGTTTGTGGCAAGTGTTTCAAACTATATAAAAACCTTCAATCTCATCTCGTCAGACATGGTGAACACAGACCTCACAAATGTGATGTTTGTGGCAAGGGTTTCAAACACAATATAAACCTTCAATCTCATCTCGTCAGACATGGTGAACACAGACCTCACAAATGTGATGTTTGTGGTAATTGTTTCAAACGAAATAGTGATCGTTAAAGCTCATCTCATCACACATAGTGAACAAAGACCTCACATGTGTGATGTTTGTGGCAAGTCTTTCAAACGAAATATGGAACTTAAATCTCATCTCATCAACATAGTGAACACAGACTCACATGTGTGATTTTTGTGGCAAGTGTTTTAAAGAAAAGGAAACTCTTAAAACTCATCTCATTACTCATAGTGAACACAGGCCTCACAAATGTGATGTTTGTGGCAAGTGTTTCAAATACAAGGGCAGTATTAAAACTCATCTCACTACTCATAGTGAACACAGGTCTCACAAATGTGATGTTTGTGGTAAGGGTTTCAAACACAATATAAACCTTCAATCTCATCTCGTCAGACATGGTGAACACAGACCTCACAAATGTGATGTTTGTGGTAAGTGTTTCAAACTAAATAGTGACCTTAAAACTCATCTCATTACTCATACTGGACACAGACCTCACAAATGTGATGTTTGTGGCAAGTGTTTCAAATACAAGGACATTCTTAAAACTCATCTCATTACTCATAGTGAAACAGGTCTCACAAATGTGATGTTTGTGGCAAGTGTTTCAAACTATTTAGAAACCTTAAATCTCATCTCCTCACTCATAGTGACGATAGACCTCACAAATGTAATGTTTGTGGCAAGTGTTTCAAAGGAAATAGTGACCTTAAATCTCATCTCTTCAGTCATAGTGAACTCTACCCTCACAAATGTGATACTGTGGCAACATTTTTAAATGTAAGGGTAATCTTAAAAGACATGTTATTATTCATGGTGAACACAGACCTCACAAATGTGATATTTGTGGCAAATGTTTTACATTTAAGGGTAATCTTAAAACACATGTCACTATTCATGGTGAACATAGACCTCACAAATGTGATGTTTGTGGCAAGTGTTTCAAACGAAATCAATACCTTAAATTTCATCTCGTCACTCATAGTGAAGATAACCTCACAAATGTGATGTTTGTGGCAATGTTTCAAACTAAATAAATACCTTAAATTTCATCTCTTCGGACATAGTGAAGACAGACCTCACAAATGTGATATTTGTGGCAAATGTTTCAAAGAAAAGGTCTCTCTTAAAATTCATTTCGTTTCTCATACTGAACACACACCTACAAATGTGATGTTTGTGGCAAGTGTTTCAAATAAATAAATCCTTAAATCTCATCTCGTCAGACATAGTGAACACAGACTCACAAATGTGATTTTGTGCAAATGTTTAATAAGGTTAATCTTAAACCGTCACTGTCATGGTGAACACAGAACATACAAATGTGATGTTTGTGTTAAGTTTCAAGTGAAATAGTGACCTTTAAATCTCATCTCATCTGTCATGGTGAAGATAGACCTAAAAATGTGATGTTTGTGGTAAGTGTTACAAACAAAATAGTGAACTTAACCTCATCTCATCAGACATGGTGAACACAAACCTCAAAAATTGATGTCTGTGACAAGTGTTACAAAGAAAAGAGCACTTTTCAAACTATCTCGTTAATCATAGTGAACAAAGACCTTACATATGCAATGTTTGTGGCAAGTATTTCAAAGTAAAGGGAATCCTTAAAACTCATATACTGGTTCATGGTTAGCAAGAACTTCACAAATATGATTTGTTTGTCAATTGTTTCATAAAGACGGGCACTCTTACCACTCATCTACTTGTCAATGATTAGCAAACACCACAGTAACATTAGTTTCTAAATTAACAACAATCTTTAAATAATCGTACTCTTATTTATAGTCTTTTCCATCTCTCTCCAATAATGTCAGAGCCCATCTAACATAATTTTTTAATTAAATAATCTTGTGGTCATAGCAATTTTTACAAACTTCACTTAGCAGTGTCAAGAATTGAAATGATGGACTCTTTCACGTATTTTTTATTACAATTTTCTTGTATATATACTAATGTAGAGTGTTTTTGAGACAAATATTGTTTGAAATCCTTAGATTAGTTTGAATCAATAAGAATTATATTATTTTCATTTAAAATCTAGTATCATTTATCAATAAATTATTGAAATAAATAATATAATGTAATTTAGATACATAATTGATTAGTTCAAGAGTTTCTTTTATCTCTATGGTGTTAGTAATTTTAACGTTGTTTGTGTTTATTCAATCATTTAGACTTATTTCAATAGTGTTAATATTAAGATATTTTATCTGTTGTAGGCATATCTAACAATAATAAATCTTAGTTCTAATTTGAATTTAATTGTTTCTCTGGTAATAATATTTAGAGGAAATAACTAATAATATCTTCCAATTGGCCTCAAACCTAAATTCCCTTGATGTATAATGTGGTAGTTATAATGGTTCCCTAAGATCCTTCAGCTTTTAATAAATTTCTTTTATGAACATGAGCAACTATTATTATTGTTGGTATGCATTAACGATCATCATATCTAATGCCATTTGTTGTGTGCTCACCCTCTTGACCGCAAGGCCCCAGGTGCAACATCTTGCTCAACGAACTGCGTCTAGCCACGAGGTGTTTCCAGGCTGACCAGATGCTGGTATATAAGAAAAACACAATTATCTCTTCAATGTTTTCATGATTATTTACTAGCTTCGACGTTGTACAAAACATTAATTTTCTATCCGTTCCAGCTCGGTCAACAACAGGTCGTCTCCGTTAACTAGATGGGCGTTACGCTATTTAGTCTAGTCCGCACAACTCTCGTATCACAAGTGTGCGATCTCGAACCGCCAACCCTCCAAACCGCGTGGCGCAACACCCCAATAACGGCGTCTGGTGGTGACGTCACGACAGCTTGAACTAAATGAAACTAGGTGCCGTAAACAAATGCCACATTATTCTCTGAAATCTTGCCACTTCACTCTTCTTTCCATATTTTCATTATTTCACATGCTTCCTCTTACCCTTGTATATATAAAATAAATTAGTTGGTTGAACCTGTGTTCGTGTGTAAGAATATTAGGACGAAAGGGGACAAAACTATTTGGGATTCAGTTGTTAGTTTAATATTATATAGCTTGATCAGACTTGGTAAAATATCTCCATCTCTCTCTAATATTCCACCAGTATTTTCCTCTTACTCACACACTTGCTTCTCCCATTTCTTACTTGGTCTTCCTTGCACTATTTTCTCTTTTAACTTTAACTACTCCAACATATGATAAACAGCTTCAGTGGCCGCATGATCTAAGACATCACTCTCGGAATATATTAACTTGTTGATGCTCGGGAGTATGAGGTTTGAATCCCATTTGGTTGTAGTGAAGGTTTTTAGTTAAATATTTTCCCACCCTCCTCCCTGGCTAATGCGAGTACAGTACATACTTCCTCTTCATTTTCACCCATATCCTTTCTTTACTCATTTTACAATTGATAAATAACTTTTATATTAAGTTTAAAAAAATAAAAATACTATTATTATTTATAAAACCAATAACCACTTACTTTTAAGTCCAAGCCCATTTGGTAATTAGGCATAAGGAGAGGGTTTTAACCTTTTTTTTATTCCTAGCAATATCTACAGAAGATAGTACCTCCTTGCATAGGCAGAACGTTTTGGGTTAATGAATCATGTCTGGATGTATTGAAAATGATTCCCTGATTATTTCTAGATAAACATAACCGATCCTTTTGTGTGTGTGTTTTTTTTTACCAATTTGGAAGTAAACAAAATTATTAGACTAACTCTTTCAGCCATTGAAACAATAATTTGTAACAAGTTCACTTTGACTTAAATTTATGATCTTCACATCAATTTCGACACATTAATATTCGGATGAACATCATGAAGTCTTGCAAATCTCTCTTACAGTGATATATGTTATCACCTCACCAAAGTTTCGCTACTGCAGTAGCTAGGGGAGTCACCCCATAAACCGCTCTCATCCATCCTATACTTTCACACTTTCAGAGTGTCCTTGCATTCCACCTTTACTACGCCAGGCTTCCACTTCCACCTTTAATCCTTTCAGTTAATTGTTTACTTTCTACACAACAATAGACAAGCCATCACCGATGTACTCTCCAAGGAGTAGTCCCGAGTTTTGAGCCGCATCTTGGGGTTTTATAGAATGGTAGTCAAAGGACAAGGGCTCAAACCCCTGTCAAAATAAGATTTTTCACGCTACCTTAGAAATACTAATTTACAATCAATTTTGACATTTTTATTTGTTTGTTTATAACTGTAGGGATATATAAAAATATATGTTCTTCCCTATATCTCCCTATACTAGGTGGACAGTACTTTCCACTCAGCACTCCCGGCTGTTTTAAATCATAAACAAAATAGTACCTTGTCTCTCTGTGTTTAGTACGTTGGGTCACTAGTTCACTGTCAAGGACTTTGATGCAACTTTGATAGTCTTAAAGGATCACTGTAGGTTTCACAAACGGTTCATATAGGTCACTCAACAATCTCCCGAAGCACACTGCTTCCTGTGCGTCTTCAGCAAGAGCAACATATCCAGCTTCAGTTGAAGATAATGTAACTGACTGTTGCTTCTTGCTTACCCAGCAGATAGTTCCCCCGTGTAAAGAAAAACAATACCATGTGTTTGATTCCCTGTCGATCTGGTCTCCACCCCCCCCCCCCCCCCTCAGCATCCGCATATCCAATAAATTGGTTCGACTCTCTTGTCGGGTAGACCCTCCGAGCTTAAGTTTCCTGTCTTTTGTGGTCTTTAAGTACGAAATATTTGTTTCACTTATGTCCAATAACTTTGCTGTAGTTCCTGCAACTTTCACGCTAATATGCACTTGATGGTATTGATTTGCCTCAGAATTGAGCAGTGGTGGCTCGTAGCTAAAATTATTGGGGGTGCTGCTAACCCGGGAAGCAAAACAGTGCATTTTTTACTTCATAGCCGCAAAGCCAACTTTTACGTTGGTCTCATTCAGTATTAAAGCTACGAATATATTTCTTGTTGTTGCGTTTTCCTGGCTGAGATATTAGAATATCAGGTGTTAAACGACCTCTTTTCTTTAATGTAACTTTCTCATAGAGAGATAGCTGTGAAAACTCAAGCTGTAGAATAAGCACAACACACGCTGAGTAAAAAAAACACTTCCTACGACCATCACGCAGATCCAGCACTGCAAGAGCAACAGTGCTTTCTCTACCTGGCAGTCCCGTCTTTCTCCGCACCCTCCTATGTGCGCATTCGCACAATAGTCAAACATTATGTCGCTGGCAATGTGAAGCGCACAGTTCCATACACTGTGGGATGGCTACTGAAGTACTGACATTAAGCTTAAGGAATATATATTGTACTACATAAATTAATAAGGAAAGAATTATATAAAAAATTACTCATAATATTAAATGTTATCGATAATAGCAAGTGGAAATAGGGGGCGCTAGAGTTCCACAGCACCTATACACGAGCCGCCACTGGTGATTTTACAACAAGGCTACAATGTTTATATAATCAGGTGTACTGTTTAGATACAATTGTGATTTCAACTAAAGGCCCTTCAGAGTTAAATGTGTTCTCTCTCAATTCTTTTAATTTCAAATCTCTATATTAATATTATATATAATTTTAGAGGTTCCTGAGACAGGGGAACTTAATTGTCCCATTATTTGTTGATTACATTATATTTATCATCTATTAACAAAAGATGACCAATTACTTCTAACTTTATGATGTATATATCATTAACAGGTAATAAAAATACACAGTTAATAAAATTCTGTTCCTTGAATCCAATTTAATGACTTTTACATGTAATCATTTTAAACTACCATTCTTATATTAGGGACAGAGTAGTTAAACAACACAAATTAATACTAAACAAAATTAAATTATAAAAGATTAATATAAAATTCGAAATGCCATTTAACAAAAGCTAGCAAAGTTTTTTTTATGGGGAGAATCCTTTTGACCTGAAAGATTTAATGTTTCTCACAATTTACATACTAATAGAGTTCTAGTGCTAAACAAAGTTATACACCGACTCTGGTCAAACAAACTGTTAATACACTCTGACATATGGCATATCGTGGCTGTCACCGTGACATGGGATTAATATGTTTCTTGATGAACTAAAAATTAACTTTGTTGTGGCATAACAAGATTAATTTCTACTCACAAAAATATTAAAAGTATCTTCAGGATAATATATTAAACACAGCTTTAACACGCTAACAGTCTTTAATATATATATTATTAATAGATTAAATATTTATTAAGGAGAAAGCGCACGATTGGGTGAGAGTATATTAGCAAATGTTCCGAGAGATTATGGTGTGGATTCATGATTACTAAATACAATTATGGCGGTGTATTATAGAAGTTAAACTTGATTTGGTATGAATGTCGCTTTAGACTAATGTTTTGACATTTAAATAGTTATTATAAAATGTTGTGATATGACTCCATTGTTATTTAATGTATTCATGAATCAAAGTATATGTCTGTGAAGACGTGTTTGCAGTGTGAATGGGCATTGTAAATGTGAGAGTGTAGCTATATGTTATGCAGTATCTTGATGGTTGAGAATGAAAGTGAGTTACAGAAATTATTAAATTGCTTGTATGTGGCGACAAGAAGAATGGATTTCCGTATAAATGTTTCCACAATTAAAGTATAATATTTGATAAGAAAGGCTCACAAAATGATTGTCAGCTTAGTTAAATAGGGGGAAAAAATGTTAAAACAGGTCAATTATTTTGTGTAGCTGGGTAGAAAGTTCCTTAAAAATGGAAAATAGATGGTGAAATCGACCGACGAGTGAGCGCATCTAGGAGAGTAGTTGGTTAATTATCTATCTTAGAGGGTACTATCATTGTTTACATAATATGACTTTCATTTATAGTTGTTACTCTAGTATCAATGTTTAATTGTTTTATGTACAACAGTCCTTTTACCTAGCAACTACTATAATTCCTGCTAGTAAAGTTAACTAACTGAAGAAATTAATTAAGTTTGACAACTGAATGTTTCTAACTGCGTGTGCCAACTCAAATTGTGCAACCTTTGGGAGTGGGAAAGGGTTGTTTGGTAGAAAGAGTTTGTGCAAGGTGATTGGTGTCAATAAACAGGTGACTGAAATTAGCTGAACTACGAATAAAAAAACCAATATTTTGACGTCTGCAAGCAATATCATAAATGCAGTAAACTAACTCTAATATAATAGAAACAATTGAAAAGAATGTAAATATTATTTCATTCATAATGGGGAAAAAGTCTGAAAATCAAGAAAATTATTTTTTTTAAAGAAATTTCTTTTATACTATATACGTAACATTATTTACAAAATCATTGAGTGTTTATTTTAAATTTATTACCTTTTTAATAAAATTATACAAATTTATGCACCCTTATAAAATAAGTTGACGCATCTCAATCTTTATGTATTTTCTACATATATTTTGTTGAAAGTTCAATAACTATAGTGTAATAAGTTAGCTAAAACTGTATTACAATCATTTGAATGACATACTTAGTGTAGAAGTCTTACGTTAAAATGATAATTTAGGTTATAGGCTTGTAGGAAGCATGGTATCTACTAATCCCTGATTTTAATAATAATCCAATCTTTAAGGCTTTATTTCGTACCAGAATACTATCATATATATAATATTTTGATAGGTCAAACGGTCATTTAGAACGGAAGTAATAAATTCCTTCTGGAAGGTCTTTTATCCTAACTAAACACAACTATAGGGTAGGAATATATATAGTACGAGATTCCTTGAAAAATCATCGTATATATTAGGCTACATCAACTTATTTAAATAATAAACTAACCAGTCTCATCTCGAACTTTTTGTGCTCTTCAAAGTTTTTACTAAAATATTTATTTCATTTAACTAATCACACATTGTTATATTTCATATATTCAATCAAATTAATGAGCGATGTCAAAATGCCACATTGCCTTGTATGGGTGTAAGAGAGAAAGAGAGTTCTGAAAGTTTCCTTCTCTCTTGCACAATGGTATGCAGACTTCAGCTAGAAAATGTCAGCCACAGATGTCCATCCAGTTTTATTATAACGATCAATATCAGTCCCAATCTTACAATGTCATGATTTCTATTCGTTAGGGCTTAATATAAGACTAAGCGATAACGATTACTACTTTGGATTTTACAGTGTTCTGTTAAAGCTAGCGTCCCCATTAAAGCACTCGTAAAGTTAATGCGAGGTATACCTTCTGGGTAGCATTTTAACGTCAACATTAACTTACATACATTCCATCATATTGTGTTATGGCTATTGTTTCTATTCAAGTGAGGTTACATTATTTTTTTGTAGAAGACTTTGGACAGTTATTTATGGATTATCTTGCTTTTAATATTGTCTACCTGTAATTAAATATATGTTTCACCAATGATCACCTAATCATAGATTTGCGGTTCTATAATACTAACTTTCAGTAAATTCAGTATACATCCCTTTTATGTACATAATACGGTGTGAGCCTACCAATTAAATGATGAGTGTTTGATTACTTCCAGTTTAACACCAAGATGTTAATAAAATAAGTATGTTAGATTTATTCCATTTGTTTAATATAACTGTTTAATTTGGGATGCCAACGTTTCTTTTGGGCAAATTTTATAGGGTGATTTGTAAGTCGTCGTACGCCGCTAGGTAGAGGTTTTTAATTCCTGGTGTTGACTTTTATTAAAATTATTTTGGCTTATTGCTACAGGCTCTTCTTTTCTATCAAAAATATCTAAATTATTTTCAATGGTTTCACGATTCGGAGCTGTCATTTCTTGTTTTCAATAGCTATTATGACAAAATTTGGACGCCAATTATTATGTCCTTATAGCTGCTCCACGTTGGGCTGCCAATTGCAACCTTACGTAATATTTTTGTGATAAATGCCCCACATTTGGAAGTCATTTATAACATTACGGGATTCTTACCTGTTTAACTTTCCCGCGGTTGTTTCATCAATTGTTATGTTATAACATAGTTATTACTACCCGACATTAGGCCTTACTTTTTATGATAGAAATACCTAACGTCAGATAGTGTTTGATATGGGTTTATTCAATGATAGTCATTGATACGTGGAAAGAAAAATGACCATGTTGCACACAATCTAGACGAGCACCTAACACACGTTCGTCCGGGACAAAGACTCGCATCACAGTGAGATCTGAGATTACACCATCTTGATATAACTCAGCCCAATGAATCTCACCAGAATGTTTAGTTCGTGAAAACGTATAGAAGCATACAGAATGGCGGAGAACCAGAAACTGTCTCAAATCGAACATCTACAATGTTCTGGGTTGTTCCAGAACAAAAAGTTAATTTAAAAGATTTTACATTGAAATTTTGACTACTTTATGTCACACACTGATGTTAGTTAGAGAGCTGGTATCTCCTAACTTCAAGGCATGAGCTTAACAACAAGAAATAACAAATAATTTCCTAGTTAGAATCTGGTAACTATCATATATGAATAATTTAGAAGAAGACATACTTTAAGCGGCAAGTAATAAAATATAAATTTCAAAAAATAATATATATAATTAAGAGGAGAATATTGTCAATGCTTTCAAATAGGCCTTTTGCTCAAATCAGGGAGATTACAAAACTTTCAAGACTGTATGAGCATGATTATTGAATAACATGACGTGCTATAACCAAAAACAAAAACATAAACATGTATTATATTTAAATCTGTTCTACTAACAACTCCATAATTTCACATATATTTAAATTTTAATAACTAATGGAAGGTACCCATCCGTGGCTTGACGAGCACATCAAAATAGTATTGCAAAACGCAACGCCAGGTTTAACCAACAGCTAGACTTTACGAACGATTAAGTTACGAGAACTTCAACATGACATTGTAAGATTGGGCCTCAAGACAGAAAGACAGTGTAAAACATAAAAGATCAATACAATTTTAAATAAATTATAGTGCTATTGATCCATGACTTACATAAAGTATGTTGTTTTGGTACTGTTTCAGTTGATATAACTATAGTGTAAACTAATAAAATCATAAATAATAAATATAACTAAAAGGAGCAAGATAATGAACTTTTTTAAGGAAATTAAATAATATTCACACTTATAGATATTAGAACCAATATGGGATGATTTTGGTGGTTTCTAAACAGTTTTTCTCATTTCATTGGTCAAGCCATTTTGATTATATTTTAATTGTGATTTGCGTGTGTAAAACAATAAATATCAACACAATTTTAAATAAATGATCGTGTTTTGACCCATGACTTATATAAACTATGTTCTTTGACTACCTACTATTCACTCAATATAACTATAGTGTAAACTAATTAAATAATAAATATAGTTAAAAGGAGCAAGATAGTGTACCTTTTTTTTTTAAGGATTGATAATATTCACACAGTTATAGATTTTTGAAGCAATATGAGCTAATTTTGTGTTTTGTAAACAGTTTTTCTCATTTCATTGGTCAAGCCATTTTCATTATATTTTACTTGTGATTTACGTGTGATATAGTTTTTCAGCTATTGCTTGAGTGTTTATCCTCAACCATGAAATGTGAAGATATTGAGGAAGATAATGACAAGTCCGAGATATTGCACTTAAGCACTGCAGAGTCAACATTTGACCCTTCAAACTTACCTATCATCAAGGAAGAAATAAAGGTATATAAGGAATATTTATATATATATATATATTTATATATACTTTTATAGGAAATTGTACATATATACAGGCTTCTAGTATATATTTAATTTACTTAATGAAAAATGTTTTTCGACCACTAACACCATAAAAAGACATGGGTACTGTACACTTTATATGTTCCATTATTTTTCATTTCCCTTAAAAATATCCTAAATATTGATATAGAAATATCCATTATTCCAAAAATAAAAATACGTAAAAAATATATTAAATTAGTCAAAATTCCACGCACCTAATTGATATTGTAAAAAAAAAAAAGGTAATTCGATCAAATGGGATAAATTTTGAAATGTTAGATGTAGTTTTATACTCCTCCCCAATACAGTTTTCAAACTGATATAATTCCACATTAGGGAGAAGACCAATCAGACGAGAAAAAGTAATCGAAGGGAGGCGTCTCTTTCGCTTTCTCTTCAATCATAGTTTCGTTATCGCGAGTATGGTGTTTGGTTGATAAGGAGAAATAAGAGGTAACGGTTATTTTACTTATCTCCTTTCATGATAAATTCACCGACTAGAGCATAATACATCATGGTTTCCTTGATCAAATATTAGAACACTTAAAACTAAACTCACCGTATCTCCGGAACTATTTTGACTCTCGGCGGTTTTTTTTTTTATTATTTAAAAGAGCATTAAAAGCCATTATTGTCCTATTAACATTCCCATATTCTAACTGGTTCATTATGAACAAAAAAAAAATTGGAAAAAACTATAATACAATTTTTATTGCAGATATATTTTCACTCTCTGAAAACAAAAATTCTAATTGAAATAGATGAGTAATGTATGTATCCGAAATAATCATCATGAACGTAATTTTATTTTGAGATAAGATAATTCTTCTAACACCAATCGTTTTCACAGTAGGATGTGTTTAGTTACGAGTTATTTGTACTGCTATGTTTTCGATAGGGTTACACCAATGGTTGTCAGAAAGACGGCCACTAAGCTTAATTTAATTTATTTCATCTTCTATGATTTACTATTTACTAGCTTTGTATTTTATTGTCCATAAATATATTTCTGAACACATCTGAGTACAATTATCTGTATATTATAACAACATTCTAAAACATCGCCTACATTGGTGAACACTGATAGGTTTTCTACTTTGTTTATTAAATATTTGAAAAATATTCTTTATTTTTTCAAGGACAATTGAAGGGCTCCGTGCAAAAACGGGGTTGTTCAACTTTTCTAACTTGTGGGAAAAAACATAAAACATTCCCAAAAATTAAATGTAAACTTTTTTTTTTAACTTTCACATAATCCTCTACTCACCTAGAAATTGTATTTACCATATATTCATTTATTAAAATAACCAATTTCTACGTTTAAAATACAATCAAAAGTTGGAGCTGCATCCCTTTTGCACTGAAATATGTTAAAATTTAACATATTTACAAGGTTTTATTTTAATTCTACTTATAATATGGACGATAAAATATGTATAAGTAACAATAATTACACAACATAGTTCATTTTCAGTTAAAGTATAAAAAACTTTCTATATAATCACATTCCATAGATAATTCACACATCTTTTTCATTCACGCATCTCACTTTCGGACGTGACGTTATTTTGGTCTGGTAAGGAAGTGATGGCACTGTTGAATGGAAGTTCATTTGGTGATAGTGATTTGTTTGCCAACTTAAGAATATCTTTGAGCTTTTGAAGCTATTGGCTATGGATCTTCAAAGAGTCTTCCATTAGTGAGTGTAAGCGCACTATTCTCTGAGCGTTCCAAAATAAATGCTAACGTGAGAAGGCCTGATGCACTTGGACTATAAGAACTTCGTACTTGTGGACTTTACTAAATTCAAACCACCGTATTTTGTATCTTTGAACCTTACCCTAGACTTGTCAGTGACAATCTGCTTGAACATAGGTGAGAAATTCTCCTTAAAATTAAGAAACATATCCTGAGTTGTATTGATGACTTTGAATTTTTTTAAAGTGTTTGCTACCAAGTTTCGCCACTTTAATGGTAAATATTCACGTTCTTGTTTCCTTTTCTCCTTCTCCACAAGGCCAAAACTTCGATCACATGGGAGGAAACAATATCCAGGTTCTTGAAATCTATGTTGGATCGTATCAAATCGTCCCACCTTCACCAATGTGTATAGGAATTGTACTATCAAATTTTTTTATTTTTTTTTTGCAACACAGTTATCACTAAACAAGAATACCTGTCTGACACTTTAGTTCAAAATATTTTCATGTAACATACTAATAACTTCATTCTGTCCTTTATGGCCAACAGCTTCGTCATAGAGGAAAAATAATTTTAGATCTACTAGCTTCATGAATACAAAAAAAGTAGACCCACAGCTGCCTCATATAACCAGATGGTACCACAGGTAATGGTAGCTTCTGTTGAAAATCAAATGCGATGGTTTCCACATGAGCATGTTATTTTGCTAATTTTGATTTATCTAGAAGATCTCCATAGAAAACCAACCATATTTTAATATGTCTAACACCCGCTTTGGTGACCTAATGGTCTAACGCGCTTGTATGAATAACACCATAGACATATTTGAATTATTATTTCCAAATGTTTCCGCCCCTTTCATGTGTGTGTTAGGCCTATTACATGCATCTTTGACTCATGTTTTCACTTCCTGTTTTGTATAACCATGTGCATACACAGGTCGCTATGTTATCTAACTTGTAACTTTATCAATTAAAATACTAATCCATTTATATAGCACACTAAAGTTATACTGATTATTCAATTCCATGAACCTCTGTAATTATAACTGTAACAGTCTATTCTTGCAGTAGACTAGCCAGCGTTTCCCAAAAGGTGTTCCGCGGAACCCTGGGTTCTGTGGAAGGGTAAAAGGGTTCCGAGTTCCATCCGAGAAATCGTTCGTAGAAAACATTCATAACATAACCACGCCGCGCCGTCGCGCAACTGTAGGTATATATAGTATCAAACAGTGCGGGTGGAGCTGGATAGAGACAGCGCATGCGCGACGTTGCAGCCCCCCGCACCAGTCGAGTCATTTACCACGACAAGATTGCACGTGTTTACGACGTAAACTTTACTTACGTATTTGGTGTAAAGAGAAGAGATTGCAGTGATAGTTATTCCTATTGTTTTAATCTGGAATTTTTGATGTCCGCAGGTAGGTTTTTGATTATTCGTAGTAGAGCTGTAACGAACCGACCTCTTTACTATAACTGTAACAGTCTATTCTTGCAGTAGACTAGACTGTCGATGACGGGGAGATCGAGGATAGAACTTTGATCGGGTTTACTGAGGTAGGTTTTCCACGCTCCCTCCTCGCAAATGTGGGTACACTTCCTATGAATGTAACCTTTTTGATCCCTAAAACCATTAGCATAATTGTTGAAAAACAAAATCTATTCCCAAATTCTCTGTTTATTTGACAAAAATTTGAATCTTGCCATTCCTCAGGGACTGTATATCCTACTGAAAGAAAATATTTTGACCAGCCTACATAATATTATATTTATATATTTATACAATATATATACATACTGTATATATAATGTAAATAAAAATATAATATAGTATAATAAAAACATTAATATATATATATATATATAAACATTATATATATATATATATATTAATTATTTAAATTTGAAGATAGCATGTAAAACAATTTTCTGCAAAAAGAAACATTACATTTTTTAAATGGATAATTTGTATAGAATAAAGATTACATAGGTAACCTTTATTGCCTCTACTACAAAAATTATAAACACTTACTGCAAAAATAAGTATTTAAAATTACAGTAAAACATAATAGAGATATACTGCAAGAAAAGATTTCTCACCAGATTGTATGGAAAATATCTATCTATCGATTTTGACCAAAAGTGATAAGCTTACAGACAAGTTTTACATTGAAGCATGATAATTTTATAATCTATGTCTCCCTTATCAATAACTTTTGTGACAGGGTTGTTCATAATATCTACATATCACTAGCTATTTTATAATGTTTGCTACACACAGTTTATAATAATGGATGCATTCAACAGCTTTATACATTCAATGTCCTTCATCAAAACTCCTGCAATGAACACACTTAAAATTATGTTTTTGATTTTTTTATTAGGTAGCTGTGCTACAAATTTCGGTTGAATCTTGGCCGTGTCAACTGAGGTGTTTTTTCTTATGATTACTCATTTCCTCCACGCAAATGTAGGAACATTTTCTCTAAATTAGCGTATTTCTTACCCACCCAACTTCATTATTGTAAATTTACAGATAACATTGAAGGTAATAAGGGAAGCATTTCTAATATCACACAAACACAAAAATATTATGGAAATAATCTTTACAGTGCACACTCTTATATGTGTTGAGTAACATCTTCATCTTAGCATTTGTATACCCCCCTCCCCTTCTTCTCTAAAGCTTACGTTATTTCCATCTCTTTAACTTGGCATGCTGTGGCACCCAAGGGGTGCGAGGATTAAAAATGATATTTGTGATTAATTTATTTTATCAAATAATAATTGTCAAAATGAAATATGGAACTATGTTAACTATGTTATTAATTTTAAAATAGTGGTGGTCAAGGCATGTTCACTAGTGCCCCCACTCCCGTTTCACTATCCAACTTTATAATTGATAGCAAAATAGTTTCAAGACATTTATTTATTGTGACAAGTGTATTTCTTGTTAAGATTACCAATAGTCCATAATGATTTAGATAACCCCGTAGGCCTATATCAATACCAAATTAATAATTCTGTTTACAGATCAGATTACCTAAGGTATGGCCAAAGTGTTTGATTGGTACACCTAAGTGAACCGAACTCGTCTAGGTTTTACGCCGATGTACGAATTAAGCTATTGTGTTAGAAAAGAGTAAGGTTGCTTTTTGATGACATACATACACATTTGCGTGGAGGGTGAGTGGAAAGCGGTTTAGGAATAATAACCCCATAGCACCCAACTGGGAGTGAACCCCGATCCCCGTCCTCGGCAGTCCAGTTTATTGCAAGAGTAGTACCTTAGATCATTCTGTTACCAAAGCGGATCCCGTAATTATATTAACTAGGTATTCTACGCACATGATATGAAATTAATGAATGAATTCTAAATTACAGTATTAAAATTGTATTTTCCATGCAGAAACGATGGTAAATTCATAACACATTTTAAAAAAAATCTAATTCTCAAGAGCAGCACATTTATTTTTCTTTCGTCTGGTTGAGAGATAAAGTCTTTTTTATTTTATTTTATCGATCTCTTTTTACAGAAATGGATTCCATTGAAAACACATCGTATTCACACAACTGATTTTATAAATGAACATAGTCGAGTTGATATTTTTCCTGCGAACATCTGTGTATCACAGTGCAATGCTTGGCATCACTGCCTTGAGTTTTCACAAGAGTCTCATCTTGTTCGACCTTACACCGATAGGTTGCAGCATACAGCACCACAATACTTTTTGGAATTAAAATAAAATTGTGGCACTTTATTTTAGTTTAGAACAATATATATGTTGAAAAATTAAAGAATAATTATTCTCAATCATATTTCTAGGTTTATGCTTTTTCTGCAGATTTAAAAAAAAATAACATTAAACCAAGAAAATACGATCATGTAAAAAGCATTTAAACAAAGTTTCTTACAAATATTTATTTTTGAATTGGCGTTAAATTATACTAAATAATAGAGAAATGTGTTTATTGTAATATAATAAAAACCGTTTTAGCTTAAGTCATCCCTCATTTCAATAACAAGACGACCAGTTTGTCTTATGCGGTGTTCTTTAAATTAATTTTTAAAACTTAAATTTGAATTGGATGGGTGGATATGAATAAAACATAAACCACGTAAGTGGATTGATCTTTACAACAGTAAACATTTTATTCAAATGTGTATAGTAGTTTTCTTAGAATCCGGTTTGACTGTCCAACTGCGCCATCTATCTAGAAACAGTGATACACGGACCGGGCATTTCTGGAGGCTACCATCTGTTGGAAGAAGAGGGAACTTCTTGGTGGAAGGAAGGTCCATTCAATCTTCCCCCAAATACTTTTGTCACCAACCCCCAGCAGAAACTACCTTTGTGACTAGAGTGGTTTTATTTAGAGGATTATTCAATTTTGCGAAATAATAAACTTTAATTAGCATCTAATTTATACTAAGACCTAAGGGGTAAATTTCAAATTAATATGAAGTATTACTTTGCTTTTGTTTGTTTTGTTTGCTAACGCAATTCCCGCTTTTCATACACAGTATTGTACGTTTGAGTCGGAAAACTGTTTAGGCCAGGCTTCTGGTGTAAGAATAGCCCTCCTAGTTTATAAATAACTAAGTTTATGTTTCAGGTAATAAAATGTAATTAGGATTAAGGCATAAGAGACATCACGTGTTTTGAGGGCTGGGACACATGGAGGTCAAAGCGGAAGTGACTTTTTTTCTTCTTCTTAGTCTCTCAAGAAAGGAAGGGAGTGGCGAGCGGCGTGTGTTGACAAAAACGGAGAAACCACGCGGTAACACCCAAGTTTGGGTTCGGGAAAATGTTCAATTATTAAATAATATTATTGTCACATTGTGTGCCTAAAGAAGGTGTGGGTGTTTCCCTGGATCGTCTGACTATCTGCATCTGGTCCGTTTAAAGGAATACATGGAAGTTTCTGCCACGTGGTAACTTGTGGAGTCATCTCAGGTTGAGTACAACTTACCAGGTACGAGTAGTACAAGACTATTATATTCCCTACAACGGTAGTACCGGCTAGTAGCCAATCATCAAGGACTTTGATCCACGGGGTAATACGGCTGGATCGGTTCCCGGACTGAAGTAGTTGGCTGTACTGGTGTGGATCTGGGTGCGTTTGTCCAGCACTGAGAGCCTTGATGGTCCATCAGAGACTAAGCCCCACTTAGTCATCACACTGGACTATGTATATAATTATCCTGGTGGACAATACCGCAAAGTAGTATCCAGCAAATTGTACTGGGTGACATTGTAAATTAAACATGAGTGCCAACTTTTCGCGGGGACAGACTAAAACCCTAGAAATGTACTATTCTAAACAAGGTTAAAACAGTTGGACAAAGTTAGTTGATTTTGAGATTATAAGGTTGTATTGAAGTGTATTTTTACCGTGTTGTAACCGTCACAAGTAGTTAACAGTAGTTGCACGACCTCCAGAACAATTTGAAAACACTTAATTCCTAGTTTGATAATATTTGTATATGGTTTTTTTTTGCTGGTAATTTACCACAGGTTAATCTTGTGTCATAATGTATGTGTCAACACCATTCAAGTTTTTTTTTTTGTTTGCCGCTCGAGCCTAACTCAGAGGTCCTGTAAGAGAGATAATCTGTGTTTCTATCGACTAAGAGAGCTAACAGTCGAGGTGCTCCCATGCCCACCACTTTAGGAGGTTTCTTTCATCAACCAACATTTGTTTGTAATTTAAATGTTTATTGAAAAAAATAGTATAAATGAAAGTAGGTAACCTTTCACCGGGTACAGAGAAATCGCCTTAGAAACCGGCCACGCTCATCTCCAATGGTGATCCATCCCCTTAACTGCGTGTGGCAACTAAGATTGTGCAACATGTGAGAATGGAGAGGCTTTTTTGGTAGATAGTGGTGCTGAGTAAGTGGTGTTAATAAACAGTGACTGACTCTGGCTGAACTATGAATAAAAAAATTCATGCTTTGACTTCAAACTGCATTATCATAAAGGTAATAAAACTAACTTTAATATCATAGAAAAAATTGAAAATAAATTAAATAATCTTTAATTTAGAATAGGCAAAAAGAGGGAGTATCAAGATTTTTTTTAATACTTGGTACATAGGCTTGTTTACATAAAATTTGACGTTTTATTTATGATTTTTTTTACTTTTTCAATAAAATTATACATTTATACACATCCCAATAAAATATGAGTTGACCAATCTCAATCCATGCGTATTTTTTACGGATTATTTTCCATTCACAAACAAAATTCAAACTAATATTTGAAAATGTTTTGTGATTACTTTTTATAAATAAATAGTTGTGTGCTTATTTATATTGTTTCAGAATGAACCAGATTGCAATGGAACTCAACTTAAGCTGGAAAGTACCATTGAATTTGTACTTAATTCTATTTTAAAACCAGAGACAAATTCCAATGAACCAGCCAAGATGTGTGTGAAGAGCCGAGATTTAAAGAAGAACTGTTTTTTGAAGAAAGTTCTATTGATGTTGTGAAAATAATAAAATAGGGTTTAGACAAATTTTAACAATGAAATCGATAAAAATATTGTTATGGGTGGCCAAATATTGGACACCACTTTTTTAAACAATGAGACCATTCTTTATAAAGAGAATATAGAAAAATACAAGTGTCGTGATTATGGAGAATCATATCCTAAAAATATCAACCTTAAATCTCAATTGCTTACTCAAAGTGAACGAAGAAATTACAAAGGTGATATTTGTGGAAAATGTTTTAAATTTAAGGGTAATCTTAAAACACATTTCATTATTCATGGTGAACACAGAACTCACAAATGTGATGTTTGTAGCAAGGTTTTCAAACACAATAAAAACCTTCAATCTCATCTCGTCAGTCATAGTGAAGATAGACCTCACAAATGTGATGTTTGTGGTAAGTGTTTCAAACGAAATAGGGAACTTAAATCTCATCTCATCAGACATGGTGAACACAGACCTCACAAATGTGATGTTTGTGCAAGTGTTTCAAAGAAAAGGACACTCTTAAAACTCATTTCGTTACTCATAGTGAACACAAACCTCACAAATGTGATGTTTGTGCCAAGTGTTTCAAAGAAAAGGACACACTTAAATCTCATTTTGTTACTCACAGTGAACACAGACCTCACAAATGTGATGTTTGTGGCAAGTGTTTCAAACTATATAAATACCTTAAATCACATCTCGTCGGACATAGTGAACACAGACCTCACAAATGTGATGTTTGTGGCAAGTGTTTCAAACTAAATAAATACCTTAAATCTCATCTCGATCGGACATAGTGAACACAGACCTCATAAATGTGATGTTTGTGGTAAGTGTTTCAAACGAAATAGTGAACTTAAAGTTCATCTCATTAGTCATGGTGAAGACAGACCTCACAAATGTGATGTTTGTGGTAAGTGTTTCAAACGAAATAGGGAACTTAAATCTCATTCATCAGACATGGTGAACACAGACCTCACAAATGTGATGTTTGTGGTAAGTGTTTCAAACGAAAATGTGAACTTAAATCTCATATCATCAGACATGGTTAACACATACTTCACAAATGTGATGTTTATGACAAGTATTAAAAAGAAAAGAGCACTTTTCAAACTCATCTCGTTTCTCATAGTGAACAAAGATCTATATGTTATGTTTTTGGCAAGTGTTAAAAAAAGGGGGAATTCCTTAAAACTAATCGACTTGTTAATGGTTAGCAAACACCTACACATGTTATATTTATTTCAAAGGTTTCTAAATTAAACAACAATCTTAAAATACATGCTACTCTTAGTTATAGCCTTTTCCATCTTTAGATAACACCTAGGCAGTGTCAAGAATTGAAATGATGGACTCTTTCACATATTTTTGATTACAATTTTCTTTTATTTATACTGAAGTAGAGTGAGTGTTTCTGAGACAAATATTGTTTGAAATCTTCAGATTAGTTTGAATCAATAAGAGTTATATTATTAATTTTCATTAAAATTCAGTATCATTTATCAATAAAGAATTTAAATAAATAATATAATGTAATTTTGATTCATAATTGATTAGTTTAAGAGTTTCTTTTATCTCTATGATGTTAGTAATTTTTACGTTGTTTTTATTTATTCAATCATTTAGATTTATTTCAATAGTGCAAATATTGAGATATTTTATCTGTTGTAGGCATATCTAACAGTAAAAAAATCTTAATTCAAATTTGAATTTAATTGTTTTTTGGTAATAATATTTAGAGGAAATAACTAATAATATCTTCCAATTGCCTCAAACCTGAATTCCCCTTATGTATAATGTGGTAGTATATAATGGTTCCCTAAGATCCTTCAGCCTTTAATAAATTTCTTTTATTAACATGAGAAAACTATTATTATAGTTGATATGTATTTAACTTATCATATCTGCTGCCATTTGTTATGTGCCCACCCTCATGATCGCAAGGCCTCAGGTGCAACATCTTGCTCGACGAACTGCGTCTAGCCACGAGGTGTTTTCACGCTGACCAGATGCTGGTATTATACAAGATAAACACAATTATCTCTTCAATATTTTCATGATTATTTACTACCTTAGACGTTGTACAAAACATTAATTTTCTATCCGTCCAGCTCGGCCAACAACAGGTCGTCTCCGTGAACTAGACAGGCGTTACGCTATTTAGTCTAGTCCGCACAATTCTCCCATCACCAGTGTGTGAGCTCGAACCTCCAAGCCGCGCGGCGCAACACCCCAATAGCGGCATCTGGAGGTGATGTCACGACAGCTCGAACTAAATAAAAATAGGTGCCGTAAACAAATGCCACATTATTCTCTGAAATCTTGTGACTTCACTCTTCTTTCCATATTTTCATTATTCATACGCTTCCTCTTACCCTTAAAAATAAAAATAAATTGGATGTTTGAACCTGAGTGTCGTGTGTAGAAATATTAGGTCGATAGGGGACAAATTGGAATTATCTTAAGAATGTTGTTCGTTATCTCAAATATACTAGTAATTTTGGTTTGATTTGAAGTATGTTAAAAATAATATTTGTGCAGATATAAATGTTAAATATTTTGTTGATTCAGACTATGCTAGTGATCCTATTGATAGGAAAAATGTTACAGGTTTTGTTGTTAAATTAATGTTGTGTCATGGTGTTCCAAAAAACAAAATGTTGTGGCACTCTCTAGTAGTGAAGTTGAGTATCTGGCTCTTTCTGCTGGAATGTCTGATTGTAAGTTTTTAATCCAGTTATTTGATGAATGTCTTGATTGTGTAAAGCCAGTTACTGTCTTTGTAGACAACCAATCTTGTATGAAAATAGCACAAACCTATGAGACAAAGATGTCCAAACATATTGATGGACGCATCAGTTTGTAAGAGATTTAATTAGTAGTGGTGATTTTAAATTACAGAATGTAGCTACTGATGAACAAGTAACAGACATAATGACAAAAGGATTAGCAATAATGAAATTTGAGTACCTTAG
This sequence comes from Timema cristinae, assembly GCA_039000515.1. Classification (NCBI taxonomy): domain Eukaryota; kingdom Metazoa; phylum Arthropoda; class Insecta; order Phasmatodea; family Timematidae; genus Timema; species Timema cristinae. Next base: position 8,643,635 of record JBCFYV010011172.1, on the reverse strand, counting down.
AAATCTATTGAATGTTAAAGAAATTTGATTAGAATTTGTGAATAAGTATTGGAATACAAAAGTTTGTTGGTTAGGCTTTTACTTTATTATATTTGATTTCTTTTTCTCTTTTTCTTAATCTTTGCAGAAGTGAGAGAAGGTATTATTGGTTGTATTGGCAACTCTGCAAAGTTTGTGTTATGTTGGCTATCTCTATATCTTACTCCCTGTAACTGTATCTTACTTATAGTAGTTCATTGGTCTGATTACTGTTCAGTTGTTTCTCTCATACATGATATTAAATACACTGTTTACACTATGTCAATGCGTGTGTGATTTCGTTTTTGGCCTATTAATCCTAATATTATTTAATTACCTCTGCACATTTTAGAATAATAACTACAAAGAGCTTCAAATTAAATTGGGTTTTTTAATTATCTGTATTACATGGTTTACATAAAGACATATATAACAGTAATGTATTTTGTGGTTAATAAATTTTCTTTACTGTTTCTTTTCTTTAAAGTCACTCGTGCACTTAGTATTAATTAATGCTAGGCAGCAATCGACAATAATTTTAATAAAATTATTTTATAGACGGATTATTTATTGGCGTCCAATCCCGGAAATTCAAAGGGAATACAACCCCACCATTGTCTGTCATATGATTGCCAAGGAAACTCCAGGTTATCTATTGTTTTATGTGCTACGACCAAGAGAAATGTATTTACAATAATCACGCCCACAGAATTTCTAGATTGAGGTTTCTCATTGCTTCTCCGTATTTGATTTAATAACAATCATTTCATTTTTATTTCAACACATACTAACATATTTAATTACTTAAATAAAATATTTTATTTATAATATCATTCCAACAATTTAAATATAATTTAATGTGTGCGCGTGCTAATATACTAGGATAATAGCGCTCTTTTTCTTCAATGTCTGTTCACTGGAACCTAAAAAGGAACCAGACCTGTATATCTTAAGCCTTGGTATCGTCACAGACCATTGATCTCTATAATATAACGGGATGGACATAAACATACACATTGCCAAGGACCAAGGCATGACGCTCAAGTTTATCGACTGCTACATTGTGTGGGGACAGATTGAACGGTTTCTTTCAATGTTCTTATGGGAAAACATATCTCTGATGAATAAAAGTGCTATTGTTTGAAAATAGTGAAGTATTATAACACACTTTCCTGAAGAAACATTCACACTAATGTATATACACTTCACTTTTACAGGTAATACTGTATCAATAGGAATAAAATCTGTAACATATTTAAATATGTAGTTTTCATCAATGTTGTTTACAGTCTTCAAAGACTAAAACTATATTTAAAGTTGGTTATTAGCTTGTATATTAGTTTAAGAAACCATATTATATTGAAAGTTTGATAAATATAATGAACAAGGTACCTTAAAACAATATTTGTTTGATTGACAAACTTTGTGTAGTTGCCATATATTCAAACTATCCCTAGGTTATAGGCTTTTAGAAAGTATTATTAGATTACCATTTTTTTTAAAGTTGGCTCATATCTTATATATTGCTTTCAGGAACCATATTATGTTGAAAGTTCAATAACTATATTTAAATAAGTTAGCTAAAAACTATATTACAATTATTTGAATGACATACTTAGTGTAGAAGTCTTACGTTAAAATGATAATTTAGGTTATAGCCTTGTAGGAAGCGTGTATCTACTAATCCCTGATTTTAGTAATAATCCCAATCCGTAAGGATTTATTTCGTACCAGAATACTATAATATAAATATATTTTGGTAGGATAAAGGCCATTTAGAACGGAAGTAAAAAATTCCTTCTGGAAGGTCTTTTATCATAACTAAATACAACTATAGAGTAGGAATATAGTTCGTGATTCTTTCAAAAATCTTCGTTATATTAGGCTACATCAACTTATTTAAAGAATAAACTAACCAGTCTCGTCTCTAACTTTGTTATTTTCTTCAAAGTTTTTACTAGAATATTTCATATTACTAATCACACCTTGTTGTATCACATATATTCAATCAAATTAATGAACGATGTCAAAATGCAACTTGCTTGTATGGATGTAAGAGAGATGGAGAGTTCTGAAAGTTTCCTTCTCTCTTGCACAATGGTATGCAGACTTAAGCTAGAAAATGTCAGCCACAGATGTCCATCCAGTTATATTATAACGATCAATATCAGTCCCAATCTTACAATGTTATGATTTCTATTGTTAGGGCTTAATATAAGGCTAAGCGATAACGATCACTACTTTGGATTTTACAAGAGCTAGCTTCCCCATTAAAGCGCTCGTGAAATAAGGTGAGGTCTACCTTCTTGTTAGCATTTTAACGTTCACATTAACATTCCATACATCCCGTCATATTGTGTTATGCTAATTGTTTCTATTCAAGTGAGGTTACATTATTTTTTGTAGAAAACTTTGGACAGTTATTTATGGATTATCTTGCTTTTAATATTATCTACCTTTAATTAAATATATGTTTCATCAATGATCACCCAATCATAGATTTGCGGTTCTATAATACTAACTTTCAGTAAATTCAGCATATATCTCGTTTATGTACTGTAAACAATATCCCGTCCTAATTCATGTGTTCATGAAGGAGGCGGGATATTACAATTAGTTTACATATGTTGCATCCCCTGATGGCAGCTTGAAATAACTAAGTCCATCCATCCTCTCTATAAACCTCTATAGTTTTGCAACCTTATGGGTTTTTTTGTTTGTTTTGTTTACCATGGCAATCATTGTTAGAAGTTAAAAAAAATTAAAAAGGACGCGAAAGAAAAGTGACGCGCTGGTTTAGAGACATGGAAAAAAAATGTGAATGAATGTAAATAAAAAGGATTGAATTTGAAGTACGAAGTTTTTCGTTCTATCAGCGAGCGCCGGTTAGAGTCGAGGACTGGACCTCAATTTTCTCTGAAACGGGGAAGATTGTTCATTTTTGAAGACCTAGAAGTGTGTGTGCTACAGACATTATCAGAGAAGGGTATGCAACTTGTGTCTGGCATCATCACCTCAAATACTACAGGAAAACGCGTGAGATGTTTTTATTATTGTTGACAGTTCAGGACCACTAATTCGCAGTTACCACCAATATATATGTTATTTTACTTAAAGGCTCTTATGCAGCAATGTTTCACGGCTTAGATTTTATAAATTACTCTGGTACCGGATAGGTAGGACTTTCTTTTAAAATAACAACTGCCACAATTAAAATAAATAAATATATATACACTATTTGAGTATTTGAATCTTATATATTTAAAATTTCACTATACTTATAATATGACTTTTTTCTTTTTCTTTACTTCTATTTTGGTTACATTTATGTTCCACCCTTCTGGTGAGATGGTTGGTCCCTTTTTCAAGCTCATAATAAGAGTAATTTAATTTGTATCACTTAACTCACTAGCGCCACCCGTTTATTTCACTAGAATTTAGCACTTCACGACGAGCTACAGGATTACCGTGGATACATATCAGAGGGTAAGTTTAATGGTAATTATGTATATCGCTACTGGGCCACATTAAAGCCACAAAAATATCTTTCCTTGCTACATCACCACGGATACCTCGAGAGGTTAGAGTCTCAGTTTTTTTAGGTGCTCTATCGACTGAGTTGGTCATCGTGGGAGTGAGGTTATAATACTACCCCCCTATAAACTTGTTAAATATATCTGTTTAATTTGGGATGCCAACGTTTCTTTTGGGCAAATTGTATAGGGCGATTTGTAAGTCGTCGTACGCCGCCGGGTAGAGGTTTTTAATTCCTGGTGTTGACTTTTATTACAATTATTTTGGTTTAGTGCTACAGCCTTTTCTTTTCTATCCAAAATATCTAAATTATTTTCAATGATTTCACGATTCGGAGCTGTCATTTCTTGTTTTCAATAAGCTATTGGTAATTAAATGACAATAGCTGTAGGCCTATCTATGTTTTTATAGTCTTGTAACTTAATATGTGTAGGCTTGAATACCTAATATGGGACCAGTTTTTTTTCTTCTCTTTCTCCTTCCAGTACACGTTCATGGATGATTAATGGTGGATTTTATTTGAATATCAAATTGTGTGTTTAAAAATTGGCAATGACTCTACTGTTCATATACTTAATTAGTTTGAAGCTTAAATAATAGTGTTAAAACACGCCTGTTTAAAAACACCGAGTAGGCATACCCATTTTTATTTGGATAGAAAAAAGCATATTTTATAAACTGTTACAACACTATAACTGGCCCCGGGTTTGGGCGACATTTTTACGTTCTCATAACGGGCCCTTCGTTTGGACCCCAATTATTATGTCATATTAGCTGTTCTCCACGTGGGCCGCCAATTGCCACCTTACGTAATATTTTTTGTGATAAATGCCCCATGTTTGTAAGTAGTTTATAACATTACGGGATTCTTACTTGTTTAATTGTCCCGCGGTTTTTTCGTCATTTGTTACGTTATAAATAGTTATTACTACCCGACATTGGGCCTTACTTATTATGATAGAAATAACTAACGTCAGATAGAGTTTGATATTGGTTTATTCAGATATCATTGATACTTGAAAGAAAAATGACATGTTGCACACAATCTAGACGAGCGCCTAACACACGTTCGTCCGGGACAAAGACTGGCATCACAGTGAGAGCTGAGATTACACCACCTTGATATAACTCAGCCCATGGATCTCACCAGAATGTTTAGTTCGTGAAAACGTATACAAGCATACAGAATGGCTGAGAACCGGACACTGCCTCAAATCGAACATCTACAATGTTCTGGGTTGTTCCAAAAAAGGAAGTTAATTTAAAAGAATTTACATTGCAATTTTGACTCAACTTTATGTCACACACTGAAGTTAGTTTAGTAGCTGATACCTCCTAATTCAGGGAGTGAACTTAACAACAAGAAATAACTAATAATTTCCTAGTTAGAATCTGGTAACTATCATATATGAATAATTTAAGAAGACATACTTTAAGCGCAAGTAATAATATATAAATTTCAAAGAAATAATATATATATATAATATATATATATATATAATAAATATATTAAGAGGAGAATATTGTCAATGCTTTCAAATAGCCTTATGGTTAAATTAGGGGCATTACAAAACTTACAAAACTGTATGAACCATGATTATTGAATAACATGACGTGCTATAAACAAAATCAAAAACATAAACATGTATTAGGCCTATATTTAAATCTGTTTTACTACAACTCCATAATTTACCATACATGTAAATTTTAATAACTAATGGAAGGTACCCATCCGTGGCTTGACGAGCACATCAAAATAGAATTGCAAAACGCAACGCTAAGTTTAACCAATGGATAGTTTTACTAACGGCTAAGTTACGAGAACGTTCAACAGACATTGTAAGATTGGGTCTGAAGGCAGAAAGACCGTGTAAAACAAAAAGATCAATACAATTTTAAATAAATTATAGTGTTATTGATCCATGACCTATAGAAAGTGTGATGTTTTGGTACTGTTTCAGTGGATATAACCAAAGTGTATTTTAATTAAATCATAAATAATAAATAGAACTAAAAGGAGCAAGATAATGATCTCTTTTTTTTAAGGATTAATAATATTCTCAAATATATAGATCTTAGAACCAATAAGAGCTCATTTTGTGTTTTGAAAACATTTTTTCTCATTTCATTGGTCAAGCCATTTAGATTATATTTTACGTGTGATATGTGATATGCGTGTGTAAAACAAAAAAGATCAACACAATTTTAAATAAATGATTGGTTATTGATCCATGATATATATATTTATAATTATGTTTTTTTACTACTCTTTCACTTAATATAACTATAGTGTAAACTAATTAAATCATAAATAATAAATAGAGTTAAAAGGAGCAAGATAGTGAACTTTTTTTTTTATATAAGGATTGATCATATTCACACAGTTATAGATATTTGAACCAATATGAGCTAATTTTGTGTTTTGTAAACAGTTTTTTCATTACATTGGTCAAGCCATTTTCATTATATTTTACGTGTGATATAGTTTTTTCAGCTATTGCTTGAGTATCTATCCTCAACCATGAAAAGTGAAGATATTGAGGAAGATAATGACAAGTCCGAGATATTGCACTTAAGCACTGCAGTGTCAACATTGGACCCTTCAAGCTTACCTATCATCAAGGAAGAAATAAAGGTATAAAAGGAATATATATATATATATATATGCTCTTAGGGATAGTTGTACATATCTACAGGCTTCTAGTATATATTTAATTTTCTTAATGAAAAGTATTTTTCGACCACTAACACAATAAAAAGGCATGGGTACAGTACGCTTTATATTTTCCATTCTTAGTTATTTCCCTCTGAAAATATCCTAGATATTGATATAGACCATTCATTATTCCAAAAATAAAAACAGGTAAAAAAGACTAAAAATATATTAAATAAGTCAAAATTCCACGTACCTAATTGATATTAAAAAAATTGGCAATTCTATCAAATGGAATAAATTTTGAAATGTTAGATGTAGTTTGATACTCCTCCCCAATACAGTTTTCAAACCTGATATAATTCCATGTTAGGGAGAAGACAAATCAGACGAGTAAAAGTAATTTTAGGTAGAACGTCCTTTCGCTTTATCTTCAATCATAGTTTCGTTATAGCGAGTATGGTTATTGGTTTGTAAAGGGAAAGAAGAGATAACGGTTATTTTACTTATCTTAAGTCTCCTTTCATGATAAATTCATCGATTGAGCATAATACATAATGATTTCCTCGATCAAATAAATAGAACATCTCAAAAATAAACTCACCGTATCTCCGAAACTATTTTGACTGTCGGGGTGATTTTTTTTTTTTTTCAAAATTATTTACAAGAGCCTTATAAGCCATTATAGTCCTATTAACATTCTTATATTCTAACTGGCTCATTTTGAACAAAAAAAAAATTATTTGAAAAAACTATAATACAATTTTTATTGCAGATATATTTTTACTCTGTGAAACAAAAATCTTAATTGAAATATGTGGGTAACGTATACATCCGTAATAATCATCATGAAAGTAATTTTATTTTGAGATTAGATTCATTCCTATAACACCAATCGTTTCCACAGTAGGAGTTGTTTAGTTACGAGTTATTTGTCCTGGTAGGTTTTCGATAGGGTTTCGGCACCATTTATTTTAACTGAGGAAATTAATTAAGGTTGACAAGTGAAGTTTTCTAACTGCATGTGCCAACAAAAGTTGTGGAACCTTTGTGAGTGGGAAAAGGTTATTTGGTAGAAAGAGTTGTTGCAAGGTGGTTGGTGTCAATAAACAGGTGACTGACATTAGCTGAACTACGAATAAAAAAGAAATGCTTTGACGTCTGGCTTCATTATCATAAATGCAATAAAACTAATTTTAATATAATAGAAACAATTGAAAATAATGTAAATATTATTTTATTCATAATGGGTTAAAATTGGGAAAATCAAGAAAATTACTATTTTTCAAGAAACATCTTTTATGCTAGAAACTTAAGCTTATTTATATAATCATACAATGTTTATTTTAAATTTATTTCCTTTTTAATAGAATTATAAAATTGTATACACCGCCATAAAATGAGTTGACAAATCTCAATCATCATGTATTTACTACAGATTTTTACTATTCACAAGCAAAATTCAAATTGATAATTTAAAATGTTTTGTGACTAACTTTTTATAAATAAACAGTTGTGGACCTATTAATATTGTTTTAGAATGAACCAGATTGCCATGAAACTCAAGTTAAACTGGAAGGTACCATTGAATCCGCACTTCATTTTATTATAAAACCAACCAGTGGTGTGTTTGAAGATCTTGGTTTTAAAGAAGAACTGTGTTTTGATGAAAGTTTTATCGATGTTAGTGAAAATAACAAAATACTGTTTGGACAAAACTTCACTAATGAAAACCATGAAAAAGTTTGCTTCCCTAGTATGGATGACCAAATAATGGACATTACTTTTGTAAACAATGAGGCCAATCTTTATCAAAGGAATAGAGAAAACTATAAGTGTCATGATTATAGCAAATCAAATACTAAAAATTTAAAAAATAAATCTCAATTCCTTAATCAAAGTGAACAAAGACCTTACAAATGTGATATTTGTAGTAAGAATTTCAAACATAAGAGCATCTTTAAAACCCATCTCGTTTCTCATGGTGAACACAGACCTCACAAATGTGGTGTTTGTGGCAAGTGTTTCAAACTAAGTAGTAACCTTAAAAATCATATTGTTTCTCATAGGGAACAAAGACCTTACAAATGTGATATCTGTGGCAAGTATTTCAAAATGAAGAGCATCCCTTAAAACTCATTTCATTACTCATGGTGAACACAGACCTTACAAATGTGATTTTTGTGGCAAGTGTTTTAAAGAAAAGGGTGCTCTAAAAACTCATCACACTACTCATGGTGAACACAAACCTCACAAGTGTCATTTTTGTGGCAAGTGTTTTAAAGGAAAGGGCACTCTTAAAACTCATCTCATTACTCATGGTGAACACAGACCTCACAAATGTGATGTTTGTGGCAAGTGTTTCAAAATAAAGGGCAATCTTAAAACTCATTTACTTGTTCATGATGAAGACAGACCTCACAAATGTGGTGTTTGTGGCAAGTATTTCAAACTAAATAGCACCCTTAAGACTCATCTCTTTACTCATGATGAACACAGACCTCACAAATGTGTTGTTTGTGGCAAGTATTTCAAAAATAAGTACACTCTTAAAACTCATCTTTTTCTTCATGGTGAACACAGACCTCACAAATGTGATGTTTGTGGCAAGTGTTTCAAAATAAAGGGCGCTCTTAAAACTCATCTCATTACTCATGGTGAAAAATTCCCCAACAAATGTGATGTTTGTGGCAAGTGTTTCAAACTAAATTGCAACTTAAGGACTCATCTTTTTACTCATGTTGAACACAGACCTCACAAATGTGATGTTTGTGGCATGTGTTTCAAAGAAAAGCGCATTCTTAAATCTCATCTAAATACTCATGGTAGCACAGACCTCACAAATGTGGTGTTTGTGGCAAGTGTTTCAAACTAAATGGCAAACTTAAAACTCATCTCATTATTCATAACGAACACAGACGTTAAAATGTGATGTTTGTGGCAAGTGCTTCAAAGAAAATTCCATTTCATCTTTTTATTCATAGTGAACACAAACCTTACAAATTTGATATCTGTGGCAAGTGTTTAAAAAAGGCCTTTCTTAACACTGATTAAGTTACCCATTGTGAAACCATACCTCACAAATGTGATATTTGTGGCATATGTTTCAAAGAAAATGTCAACCTTAACTCCCATCTCCTTAGTCATAGTGAACACAGATCTCACATGTGATACGTGAGGCAAGTGTTTCGAATAGAATGGCAATCTTAAAACTCATCTACATGTTCATAACTAACAAGGACCATATAAATGTAATTTTGCGGCAAGTGTTTCAAAAAAAATGGCACTCTTAACACTCATCAACTTGTTCATGGTGAGCATAGACCCAAACATGTTATATTTGTATCAAAGGATTCTAAATAAAAAAAATCTTAAAACATATATTACTCATAGTTACAGCTTTTCCATCTCTTAAATAACATGTCGTTTAATATTTCTAGAGCCCTTCCAACTCATTCTTTCAAATTAAATAATCTTTTAGTCATAACTATTTTCACTAACTTCACTTATGCAGTGTGAAGAAGTGAAACGATAAAGTCTTTAACGTATTTTTTATAATGATTTTCCTATGTATATTTGGATTAGGAGTGCTTCTGAGACAAATATCAGAAATCTTAGATTCGTTTGAATAAATAAGGAGTATATTATTATTTTAACTTACTATCTAGTATAATATATCAATAAAAATGGGTGGAATTAAAACTCCAGATAATCAAATAAATATTAAGACTTAAAATTTCTGAGAGTGGGTCGGAAAAAGACGGTTTAGTGTTTTAAAAACTTACAAAACTATTAGAAACAACTTCTTCTCAGTGTGGTATAAAATTGAAAACTTTCATATTGGCAAAGATACAACTACAAATAACTATAAAATTCTTAAAATTTAAAAGTTTAAAACGGGAATCCAGGAAATAAAGTGGATTTTGTAAAAAAAAAAACTTTGGTAGAAAGTCTAAATTCTGCATCCTGGTAGACGTACAGCTTCAGATGACCAAGTAAAGTCCTAAACTTGAGATTTTGAAGTGAAAATTAGAGACATTGTGAGGGGGCACCCAAAATGTTCAAAGCCAATGGATAAACTACTTCTTTGTGTGGTATAATACTGAATTCATCAAGCAGATGTAGAGACCACTCAAATTAACTACAAAGTCTGAACATTTTGAATTTCTGAATTATACAACAGGATATAGGGAAGGAAGAAGGTGTGGAGGATAGGGTGTACAAGTAGGAGGTAAAAAGATTAAATTAGTCAGTAATGTAGAGGGAAAACTTCAAATAACCACTAATACATTTTAAATATTAGTTATTTCTAAGAAGCCAGGTGAGATAGGGGTATCAAATTTCTAAAACCAAAAGCCTAAAATAATTCTCATAATGTTAAACGATATACATAAGTCAGGTGGGTATAAGAACCAACTCTAACACTTTCAAGTTCTGAATTCTTAAATTTCAAAATGAAGGAGAGGAAAATAGGGAGATATGGTCTCCTCAAAATGTTTCGAAAGCTATACAAATACAATTATTGTGGAGGTTGAAACTTGAAATATCGCCATTTAATTTAATAGACTTTTCCGTAAAGCCACATGACGTCTGAACAATAGAACAAACATTGAAGCCAAGGAAATGGAAGCGTTTAAAATGTATACAACCCATTTAGAACTCACTATTTTCGATGTGTTTATTTTGACATTTGATAGAGACGTAAAATATAATATAATAAAACCAAATAAGTGTTAAAATTTCAAATTGTTATTGTGGAAGCTATGGAGTGGGGGAGGGGGAATGGAGTTTGAAAATGAGAGTAAATTTCCATCTTTCAAAATAAAAAATAATTTTTACGTATTAGAGAAAATTTAAATTGGACAACCTGATGTTTGTACCTCCCGCATAGCTAAAAAACTTGGGAGTTAATAATTTGAAATTTTACTACTGGAAAATCGGAGGGGCTACTAAAATTTATTAAATTAACTAAAAAAACTCAATATAGTAAAACACTAAATATGTATAAGCAGAGGAAACAAATTTAAAGTACTATAAGTAAATTAATAGGCAAACCAAAGACTATAATAAAGTGGCTACATTAGAATTGCAAATACATAGCAACGAACATAATCATTTCCATGACCATGTTAGTTGTTCGGTTCACTGTGGGTGAGTGTCCAGACTGGAAGAGAACATGTTTGCAACTACATAATTATATCTCTCTAGCTTGTTTTTAATTCGATTATTATAATGATCTCTATCCTTAGGATTCCAGATTATCTGGTCTGGCTTGTAGAGCTCTATGTGCTTGATTAACTCCTCTTTAAACCACTCCAGTAGGATAAGGCACTAAACATTTTATTTCAAATACTATTATTTATATAACTTGAGTAATTTTTTTCATATTAACTAAAAAGTTTACCAAATATTTTAATATATATTCAAAATAATTATTACAAATGATTTGCTCATGCCCATATTATAAATTAGTTGTGCTAAGAACATCCCATATTTGTCAACCAAAGCTTAACCTAGCTTATGCTTGTAGCGCTCACCATTATGGTACCTAGTGAGAATGAATTACCATTGAGTCTGTGCTTAGAAAAATAATTATTTGTGCTAAACACATGGTTTAAGCACAAAGATATTCATTTGTATACATTGCAAGTCAGTGATTTCGAACGATGATTGATGTTGTGATGTATGAAAAGAGACTTAGAATTATTTAGCAAAGATTCATTTAGTAAAAATGTTTTTCATCTAATAGTGAGGATGCCTTTACCTTATTGAATTGAGTCGATGTTTTCAGATACCGGTACAATAATTTATGATCGTGAAGGACAAGGCTTTTAGGTCCATCTGTTTGACGAGTAATTGTAAATTTATTTTTTAATACTTAATACTAACATTCAAAATACTTTACTTTTTCAAATCAAATTCGATGGAGGCCATTTGAAATCAACAATACAAAAATTTCTTGCTTAATATATAGTCTATATTTTTTACGATACTTATTGATATGTTACTTCATTTTATTTTAAGAACATATTATATTAAACTATTTTATTTAAAGTTTGTGTTCCTAAAAGAATCCAAATAATAGTATTTTTCATCCATATTTTTCACTTTGATTCCAAAATCCTTTTTATAACTAAACATTTTGTTTTACTCACCTGTACGATTAGCAATGTCTTTGGATTGTTATTCATTTGGAGATTATTATTTAATTAAATCTGCACATTTGAGAATATTAACTACAAAGAGCTTCAAATTAAGTTTTGTTTTTTATTCATCTCTATTACATGGTTTACATACACATATACATAACTGTAATGTATTTTGTGGTTAAATATATTTTCTTTACTGTTTCTTTTCTTTAAAGTCACTGTTCCACTTAGTATTAATCAAAGCTAGGCAGCAATCGACAATTTTATAGACGGATTATTTATTGGCGTCCAATCCCGGAAATTCAAAGGGACTACAACCCCACCATTGTCTTTCATATGGTTGCCAAGGGAACTTCGGGTTATCTTTTGTCTTATATGCTAAGACCAAGATAAATGTATTTACAATAATCACGCCCACAGACACTTCTAGATTGAAGTTTCTCATTGCTTCACCGTATTTTTATTTAATCACAATCAGTTCTTTTTCATTTCAATACATACTAACATATTCTATTACTTAAATAAAATATTGTATTTATAATATTTGTTGCACCCTCTCTGAGTCCTCTTACTACCGACCAATGAAAATAATAAAAGGGAGATAGTGAATCTAATGAACAAGTTACAGGGAAATTATGGAAAATATTTAAAAGCAACAATATGATAAGTTTATTCATATTAATAACAATAGCGCAGTTAACAGTACATGGTCTCATTATATCATAATGAGATATGTTGGAAATTAGACTCGGCGACAACAACATTATGCATCAGGTATATTTACAGAACAGAAACGTGAAATCCAATCATTATCCTGACGGTTCAATCTACATGAGACAACAACATTACATTTGAAATTAAATTCGGTAAAAGATTACAAGGGCCTAATGGGCACCTTCAAATGATTACAAAAGTTTCGTTACTCACAGAAAACGAAGACATAAATTACGTTACTTTAACTTAAGAAACATTATGTACGGCAATTACATAACGCGATAGTTTGACTAACAGACAATAGCCAAATCCCCGTGGGACTATCTGATCGTGAATCAGACTTGGAATCAAAACAATAATGTCATCAGTAAACAATACTTCAAATGTCCTAAAGGACATGCAAATGAAAAGATATTTAAATCAGCAATAGTTATTTAAAGTCATGATACCTCAAAAGGCAAAATTAAGTAGTTGCATTACTTTACGATAATTCAAAACAAACTTAAATAAGAGATAATACCTCGATGATTAGAAAACATTAATATAATATCCACAATATCAAACATATCAACATTAACTCGTATAAAAATTAGAACAACTTTTAAGAGTGGATATTTACGAGAATGAATATTAGACAAAAGATTCTAACGCCCAGGTGGCGATATAACAATTTAAATAGTACGACCATAATACGAAGTTATTTTGAGAAATAGAAGATTTAATTATTTTATATACAAAATTATAAGAGTCGAAAATAAATATGAGTCCTAAACAAAAAAACGCCATAGTAACGATATCGGTATATATTACAAGTTTTATCCAGCCATTGTCCAGGTCGATGACAATGGTCCGTCGTCCATCGCAGATGGAAAGATAGTCAATTTTGGCATACATGTTTAGCCATTATATTGGAGTTTCGATGCAGGAAAGGGGAGTGGGAACACAAAAACACACACTAGGTGACGTAAACGAAGTCTTTTAACAGTCACGTAGACCATTGTTTACAAGCTCCATCGGACTATCAGCTAGTTTCTCCAATCATCCGATGTTTTATTGGTACTTCTTCTTCCAACCGCCAGATGTCAGGTACGTAGTTATCTCCTTGTTGCCATCGAAGTTACACAGCTCATTACTCACCAATTGAAAATGGAGTGTCGGAACCTCTAGTTGACGCGTCGTGTCTCGCTTGACCCACTCATCGTTTTTAGTACGCCCGGTGTAGGCCAGCCTTGCAGGTTACTAGTGTAAGCAGAATTATATGGAAAGTACATGAACAAACTTTTAACATAGCATTGGAGTTGGTAGTGAAATATATTGTCCAGCATTATTTTATCATGTCTTCTTAACCTATATGAACTACAACAGTGAAGATTACTATTTAAGGGATCCTAATTGAGTTGTATTTATTGGAGCGGGTAGTATGATTTATTGCGATGCAAGCGTTTACGTCATCATGAGGCGGGGTCATATTTTAACATTCTACAACGTAATTTTACATATCATTCCTACGATTTAAATATAATTCAATAGAATAATAGCGCTCTTTTTCTTCAATGTCTGTTCATTGGAACCTAAAAAGGAAAGAGACCTGTATATCTTAGGCCTTGGTATCGTCACAGACCATTGATCTCTATAATATAACGGAATGGACATACACATACACATTGCCAAGGACCAAAGCATGACGCTCAAGTTTATCGACTGCTACATTGTGTGGGGACAGATTTAACGGTTTCCTTCAATGTTCTTTGGGAAAACATGTTTCTGATGAATAAAGTGCTATTGTTTGAAAATACTGAAGTATTATAACACACTTTCCTGAAGAAACATTCACATTTAAAATATACACTCCACTTTTACAGGTAATACCTTACAAATACGAATAAAATCTTAAACATATTTAAATATGTAGTTTTCATCAATGTTGTTTACATTCTGCAATGACTACAACTATATCTAAAGTTGGTTATTAGCTTGTATATTGGTTTCAGAAACCATATTATATTGGAAGTTTGATAAATATAGCTAACAAGGTACCTTAAAACAACATTTGTTTGTTTGACAAACTTTGTGTAGTTGCCATATAATCAAACTATCCCTAGGTTATAGGCTTTTAGAAATTATTATTAGAATACCATTTTCTTTTAAAGTTGGCTCATATCTTGTATATTGCTTTCAGGAACCATATTATGTTGAAAGTTCAATAACTATAGTGAAATAAGTTAGCTAAAAACTGTATTACAATCATTTGAATGACATACTTAGTGTAGAAGTCTTACGTTAAAATGATAATTTAGTTTATAGGCTTGTAGGAAGCATGGTATCTACTAATCCCTGAGTTTAGTAATAATCCCAATCTTTAAGGCTTTATTTCGTACCAGAATACTATCATATATATAATATTTTGATAGGCCAAACGGCCATTTAGAACGGAAGTAAAAAATTCCTTCTGGAAGGTCTTTTATCCTAACTAAACACAACTATAGGGTAGGATTATAGTACGAGATTCCTTCAAAAATCATCGTATATATCTGGCTACATCAACTTATTTAAAGAATAAACTAACCAGTCTCATCTCGAAATTTTTATGCTCTTTAAAGTTTTTACTAAAATATTTATTTCATTTAACTAATCACACATTGTTGTATTTCATACATTCAATCAAATTAATGAACGACGTCATAATGCCACACTGCCTTGTATGGGGTAAGAGAGAAAGAGAGTTCTGAAAATTTCCTTCTCTCTTGCACAATGGTATGCAGACTTCAGCTAGAAAATGTCAGCCACAGATGTCCATCCAGTTATATTATAGAGATCAATATCAGTCCCAATCTTACAATGTCATGATTTCTATTTGTTAGGGCTTAATATAAGGCTAAGCGATAACGATCATTACTTTGGATTTTACAATGTTCTGTTAGAACTAGCGTCCCCATTAAAGTGCTCGTAAAGTTAATGCAAGGTATACCTTCTGGCAGTGGCGGCTCGTCACTTTATAAGCTGGAGGGTGCAGCCTGTTTAATTCATAAATTATTTCTAAATAATATATGTAAAAGAATACACAAATTTTGGAATATGTTTTGCTAAATACTCATTTAGTTAAACTCAAAAATTAATATCACAAACAACATGGAAAGATAAAAAAAAAACTTCCCCAAAGGACGTGGATGTGTTGTAGAAACTCTGCAGCTGTGTAATGGACATACATATATAGTATGTATGTTTTCACTTTGTTCCATACAAAATTCAGGACATGGCCTACCTAATGCATTCAATTATCTTTTTTGATCAAGAGTTAATCTTGCAATATTCGTTTTTTTAAGCGCCTGAATAGAACTATTCATATTAAGGCTAGTTACAAAAAATATTAAAACATATAACTAAAATAAACATTATCCTAAAATAACCCTACATAATATTATTATAAACAACACACCACACACATCCTCAAGCTGCAGGAGCACGCAGGATGACTGACAACAATTATTGCTGGTTCACGCTATACACATTTCACAAGCTTTCAACCTTAGAGCGCGTAAGGGAGTGCGCCTTTAAAAGAAGAATAAGCAATGCTAGCTATAGCCGGATGAGGACATTGGGTTAAGGAGAGGGAAGGTTTGGTTTCACACTGTCAGGCGCTGACCGTCGCGCACCTGACTGCATGCCATTTGATGACAAGATGTGAAGAGGTGGGAAGGTTTGGTTTCACAATATCAGGTGCTGACCCCCTCACGCCCGACAGCATGCCAATTTAAAAACATTGCCTGCTATTACTTAAATCAAAAACATATTTGTCTTGAAACTATTATGGCAAGATAAGATTGTCGTGAGAGTGCGAATAATAACTTTAAAAAGAACTGGGGATTCGTGGGGTTTGGAGGCGCGCACCTCCGAGCCTTAGGGACGAGCCGCCCCTGCCTTCTGGTTAGCATTTAACGGTAACATTAACTTCCATGCATTCCATCATATTGTGTTATGGCTATTGTTTCTATTCAAGTGAGGTTACATTATTTTTGTAGAAAACTTTGAACAGTTATTTATGGATTATCTTGCTTTTAATATTGTCTATCTGTAATTAAATATATGTTTCTCCAATGATCACCTAATCATAAATTTGCGGTCATATAATACTAACTTTATGTAAATTCAGCAAATATCTCTTTTATGTACATAGTTCGGTGTGAGCCTACCAATTAAATGATGAGTGTTCAATTCCGATAACCTCAATTATTTTTTTAAAGAAAAATTACTTCCAGTTTAACACCAAGATGTTAATAAAATAATTATGTTAGATTTATTCCTTTTGTTTAATATAACTGTTTAATTTGGGATGCCAACATTTCTTTTGGGCAAATTTTATAAGGTGATTTGTAAGTCGTCGTACGCCGCCGGGTAGAGGTTTTTAATTCCTGGTGTTGACTTTTATTACAATTATTTAGGCTTAGTGCTACAGGCTCTTCTTTTCTATCCGAAATATCTAAATTATTAACAATGGTTTCACGATTCGAAGCTGTCATTTCGTGTTTTCAATAGCTATTGGTAATTAAATGACAATAGATGTAGGTCTATCTATGTATTTATAGTCTTGTAACTTATTATGTGTAGGCTTGAATGGCTAATATGGGACCAGTTTTTTTCTCTTCTCTTTCTTCTTTCCAGTAACACGTTTATGATTGATTAATGGTGGTTTTTATTTGAATATCAAATTGTGTGCTTAAAAATTGGCAATGACTCTACTGTTCATATACTTAATTAGTTTGAAGCTTAAATAATAGTGTTAAAACACGCCTGTTTAAAATAAACCGAGTAGGCATACCCATTTTTATTTGGATAGAAAAAAGCATATATTATAAACTGTTATACCACTATAACTGGCCCCGTGTTTGGGCGACATTTGTTACGTTTTCATAACGGGCCCTTCGTTTGGACGCCAATTGTTATGACACAAGTTGGACGCCAATTATTATGCTCCACGTTGGGCCACCAATTACCACCTTACGTAATATTTTTTGTGATAAATGTCCCACGTTTGGAAGTCATTTATAACATTACGGGATTCTTACTTGTTTAACTGTCCCGTGGTTGTTTCGTCAATTGTTACGTTATAAAATAGTTATTACTACCCGTCATTGTGCCTTACTTTTTATGATAGAAATAACTAACGTCAGATAGAGTTTGATATTGGTTTATTCAATGATAGTCATCAGTGGCGCAGGAACTAGGGGGTACAGGGGTAAATTTTAGCCCCCCCCCCCCAAGAAATGGAGGGTTGTAAAAAGTATGTTTGTGGAAAGTGTTTCAAATTAAATAAAAACCTTAAATCTCATATCGTCGGACATAGTGAACACAGACCTCACAAATGTGATGTTTGTGGTAAGTGTTTCAAACGAAATAGTGAACTTAAAGTTCATCTCATTAGTCATGGTGAAGACAGACCTCACAAATGTGATGTTTGTGGTAAGTGTTTCAAACGAAATAGTGAACTTAAATCTCATCTCGTCTATCATGGTGAAGAAAAACCTCACAAATGTGATGTTTGTGGTAAGTGTTTCAAACGAAATAGTGAACTTAAATCTCATCTCGTCTATCATGGTGAAGACAGACCTCACAAATGTGATGTTTGTGGTAAAAGTTTCAAATGAAAAAGTGAACTTAAATCTCATATCATCAGACATGGTTAACACATACTTCACAAATGTGATGTTTGTCACAAGTGTTACAAAGAAAATAGCACTTTTCACACTCATCTCGTTTCTCATAGTGAACTAAGATCTTAAATATGTTATGTTTGTGGCAATTGTTTAAAAAAAATGGGGATTTCTTAAAACTCATCTACTTGTTCATGGTTAGCAAACACCTACACATGTTATATTTATTTCAATAGTTTCTAAATTAACAAAAATCTTAAAATACATGGTACTCTTAGTTATAGCCTTTTCCATCTCTTAGATAACACGGCCTCCAATAATGCCAGAGCCAATCTAACATATTTTTTTTAAATTAAATAATCTTGTAGTCATAACCATTTTCACAAACTTCACTAAGGCAGTGTCAAGAATTGAAATGATGAACTCTTTCACATATTTTTTATTACAATTTTCTTTTATATATACTGAAGTAGAGTGAGTGTTTCTGAGTCAAGTATTGTTTGTAATCTTCAGATTAGTTTGAATCAATAAGAGTTATATTATTATTTTCATTTATAATTTAGTATCATTTATCAATAAATCATTGAAATAAATAATATAATGTAATTTGATTCATAATAGATTAGTTTAAGAGTTTCTTATATCTCTATGATGTTAGTAATATTTACGTTTGTGTTTATTCAATCATTTAGACTTATTTCAATAGTGCAAATATTAAGATATTTTATCTGTTGTAGGCATATCTAACAATAAACAAATCTTAATTCAAATTTGAATTCAATTGTTTCTTTGGTAATAATATTTAGAGGAAATAACTAATAATATATCTTCCAATTGGCCTCAAACCTGAATTCCCTCTGATGTAGAATGTGGTAGATATAATGGTTCCCTAAGATTCTTCAACCTTTAATAAATTTATTTTATGAACATGAGCAAACTATTATTATAGTTGGTATGAATTTAACAATCATCATATCTGAAGCCATTTTTTATGTGCCCACCCTCTTGATCGCAAGGCCTAAGGTGCAACATCCTGCTCGTCGAACTGCGTCTATCCAGCGAGGTGTTTCCACGCTGACCAGATGCAGGTATTATACAAGATAAACACAATTATCTCTTCGGTGTTTTCATGATTATTTACTAGCTTTGCGTTGTACAAAACATTCATTTTCTATCCAGCTTTGCCAACAACATGTAGTCTCCGTGAACCCTGCAGGCGTTACGCTATTTAGTCTATTCCGCACAACTCTCCTATCACAAGTGTGTGAGCTCGAACCTCCAAGCCGTGCGGTGCAACACCCCAATAAAGGCATCTGGAGGTGACGTCACGACAGCTCAAACTAAATAAAACTAGCTGCCATAAACAAATGCCACATTATTCTCTTAAATCTTGCCACTTCACTCTTCTTTCCATATTTTCATTATTTCATACGCTTCCTCTTACCCTTGTATATATAAAATAAATTAGTTGGTTGAACCTGAGTGTTGTGTGTAGGAATATTAGGTCGAAAGGGGACAAAGCTATTTGGGATTCAGTTAGTAGTTTAATATTATATAGCTAGATCAGACTTAGTAAAATATCTCCATCTCTCTCTAATATTCCACCAGTATTTTCCTCTCACTCACACACTTGCTGTTATATGCTTCTCCCATTTCTTACTTGGTCTCCCTTGCAGTATTTTTTCTTTTAACTTCAACTACTACAATGTATGATTATCAGCTTCGGTAGCCTCATGATCATCATCATCACTCTTGAAATAGATTGGCTTGGAGATGCTCGGTAGTATGAGGTTTGAATCTTATTCGGTTTTAGTGAAGGTTTTTTGTTAAATATTTTTCTACCCTAATACTAATTTTCAGTAAATTCAGCATATATCTCTTTTATGTACATAGTACAGTGAGCCTACCATTTTAATGCTGAGTGTTCAATTCCGATAACCTCAATTATTTTTTTAAAAAAGAAAAATTACTTCCAGTTTAACACCAAGATGTTCATAAAATAATGATGTTAAATTTATTCCTTTTGTTTAATATAACTGTTTAATTTGGGATGCTAACGTTTCTTTTGGGCAAATTCTATAGGTTGATTTGTAAGTCGTCGTACGCCGCCGGGTTGAGGTTTTTAATTCCTGGTGTTGACTTTATTACAATTATTTTGGCTTAGTGCTACAGCCTTTTCTTTTCTATCCAAAATATCTAAATTATTTTCAATGGTTTCACGATTCGAAGCTGTCATTTCGTGTTTTCAATAGCTATTGGTAATTAAATGACAATAGCTGTAGGCCTATCTATGTTTTTATAGTCTTGTAACTTAATATGTGTAGGCTTGAATACCTAATATGGGACCAGTATTTTTTCTTCTCTTTCTCCTTCCCAGTACACGTTCATGGTTGATTAATGGTGGATTTTATTTGAATATCAAATTGTATGTTTAAAAATTGGCAATGACTCTACTGTTCATATACTTAATTAGTTTGAAGCTTAAATAATAGTGTTAAAACACGCCTGTTTAAAAACACCGAGTAGGCATACCCATTTTTATTTGGATAGAAAAAAGCATATTTTATAAACTGTTACGACCACTATAACTGGCCCCGGTTTGGGCGACATTTATACGTTCTCATAACGGGCCCTTCGTTTGGACGCCAATTGTTATGACACAAGTTGACGCATATTATTATGCTCCACGTTGGGCCGCCAATTGCCACCTTACGTAATATTTTTTGTGATAAATGCCCCAAGTTTGGAAGTCATTTATAACATTACGGGATTCTTACTTGTTTAACTGTCCCGTGGTTGTTTCGTCAATTGTTACGTTATAACATAGTTATTACTACCCGACATTGGGCCTTACTTTTTATGATAGAAATAACTAACGTCAGATAGTGTTTGATATTGGTTTATTCAATGATAGTCATTGATACTTGGAAAGAAAAATGACCATGTTGCACACAATCTAGACGAGCGCCTAACACACGTTCGTCCGGGACAAAGACTGGCATCACAGTGAGATCTGAGATTACACCATCTTTATATAACTCAGCCCAATGGATATCACCAGAATGTTTAGTTCGTGAAAACGTATAGAAGCATACAGAATGGCGGAGAATCGGACACTGCCTCAAATCGAACATCTACAATGTTCTGGGTTGTTCCAGAACAGAAAGTTAATTTAAAAGATTTTACATTGAAATTTTGACTCAACTTTATGTCACACACTGAAGTTAGTTACAGAGCTGGTACCTCCTAACTTCAAGGCGTGAGCTTAACAACAAGAAATAACTAATCTTTCCTAGTTAGAATCTGGTAACTATCATAATAAATAATTTAGAAGAAGACATACTTTAAGCGGCAAGTAATAAAATATAAATTTCAAAGAAATAATATATATAATTAAGAGGAGAATATTGTCTATGCTTTCAAATAGTCCTTTGCTCTAATCAGGGAGATTACAAAACTTTCAAGACTGTATGAACATGATTATTGAATAACATGACGTGCTATAACCAAAAACAAAAAAAATAAACATGTATTATATTTAAATCTGTTCTACTAACAACTCCATAATTTCACAAAAATTTAAATTTTAATAACTAATGGAAGGTACCCATCCGTGGCTTGACGAGCACATCAAAATAGTATTGCAAAACGCAACGCCAGGTTTAACCAACGGCTAGACTTTACGAACGATTAAGTTACGAGAACTTCAACGTGACATTGTAAGATTGGGCCTGAAGACAGAAAGACAGTGTAAAACAAAAAAGATCAATACAATTTTAAATAAATTATAGTGCTATTGATCCATGACTTACATAAAGTATGTTGTTTGGGTACTGTTTAAGTGGATATAACTATAGTGTAAACTAATAAAATCATAAATAATAAATATAACTATAAAGAGCAAGATAATGAACTTTTTTAAGGAATGATAATATTCACACTTTATTGATATTTGAACCAATATGGGATGATTTTGGTGGTTTTTAAACAGTTTTTCTCATTTCATTGGTCAAGCCATTTTGATTATATTTTAATTGTGATTTGCGTGTGTAAAACAATAAATATCAACACAATTTTAAATAAATGGCGTGTTATTGATCTATGACTTATAAACTATGTTCTTTGACTACCTACTCTTCCACTCAATATTACTATAGTGTAAACTAATTAAATCATAAATATAGTTAAAAGTGCAATATAGTGAACTTTTTTTTATAAGGATTGATAATATTCACACAGTTATAGATTTTTGAAGCAATATGAGCTAATTTTGTGTTTTGTAAACAGTTTTTCTCATTTCATTGGTCAAGCCATTTTCATTATATTTTACCTGTGATTTACGTGTGATATAGTTTTTCAGCTATTGCTTGAGTGTTTATCCTCAACCATGAAATGTGAAGATATTGAGGAAGATAATGACAAGTCCGAGATATTGCACTTAAGCACTGCAGTGTCAACATTTGACCCTTCAAACTTTCCTATCATCAAGGAAGAAATAAAGGTATATAAGGAATATTTATATATATATATACTTTTGGGGAAAGTGTACATATCTACGTTCTTCTAGTATATATTTATTTTTTTAATGAATAGTGTTTTTCAACCACTAACACCATAAAAAGACATGGGTAATGTACACTTTATATGTTCCATTCTTTGTCATTTCCCTCTAAAAATATCCTAAATATTGATATAGACCATTCATTATTCCAAAAATAAAAACGCGTAAAAAAGATTAAAAATATTAAGATAGTCAAAATTCCACGCACCTAATGGATATTATAAAAAATTGGCAATTCTATCAAATAGCATAAATTTTGAAATGTTAGATGTAATGTTATACTCCTCCCCAATACAGTTTTCCAACCTGATATAATTCCAAGTTAGGGAGAAGACCAATCAGATGAGTAAAAGTAATCGAAGGTAGACGTCTCTTCGCTTTCTCTTCAATCATAGTTTCGTTATCGCGAGTATGGTTATTGGTTGATAAAAGGAAAGAAGAGGTAACGGTTATTTTACTTATCTTACGTCTCCCTTTATAATAAATTCACCGACTTGAGCATAATACATCATGGCTTCCTCGATCAAATATTAGAACACCCCAAAACTAAATTCACCATTTCTTCGAAACTATTTTGACTGTCGGCGTTTTTTTTTTTTTTTTTTTTCTCTTTTCAAATTATTTACAAGAGCCTTATAAGCCAATATGGTCCTATTAACATTCCCATATTCTGTTTCATTTTTAACAAAAAAAAAATTACGGGAAAAATACTATAATACAATTTTGATTGCAGATATATTTTCACTCTGTAAAAACAAAATCCTAATTGAAATAGATGGGTAACGTATGTATACGAAATAATCATCACGAGCGTAATTTATTTTTAGATAAGATTTATTCTTCTAACACCAATCGTTTTCACAGTAGGATGTGTTTAGTTACGAGTTATTTGTGCTGCTATGATTTTGATAGGGTTACAACAATAGTTGTCAGAAAGACGGCCACTAAGCTTAATTTCATTTATTTTATCTTTTATGATTTACTATTTAATAGATTTGTATTTTATTGTCCATGAATATATTTGTGAACACAACCGAGTACACTTATCTGTATATTATTACAACATTCTAAAACATCGCCTACTCTAGTAAACCATGATAGGTTTTCTACTTTGTTTATTAAATATTTGAAAAATCTTCTTTATTTTTAAGGACAATTGAAGGGCTCCGTGCAAAAACGGGGTTGTTCCACTTTTCCTAACTTTTGGGACACAACATAAAACCTTCCCCAAAATTCAAATGCAAACTTTTTAAAAAAAAAAAATCACAGAATATTCTACTCACCTATAAATTTTATTTACCATAAATTCATTTATTAAATTACCAATTTCTATGGTTAAAATATAATTAAAAGTTTGAGCTGCATCCCTTTTGCACTGAAATATGTTAGTGTTTAACATATTGACAAGGTGTTCTTTTAATTCTACTTATAATATGGACGATAAAATATGTATAAGTAACAATAATTGCACAACATAGTTCATTTTCAGTAAAAGTATAGAAAAACTTTCTATATAAGCACATTCCATAGGTAATTCACACATCTTTTTCATTCACTCATCTCACTTTCGGACGTGACGTTATTTTGGTATTGTAAGGAAGCGATGGCACTGTGGAATGAAAGTTCATTTGGTGATAGGGATTTGTTTGCCCAACTTAAGAATATCTTTGAGCTTTGCTGAAGCTATTGGCTATGGATCTTCAAAGAGTCTTCATTAGTGAGTGTAAGCGCACTATTCTCTGAGCGTTCCAAACTAAATGCTAACGTGAGGAGGCCTGAGGCACTTGGACTTCTGTGAACTTCGTCCTTGTGGACATTACTAAATTCAAACCACCGATATTTTGTCGGATATCCATGAACACAATGGACAAATAATTGGACAATTATTATTTGTAAGCGATCGATGTGTCATGATGGTTCTACAGGGACAAAAAAAGTGGGCCAAACTATTCGACCGGTTGTAAGCCACTCCTCTAATTATTGTAACAATTTTAATTCATTTGATATATCTATATTTATTTTGTTTGTCTATTATACCCGTATCACACGACAATAGCTCGTACTTGAAATCCAGTATGCTACCTAGCACTAGATGACATGTCATTATTTAGCGTTGTGTGAATCTGAAAATGTATACTGATTCTGCCTCTTGGTACTGACTACCATACTAGTTGTGAGGATAGAACAGGCGCTATGTTCGTACTAGTTCCAACACTAGCCTGTGTAATTTGACCAATAAAAGCTCTGAGATTGTTTGTAGAGAAATGTAAAAATGGCGCCAACATTGTCATCGTGTGTAATTTTGTTGTTGGCAGAAAATTATTCTAAATATCTTTGTTTATATAATACCAAATTGTTACAATATGACAAATTATTTAATATATATTTAATTTAAAATATGTCATCTAAAAACTACAAACTATGTTCCAGACCCAATTTTAATCTAAATAAATTTGTTAGCATGCCAACCTTGGGTGGTTTTTTTTTAAATATTAAGTGTGCGTAAGCTTAAAATAACACATTTGTGTATCAAGGATACTTTACTTGAACACTCATTAGCTTAGGATCCTCTAACCATATCGTAAATAAATGAATACAAATTTAAGGGATACTAAACGTTAGTGTCACCCCGAATGTATTCTACCTAACTTCCGAAGGTATCATTTTTAGCACTCACGACCATTATTTCGTCTTTTACAGTCAGTCCCGTGTCCATATTCTTTTCCTAAGCTCTCTCTAATAATTTTCAATATCATTATTAATAATTAATGCAGCTGCTGCACCCAAAATTAATCTTTGACGTTCCATAAATATTTACACTAGAACCTAGTACCAATACAGCAGCTGTGATAGCTCTAGTCCCGTTTCTATTGTACTAGCTAGTATACAGATATCTAGGCTGTAGCAAGCACATTGATTTATAGTACAAGCAAGCGTCGTGTGATACTAGTTTAATATTTAATTCTAGTGGTGGACAGGTGTAGCAGTTGGCTAAACTGCTTTTGTAACCACTGTCTCATTATATAAACTGCATTCTCACTATGCTTGAAATAATTATCTTGACGATAATTTCGATTATCCAGACAATACATTCATTTAAAATATATTTTTAATATCTATATAACAAAGATATTTTTATTGTGCACTGAGGAAACATTTAAATGTAGATTTTGGCTCCGATTTTGTAGCAATCCAATTGTGCTGCCATCTATCGAGGCCAACAAGTACCCTGAATATTTCCAAGTGAAAATAAATTTTAAAAAAACATACTATTTTAACAATGTATTACTAGTTTGGTACTAAAGGAAGATTACTACAACCATCTTTAATTAGCTTCGGTGAAGCTTCGATGTTCTAATTATGACTTTCAAATTTTTACCCACATAAACGGAACTAATTATTTTTCGAGTCTTATTAACTATCGTAAACTCGATTGGCGTTTCAATCGAATTTTGAAAGAGGCGCTGGTATACCTGGGTAATTTTTTTTAAAGGAAGTAAATTTATCTTCCTTGACCCCGTCGGTAAATTCGAGTACCAAAATGTAAGTGCTACGAAATTTAAATTGAATAATATGACTAAACATCATCTCTATAGGTAAGTGACACCAGAGAAGGACAACCAAATTTCAACGCTCAACCTGAGTGTGTGTGAGTTGCATGATATTGAGTAATGTATCAATTTAAATTCGTGTTTTTTTACTTTGAGTTCCAGACATTTGGTAATATGGATACAATATATTTTTATTTCAACCTATACTATCGACTAGGTTTTCACTACAGACTACACTGCATAAAAATTATAAAGAAAAATGTTCTCACCAATAAATGCACTTTAAGATTAAATACAAAATTTATTATTTTAATACTTAAGAATGACATTCAAAATACTTAACATTTTCAAAGTTAATTCGATGGAGGCCATTTGAAATCAACAATACAAAGTTTTCTTTCTTAACATATAATTTTTTTTACTTATTAATATTTAACTTCATTTTATTTTAAGAATATATTATATTAAGATCTTTAATTAAAAGTTTGTGATCCTAAAAGGAATCCAAATAATAATATTTTTTTATCTTATTTGACTCCATTATCGTTTTTGTAATTAAATATTTTGTTTTACTCGTATGATTAGCAATGTTTTTAGATGGATATCCATAGGGAGGTAATTATTTACTTACCTTTACACATTTATAATAATAACTAGAAGGAGCTTCAAACTAAATTTAGTTTTTCCTTCATCTGTATACATGTTTTACACACACACAAAACTCTCGGGTATTTTGTGGATAAAGATATATTCTTTATTGTTTCTTATCTTTAAAGTCACTGATGCACCTTATTAATTAATGTAGGCAGCAATCGATAATTTTTTTTAAAGGATTATATTTTGGTGTCCTATCCCGGAAATTTAAAGAAACTATACGACAACCACTGTCTGTCCCATAGCTTCTAAGGAAACTTCAATAGTCACGCGGACGGATATTTCGAGATTAATATTTTTCACTACTCTACCGTATTTGATTTAGTAATGATGAGTTTATTTTACTTACAACTTACACACATATTTAGTTACTTACATAACATATTTTATTTATAATAACGTTCATATTATTTAAATTTAAATCAATTTGAGCGCTTGCTAATATGCTAAGACACTAGCACTCTTTGTCTTCAATGTTGTTCAGCGGAACCTAAAAAGGAACCAGACCTGTTTATTTTAGGCCTTGGTATTGTAACAGACATATAAAGATCAGTGTTTAAAAAAATATATATATATATATATATATATCAAATAATTTTTTTCTATTATTTGTCCGTAACTTATATAAACTCGTTGTTTTGGTACTGTCTCAGTGGGTAGAACTAAGGTATAATTAATTAATTCACAAATAAAAATATAGTTAAAACAAGTAAGATAATAATATACTTTTTATGAGGATTGATAATACTTACACGTTTGTGCATATTTGAATCAATATCAGCTCATGTTGGGTTTTGAAAAAAAAAAACTCATTTCTTTGGTCAAGCCGTTTTGATTACTTTTTACTTGTGATATAGTTTCTTCAACTATTGCTTGAGTGTTTATCAACAAACACGAAATGTGATGATATTGAGGAATATAATTGAGATGTCCCAGCTATTGCATTTAGGAATTCAGTGTCAACATTAGACCCTTCAAGTTTACCTTTCATCAAGGAAGAATTAAAGGTGTATATATATATAAGGGGATCTACAGAAAGTTGCAACTTAAGGTGCATTTGATTGACAAAACTGAATAGGATTCCTTCTCTTTACACACACGCACACATTTATTCATCATCATAACTTTTCCTAGGGGTTGGCAAGAAACTGTTCATACAGCTCAAAAACCACTCCGTACATAATCCATTCCTACTAACTTTATACACACTTCTCTTTCCTTACATACTCCTTTCGCTTCAACCACAACCATATACTAAGTCATATATACTCTTTAACTATTAAAACTCTTTGATATTTCAAATTTTCACATTTTGTTCAACAACATTTAGCCATGCCTTATATGGCCTACTTTTGATTCACACACTCTACCTTCATAATATATTTGTTTTGTAACTCAACTCTTCCTTTCAACAAGTCTAAGCCAAGGTAAGACGCGTCTTTCACATTGGAGTTTCTTTCAAACCGTACTACTTTATCACCCATTTATTACAGATTCTTTCCATACGGGTTTTTCCACATACATTTCATAAATATCTTATTCTAATTGCATTCACCTTCCTCTGTGTTTCCTCTGATACATTTCACATCCATAAAACTATATTGGGTTAACACACTTTTATTTACCGCCAACTTGACCTCTCTTGATACTACATTCTTTGCAATAGTCCACATAGACCCAACTACTCTCCTAGATGCGCTCACCCTTAAGTCGATTTCACCATCGATCCCTCTAGTTTTAAGGAACATTCTACCCAGAGACATAAAATAATTCACGTGTTCTAACATTTGTCTATTTAACTAAAATGACAATAATTTCTTGAGCCCTCCTTATCAAAAACTATCACTTTAATTTTGGAAACATTTATACTGAAATCCAAACTTCTTATCCCACATAAAAGCAATTTGATATATTCTTCGGGTCATTTTCATTCTCAACCATTCATACTACAGCATAAGAAAGTAGCTGCACTATCACAGCTACCATATCCTTTGCACTGCAACACTCTTCACAGCCATACCTCATACATTGATTCATGAATACATCAATAATCATGGATTCATAACACAACACTGTGTAATACCTTTTTAAATGCCAAAACATTCGTCTAAAGCTACATTCATACCAAATCAAGTTTTAATGCTATAATACAATGCATAATTGCATTTAGTAAACATGCATCCACACCATAATCTCTCAGAAGGTTTGTTAATATACTTTCACCCAATCGTATACTTTCATCTTAGGACCTGTTTAATCTATACTTTATATACTTAGATCTAAGACTGTTGGCGAGTTAAAGCCGTATTTAATATATTATCTTAAATAAGTTTTTAATACTTTAGTGAGTAAAGATTAACCTTGTTTAGCCTCTACAAAGTTCATTTTCATGTATCATCAATAGGGGGCGGATTTTGCCCTAAATGCCTTTTTTAAATTCTATGCTTTGAAAAGTAGGCTTTTGAGGTATAAGTTTATTTTCATGGATTGCGAAGTGAATGTGATAACTTTTATAGTGCCTATAAATGCTTATTTCGGTGTTTAGTGCCTATTTTACAAATGGGAGCCTTAAAGTGCCCTTTTTCATATCTTTCTCTTCCTCCCTCCTCTTTTTTCTATTTCTAAATACTGCGGCTGCCCCCCACCCCCCCCTCCTTCACTCCCATAGTCACTCCACGTAGATACTCGTGTTACGTAGAAGACACATGTGTCCAGTGGTCTGATAGGTCCAGTCGGGTCAGACTGGCGACAAAGATTTTCTTCTAGCTCACAGCAGTGTTAGTTCATTCAGTGGCTATGTATATTAACTGCTACACTGACCGCTGTGGCAGATATGTTGCAAATGTTGTGGTTGTAAAACTAGACTCTACGGGTCCTGGTAAACCTCATTTGGTTGTTTCAAAGATGCTTGAGGCAACCAACAGCTCGACAATTGCCATAGTTGTCCATCATGCTTTGCATAAGTATATAACTTAATTTCACAAGATATAATGTGTTAATTTAATGATTTGCGGTGTTGTTCCTGTAAAAATGAGAATTATAAATCAGTTAATTTGTTTATATTAGGTTTCCTGTGACCATCAGAAAACAACAATGAAAGGTTTTCGGTGCTGCTGACAGACAGTACGGCTTACATGTTGAAAGCATCTGCAAACTTAAAAGTATTCTACACCAAACTAATTCACGTCACTTGTTTGGCGCGTGCTGCTCATAGGGTTGCAGAAGATATTAGATCACATTCTACAAATGTTAACGCTATTATTTCTACAGTCAAGAAAAGTTTTTGAAGGCTCCATCACGAATCTTCTCATTTAAGGCCGCCCTGCCAACACACCCTTGCCACAACAACCAGTTTTACGCGTTGGGGTACATGACTTCATGCTGCGTTGTACTACGCAGATCACCTGGGTGGCATTCAAAAGATATTATACAATACACTATATTTAATGTGTTCACTAATTAAAATTGCATTGATCACTTAACACTATTTTATTGATTCCACCTGTCCGTCGACATTATTGAAACATATTTTAAATTTAATGGTTATACTTGTAGAACACAATATATTGAAAGAATGGTGAGTTTTGATATATCAACAGTTTTTCTTGTAGGTAGTCCAAACTTTTGACGAGGAACAAACTGTCGCCATTACAGAATCGAATGCTGCCATCTCCTGCTCAAGTGTAATTGCGGATCTGGCATACGTAAAAAGCAATTATGGAAATCTTCTTTGTACAATCACAGTTTTAGAAGAGAAGGATTTGCCGCTTGTGAAAGCTGTGAAGATCATGCGGGGAATAGAAGAAAACCTGAATCAGGCTTTGGCTCAATTGGCACAGCCATTGTTGACACATTAAACAGAGTAGTGCAGAGAAACACTGGGTGGAAAGTGATGGCAGTATTGCAGACACCTTAGAAGGACAAACTAAATTACTCCCAGAAATCAATCTTAACTCAGCAGAGATAGCTTGTCTGAAGTTTTGCCCGATGACTTCATGTGAAGTCGAGAGAAGTTTTTCACAGTATAAAAACATTTTGTCAGACAACAAAACAAAATTTGCATCTAAAAATCTTGAGAACTATTTGATAATTAACTCTAATGCTAATTAATTTGTGTTTATTGAACGTGTATGCTAAATTTTAAGATTTAATAATAAAAATGTTGAGTGTTTTGATGCATTTTTTCATTACTATGCCTATTTATGTGCTTGTTTTTTATTTTTAGTGCCTATTTATTGCCTTTTTTACTTTATAATGTCTATTTAAGTGCCAATTTTTTAGATTTTTAGTACCTATTTGCCTGCCATTTTTAAAATTTTAGTGCCTATAAATCCGCCCCCTACTCATCAAGAACCCTACTAATAATATGTCACGGTGATAGCCACCGACTGCCTTATCTAAAGTGTATTAACAGTTTGTTTGACAAGAATCGGCTGTATAACTTTGTTTAGCACTAGAAATCTGTCAGTATGTGACTTGGTGCAACATTAACTGCGTGTGTCAACTCACATTGTGCAACATGTGGGAGAGGGTTGTTTGGTAGAGAGTGGAAGCTGGGTGGGTGGTGTTAATAAAAGGTGACTGACTCTGGCTGGACTATTAATAAAAAAAATTAATGCTTTGGCTTCTAACTGCATTATCATAAAAGGTAATAAAACTAACTTTAATATCATAAAAAAATATTTAAAATAAATTAAATAATCTTTAATTTAGAATAGGAAAAAAGAGTGAGTAATCAAGATTTTTTTTTTAAGAATTTGTTTTATGAGTGATACATAGGCTTGTTACATAACATTTGCCTGTTTAGTTACAATTTTTTTACTTTATCAATAAAATTATACATTTGTACACATCCCAATAAAATATGAGTTGACCAATCTCAGTCCCTGTGTATTTTTTACGGATTATTTTCCATTCACAAACAAGATTCAAACTGATATTTGAAAATGTTTTGTGATTATCTTTTTATATATAAATAGTTGTGGGCCTATTTATATTGTTACAGAACGAACCCGATTGCCATGGAACTCAACTTAAGCTGGAAAGTACCATTGAATTTGTACTTGATTCTATTATAAAACCAGAGACAAATTCCATCGAACCAGCCAGTGGTGTGTGTGAAAAGCCGGGTTTTAAAGAAGAACTGTGTTTTGAAGAAAGTTCTATTGATGTTAGTGAAAATAACAAAATAGGGTTTAAACAAAAGTTAACCAATGAAATCCATAAAATATTGTTATGGGTGGCCAAATAATGGACACCACTTTTTTAAACAATGACACCATTCTTTATCAAAAGAATAGAGAAAAATACAAGTGTCGTGATTATGGAAAGTCATATACTAAAAATATCAACCTTAAATCTCAATTGCTTACTCAATGTGAACGAAGACCTTACAAATGTGATGTTTGTGGCAAGTGTTTCCAACACAAGGGCAGTATTAAAACTCATTTCATTACTCATAGTGAACACAGGCCTCACAAATGTAATGTTTGTGGCAAGACTTTCAAATACAAGGGCAGTATTAAAACTCATATGGTAACCCATAGTGAAAACAGACCTTACATATGTGGTGTTTGTGGGCAAGTGTTTCAAAGAAAAGCTCACACTTAAAAAACATCAAGTTACTCATAGTGAACACAGGCCTTACAAATGTGGTGCTTGTGGCAAGTGTTTCAAAGTAAATAGCATACTGAAATCTCATCTCGCCAGTCATGGTGAACAAAGACCTCACAAATGTGATATTTGTGGTATGTGTTTCAAACTAAATAACAACCTTAAAACTCATCTCGTTACTCATAGGGAAGACCGACCTCACACATGTGATGTTTGTGGTAAGTGTTTCAAACGAAATAGTGACCTTAAATCTCATCAAGTCTGCATAGTGAACACAGACCTCACAAATGTGATGTTTGTGGCAAGTGTTTCAAACTAAATAGCAACTTTAAATCTCATCTTGCTAGACATGGTGAACACAGACCTCACAAATGTGATGTGTGTGGCAAGTGTTTCAAACGAAATAGTGACGTTAAATCACATCAAGTCTGTCATAGTGAACACAGACCTCACAAATGTGATGTTTGTGGTAAGTGTTTCAAAGTAAATAGCATCCTTAATTCTCATCTTGACAGACATGGTAAAACAAACATTACAGATGTTATGTTTGTCGCAAGTGTTTCAAAGAAAAGGGTATTCTTAAAACACATCTCATTACTCACCGTGAACACAGACCTCATAAATGTGAAGTTTGTGGCAAGTGTTTCAAACTATATAGCAAATTTAAATCTCATATTGCCGGTCATGGTTAACACATACCTCACAAATGGGATGTTTGTGGCAAGTGCTTCAATCTAAAAGCCACTAAAAAATCATCTCATTATCATGATGAACACAGACCTCACAATGTAATTTGTGGCAAGTCTTCAAGAAATAGAACACCTGAAAATCATCTCGTTACTCTGTAATGATATGCTGAAACATCAAATATATAAAAAGTCATGGATGAAGGTAATTTTTCTTTAAATTAGCATATGTAGAGTATCCTTTTATGATTCATCCATGAAGAAACACGCGCATTTTAGAAATAATGGGAAAAGGATTTCACCACTAAAATATATTTTTTATACCATATTTACTGTTAAAAGGAACAACTCCGCAGTATTTGGCAAAAGATGCCAATTCCCTGAACCAATAGGTAGTTAGCCTTCACAACACCTGTCACCAGGACTCTTTCTATTAGTTGGTTTTTTACACTGTTGATGAGGGGAGAAAAATGCAAGGGGTATGTCAATTATAAGCCGTTTTGCGTATAAGGACCCACAGTCTCCAGACACAGCCACACGCACAATACCGCACCTCCGCCCACACACTAGCAATCACAGTATAAAATAACTTTCATTAATATCACAAGTGTGCATCGATATAAAGCATTTAATTGGAGCATGTATAAGTAATTAGCAGATGTCGTTTAAATAAACTGTGTGTGAATAAACAGCCATCAAAAAGTTCTCTTTCTTTAATTTTATTAATATAACAATTTAATTAGTGCTCAAACATGGAGCTATAGACAGCTGGTTAAACGGTGTATTCTCTGTACAGTGATGATAGATAAGCACTCGACCACGGAGCTATAGACAACCTAAACATCACAGCATTATTATATCTGGGAATTAATCCGAAGTGTTACAATTGACGCCCAATACGAGGCGCGATATAATCAATAGTGTTACAACTCATACGGAACACAGATTTCACAAATATGATTTTTGTGGCAAGTGTTTAATAAAGAAGGGCACTATTACCACTCATCTACTTGTTCATGGTGAGCAAAGACCCACACATGTTATATGTGAATCATATGATTTATAAATAAACAACAATCTTAAAATACATGGTACTCTTCCATCTCTTAGATAACACGTCCTCCAATAATGCCAGAGCCCATCTAACATAATTTTTATAATTAAATAATCTTGTGATCATAGCCATTTTCACAAACTTCACTTAGCAGTGTCAAGAATTGAAGTGATGGACTCTTTCACGTATTTTTATTACAATTTTCTTTTATATATACTAATGTAGAGTGTTTTTGAGACAAATATTGTTTGAAATCTTCAGATTAGTTTGAATCAATAAGAATTATATTATTATTTTAATTTAAAATCTAATATCATTTATCAATAAATCATTGAAATAAATAATATAATGTAATTTAGATACATAATTGATTAGTTTAAGAGTTTCTTTTATCTCTATGGTGTTAGTAATTTTTACGTTGTTTGTGTTTATTCAATAATTTTGACTTATTTCAATAGTGCTAATATAAAGATATGTTATCTGTTGTAGGCATAACTAACAATACAATATCTTATTTCTAATTTGAATTTAATTGCTCTCCGGTAATAATATTTATAATATCTTCCAATAGTCCTCAAACCTGAATTTCCCCTGATGTATAATGGGGTAGTTTTAATGGTTCCCTAAGATCCTTCAGCCTTTAATAAATTTCTTTTATGAACATGAGCAAACTATTATTATTGTTGGTATGCATATAACTATCATCATATCTGCTGCCATTTGTTGTGTGCTCACCATCTTGACCTCAAGTCCCCAGGTGCAACATCTTGCTCGACGAACTGCGGCTAGCCACGAGGTGTTTCCACGCTGACCAGATGCTGGTATTATACAAGAGAAACACAATTATCTCTTCAGTGTTTTCATGATTATTTACTAGCTTTGCGTTGTACAAAACATTCATTTTCTATCCGTACAGCTCAGCCAACAACATATTGTCTCCGTGAACTAGACAGGCGTTACGCTATTTAGTCTAGTCCGCACAACTCTCCTATCACAAGTGTGTGAGCTCGAAGCGCCTACCCTCCAAACCGCGCGGCGCAACACCCCAAAAGCGGCGTCTGGAGGTGACGTCACGACAGATCGAACTAAATAAAACTAGGGGCCATAAACAAATGCAACATTATTCTCTGAAATCTTGCCACTTCACTCTTCTTTCCATATTTTCATTACTTCGTACGCTTCCTCTTACCCTTAATAATGAAAATAAATGGATTGTTTCAACCTGAGTGTCGTGTGTAGAAATATTAGGTCGATAGGGGACAAATTGGAATTATCTTAAGAATGTTGTTCGTTATCTCAAATATACTAGTAATTTTGGTATGATTTGAAGTATGTTAAAAATAATATTTGTGCAGATATAAATGTTAAATTTTGTTGATTCAGACTATGCTAGTGATCCTATTGATAGGAAAATGTTACAGGTTTTGTTGTTAAATTAATGTTGTGTCATGGTGTTCCAAAAAACAAACTTTTGTGGCACTCTCTAGTAGTGAAGCTGAATATCTGGCTCTTTCTGCTGGAATGTCTGACTGTAAGTTTTTAATCCAGTTATTTGATGAATGTCTTGATTGTGTAAAGCCAGTTATTGTCTTGGAAGACAACCAATCTTGTATGAAAATGGCACAAACCTATGAGACAAAGATGTCCATACATATTGATGTGACGCATCACTTTGTAAGAGATTTAATTAGTAGTGGTGATTTTAAATTACAGTATGTAGCTACTGATGAACAAGTAGCAGACATAATGACAAAAGGATTAGCAATAAGGAAATTTGAGTACCTTAGAAGTCTATTAAATGTTAAAGAAATTTGATTAGAATTTGTGAATAAGTATTGGAATACAAAAGTTTGTTGGTTAGACTTTTACCTTATTATATTTGATTTCTTTTTCTCTTTTTCTTAATCTTTGCAGAAGTGAGAGAAGGTATTAATATGGTTGTATTGGCAACTCTGCAAAGTTTGTGTTATGTTGGCTATCTCTATATCTTACTCCCTGTAACTGTATCTTACTTATAGTAGTTCATTGGTCTGATTACTGCTCAGTTGTTTCTCTCATACTGATATTAAATACACTGTTTACACTATGTCAATGCGTGTGTGATTTCGTTTTTGGCCTATTAATCCTAATATTATTTAATTACCTCTGCACATTTTAGAATAATAACTACAAAGAGCTTCAAATTAAATTGGGTTTTTTAATGATCTGTATTACATGGTTTACATAAAGACATATATAACAGTAATGTATTTTGTGGTTAAATATACTTTCTTTACTGTTTCTTTTCTTTAAAGTCACTCTAGCACTTAGTATTAATTAATGCTAGGCAGCAATCGACAATAATTTTAATAAAATTATTTTATAGACGGATTATTTATTGGCGTCCAATCCCGGAAATTCAGAGGGACTACAACCCCACCATTGTCTGTCATATGATTGCCAAGGAAACTCCAGGTTATCTATTGTTTTATGTGCTACGACCAAGAGAAATATATTTACAATAATCACGCCCACACAACCTTCTAGATTGAAGTTTCTCATTGCTTCTGCGTATGTATGTAGTATATGTAGTATATATGTAGTTTTCATCAATATTGTTTACAGTCTGC
The DNA here is from genome assembly GCA_039000515.1 of Timema cristinae. Taxonomy (NCBI): domain Eukaryota; kingdom Metazoa; phylum Arthropoda; class Insecta; order Phasmatodea; family Timematidae; genus Timema; species Timema cristinae. Next base: position 8,606,191 of record JBCFYV010011172.1, on the reverse strand, counting down.
CAAGAGTACAACTATATTTAAAGTGGGTTATTAGCTTGTGTATTGGTTTCAGAAACCATATTATATTGAAAGTATGATAAATATAGCTAACAAGGTACCTTAAAACAACATTTGTTGGATTGACAAACTTTGTGTAGTTGTCATATATTCAAACTATCCCTAGGCTATAGGCTTTTAGAAAGTATTATTAGTATACCATTTTTTTTTTTAAGTTGGCTTATTTCTTGTAAATTGCTTTCAGGAATTATATTATGTTGAAAGTTCAATAACTATAGTGAAATAATTTAGCTTAAAACTGTATTACAATCATTTGAATGACATACTTCGTGTAGAAGTATTACGTTAAAATGATAATTTATGTTATAGGCTTGTAGGAAGCGTGGTAACTACTAATCACTGATTTTAGTAATAATCTCAATCCGTAAGGATTTATTTCGTACCAGAATACTATAATATATATATAATATTTTGGTAGGACAAACAGCCATTTAGAACGGAAGTAAAAAATTCATTCTGGAAGGTCTTTAATCCTAAGTAAATACAACTATAGGGTAGGATTATAGTTCGAAATTCTTTCAAAAATCATTGTATATATTAGGCTACATCAACTTATTTAAAGAATAAACTAACCAGTCTCGTCTCGAACTTTGTTATGTTCTTTTAAGTTTTTACTAAAATATTTATTTCATTTAAATAATCACACATTGTTGTATCTCATATATTCAATCAAATTAATGAACGATGTCAAAATGCAACCTTGACTTGTATGGGTGTAAGAGAGATATAGAGTTCTGAAAGTTTCCTTCTCTCTTGCACAATGGTATGCAGACTTCAGCTAGAAAATGTCAGCCACAGATATCCATCCAGTTATATTATAGAGATCAATATCAGTCCCAATCTTACAATGTCATGATTTCTATTTGTTAGTGCTTAATATAAGCCTAAGCGATAACGATCACTACTTTTAATTTTACAAGAGCTAGCGTCCCCATTAGAGCGCTCGTAAAGTTAATGCGAGGTCTACCTTATGGTTAGCATTTTAACGTTAACATTAACTTCCATACATTCCGTTATATTGTGCTATGGCAATTGTTTCTATTCCAGTGAAGTTATATTATTTATTTTAGAAAACTTTGGACAGTTATTTATAGATTATCTTGCTTTTAATATTGTCTACCTGTAATTAAATATATGTTTCACCAATGATCACCTACTCATAGATTTGCGGTCCTATAATACTAACTTTCAGTAAATTCAGTAAATAACTCTTTGATGTACATGGTACGGTGTGAGCCTACCAATTAAATGATGAATGTTCAATTCCGATCACCTCAATTATTTTTTTTAAAGAAAAATTACTTCCAGTTTACACCAAAATGTTAATAAAATAATAACGTTAGATTTATTCCTTTTGTTTAATATAGCTGTTTAATTTGGGATGCCAACGTTTCTTTTGGGCAAATTTTATAGGTTGATTTGTAAGTCGTTGAACGCTGCCGGGTAGAGGTTTTTAATTCCTGGTGTTGACTTTTATTACAATTATTTTGGCTTAGTGCTAAAGGCTCTTCTTTTCTATCCAAAATATCTTACTAATATTATAAATGCGAAAGTTTGTGTGTTTGGATGTTTGTTACTCAATCACGCCAAAACTACTGAACGGATTCGAATGAAACTTTGTACGTTGCTAGAGAATTTCCTGGAATAACATTTAGGACTATTCCTAACCTTTGATTTTACATTAATTTTACAATACTAATGTTTACACTTTTAGTATATAAGATATATTATATATAATATATCGTAGTACAAGAAATATACATTATTTAAGTTATTAATTAAAATAATTTTTTAAGTATAGTTAAAAATTAAAAGATGTTATCAATTATTGCGAGCGAAGCCGCGATGGGTAAAAGCTAGTATAAAATATTTTCAATGATTTCACGATTCGGAGTTGTCATTTCTTGTTTTCAATAGCTATTGGTAATTAATTGACAATAAATGTAGGCCTATCTATGTTTCTATAGTCTTGTAACTTAATATGTGTAGGCTTTAAAACCTAATATGGGACCAGTTTTTTTTTTCTCTTTCTCTTTTCCAGTACACGTTCATGGTAGATTAATGGTGGATTTTATTTGAATATCAAATTGTGTGTTTAAAAATTGACAATGACTCTACTGTTCATATACTTAATAAATTTCAAGCTTAAATAATATTGTTAAAACACGGCTGTTTAAAATAAACAGAGTAGGGCATACTTATTTTTATTTGGATAGAAAAAAGCATATATTATAAACTGTTACGCCACTATACCTGGCCCCGGGTTTGGGCGCCATTTTTTACGTTCTCATAATGGGCCCTTCGTTTGGATGCCAATTGTTATAACAGAAGTTGGACGCCAATTGTTATATTCTTATAGATGCTCCACGTTGGGCCGCCATTTGCCATCTTACGTAATATTTTTGGTGATAAATGCCCCACGTTTGGAAGTAATTTATAACATTACGGTATTTTTACTTGTTTAACTGTCCCGCGTTGTTTTGTCAATTGTTACGTTATAAACTAGTTATTACTCCCCGACATTGGGCCTTACTTTTTATTTATGATAGAAATAACTAATGACAGATAGAGTTTGATATTGGTTTATTCAATGATAATTATTGATACTTGGATATAAAAATGACCATGTTGCACACAATCTAAATGAGCGCCTAACACACGTCCGTCCGAGACAATGACTGGCATCACAGTGAGCTCTGAGAATAAACCACCCTTCAAATAACTCTGCCCAATGGAACTTACCAGAATATGAAAACGTATAGAAGCATACAGAAAGGCTGAGAACCGGACACTGCCTCAAATTGAACATCTATGATGTTCTGGGTTGTTCCAGAGCATGAAGTTAATTTTAAAAGACTTTTACATTGTAATTTTGACTCAACTTTATGTCACACACTGAAGTTAGTTACAGTAACTTATACCTCCTGATTTCAGGGAGTGAACTCATCAACAAGAAATAACTAATAATTTCATAGTTAGAATTTGATTCAAAAATGAGGTGGCCCAATGGCTAGATAATTTTATAATAAAGGAAATTGATAAAACTAAAGAAAGAGGAAAAATAAACTACTAAGAATAAGAATAAATTTGATGAAGAAAGCCCACTTAGGGAAAGAGGAAAGATGTGGGAAGAATCCAATGCACAAAGGTGACATCTTCTTCCTTTCTTCTGTCTTCTATAGTAGAAGTAGTCACACACACATTTTAAACATAAATATAATAATATTTCGGCATTGTTGCCTTTATCAAACACAAAGAAGAAGAGAGTACAAATAACACAAACAATGGATTACTCCATCTTGAATTTTGAATAAAACTGTTAGAAACAAATTGTGCCAACTGTTTTTGGGAGTAGAAATAAATTCCTTGGTTGTGGTTAATATTTATAGAAAACTGATGATGATGATGATGATAATAATAATAGACAAGAGAAAAAAGAGAAAATAATAATAATAATAATGTTAAATTTGGAAAATAGTATTATAGAAATAAACTATCTTCTGTTGAGGCCTGGTGGTAATCTTGATTTGGTGATCTATTGGTGGGCCAGTTCCCACTGTCTAAGTTGAGAACTGTTGCACTGTTTGGGAAATGCTCTTAATATTTTGGTGATGTAGCAGGTTTGAAAGTCTGGTTGTGGGTACTAGCATGGATGGGTACAGGCTTGTCCGGATCTTTGTGGTTTGTGTCAAAGCGATGATTGTTCATTCGCTGTCTGAGAGAACCTGTAGTGAGGCCTATATATTCTGCATCACATGATTTGCACTGTAGTTGATATATCAAGTTATTGGTTTTGCAATTGTAATACCAGGGATTTTGTATTCCAATTTGGTTACTTTGCTGTTGAAGGATGTAGCTGGTAGGTGTATTCCACATGTGCTGCAACGGGTGCTACCGCAGGGGTGTGAACCTTTGGTAGTAGGTTTTTCTTCTCGATTCTCTTGGGGTCAGGAAGTTTGGGATGGACTAGAATATTATGGAGATTGGGTGGCCGTTTGAAAGTAACTCTTGGGGTGAACTAAGAAGGTTTTGGGTCTGTGTAGAACTGGTTAGGAATTTGTAACCACATTTAAGGATGGTGTTGATACGTTGTAGACCAGGATGGTATTGGGTTGTGAGAGGGATGTCCTCATCTTTTTTTGGAGGGTCGTGGTCATCCTGGAGAGTGCTCTGGAGATTTGGTTGTCTATTAGAGCTTGGGGTAACCTCTACTTTGGAAAACTGTGGAGAGTTGTTTGCAATATTCAGTTAAATCGTCGGGTTCTGAACATATCCGTTTGGCTTGTGTGGCAAGCTGAATGGTTAGAATCTGGTAACTATCATATATGAATAATTTAGAAGAAGACATGCTCTAAGCGCCAAGTAATAAAATATAAAATTCAAATCTATATATATGTATATATAATTAAGTAGATAATATTGTCAATGCTTTCAATTAGGCCTATGGTCAAATCAGGGACATTACAAAACTTACAAGACTGTATGAACATGATTATTGAATAACATGACGTGCTATAAAACAAAAACATAAACATGTATTATATTTAAATCTGTTCTACTAACAACTCCATAATTTCACATACATTTAAATTTTAATAACTATTTGAAGGTAACCATCCGTGGCTTAACGAGCACATCAAAATAGTATTGCAAAACGTGATGCCAGGTTTAACCAACGGCTAGACTTTTCGAACGATTAAGTTACGAGAACATCAACTTGACAATGTATGATTGGGCCTGAAGGCTGAAATACAGTGTACAACAAAAAAGATCAATACAATTTTAAATAAATTATAGTGTTATTGATCCATGACCTATATAAAGTAAGTTGTTTTAGTACTGTTTCAGTGGATATAACTATAGTGTATTTTAGTTAAATCATAAATAATAAATAGAACTAAAAGGAGCAAGATAATGAACTTTTTTTTTAAGGATTGATAATATTCACAAATTTATAGATCTTAGAACCAATAAGAGCTCATTTTGTGTTTTGTATACATATTTTCTCATTTCATTGGTCAAGCCATTTTGATTATATTTTACGTGTGAATTGCGTGTGTAAAACAAAAAAGATCAACACAATTTTAAATTAATGATTGTGTTATTGATCCATGACTTAAATAAATCATGTTCTTTTACTACTCTTTCACTTAATATGACTATAGTGTAAACTAATTAAATCATAAATAATAAATAGAGTTAAAAGGAGCAAGATAGTGAACTTTTTTTTATAAGGATTGATAATATTCACACAGTTATAGATATTTGAACCAATATGAGCTAATTTTGTGTTTTGTAAACAGTTTTTCTCATTCCATTGGTCAAGCCATTTTCATTATATTTTACGTGTGATTTACGTGTGATATAGTTTTTTCAGCTATTGCTTGAGTGTTTATCCTCAACCATGAAATGTGAAGATATTGAGGAAGATAATGACAAGTCCGAGATATTGCACTTAAGCACTGCAGTGTCAACATTGGACCCTTCAAGCTTACCTACCATCAAGGAAGAAATAAAGGTATATAAGGAATATATATCTATGCTCTTTGGGAATATTGTACATATCTACGTGCTTCTAGTATATATTTAATTTTTTCAATGAAAAGTATTTTTAAACCACTAACACCATAAAAAATGCATGGGTACAGTACGCTTTATATAGACCATTCATTATTCCAAAAATAAAAATACGTGAAATCGATTGAAAAATATGTCAAATAAGTCAAAATTCCACGAATCTAATTGATATTGTAAAATATTGGCAATTCTATAAAATGGCATACATTTTGATTAATTAGATGTAGTTTTATATTGCTCCCCAATACAGTTTTCCAACCTAATATAATTCCAAGTTAAGGAGAAGACCAATCAGATGAGTAAAAGTAATCGAAGGTAGACGATAGACGTCTCTGGTGCTTTCTCTTCAATCATAGTTTCGTTATCGCGAGTATGCTTATTGGTTGATAAAGGGAAAGAAGAGGTAACAGTTATTTTACTTATCTTACGTCTCCCTTCATGATAAATACATTATGGCTTCCTCGATCAAATATTAGAACACCCCAAAACTAGACTCACCGTTTCTCCGGAACTATTTTATTGGTCAGCTTTATTTTTATTTTTTTTTCAGAATTATTTACAATAGCGTTATAAGCCATTATGATCCTGTTAACATTCCTATATTCTAACTGGTTAATTTTGAACAAAAAAAATAATATTGGAAAAAAACTATTAATCCAACTTTGATTGCAGATATATTTTCACTCTGTAAAAACAAAGATCCTAATTGAGATAGAGGGGTAATGTATTTATCCGAAATAATCATCATGAACATGTTTTTATTTTGAGATAAGATTAATTATTCTAACACCAATTGTTTTCACAGTAGGATGTGATTAGTTACGAGTTATTTGTGCTGCTATGTTTTCGATAGTGTTACACCAATGGTTGTCAAAAAGACGGTCACTATGCTTAATTTAATTTATTTTATTTTTATGATTTACTATTTACTAGATATGTATTTTATTAAACATGAATATAATTGCTAACACATCCGAGTACACTTATCTGTATATTATTACAAAATTCTAAAACATTACCTACACTAATGAACAATGATAGGTTTTCTACTTTGTTTATTAAGTATTTGAAAAATCTTCTTTATTTTTTCAAGAACAATTCAAGGGCTCCGTGCAAAAACGGGGTGGTTCCACTTTTCCTAACTTGTGGGAAACAAAATAAAACCTTTCCAAAAATTCAAATGCAAACTTTTTTTTTTAATTTTCACATAATCCTCTACTCACCTAGAAATTTTATTTACATATATTCATTTATTAAAATAACCAATTTCAATGGTTAAAATATAATCAAAAGTTGGAGCTGCATCCTTTTTGGACTGAACTATGTTAAAATTTAACTATTTACAAGGTTTTATTTTAATTTTACTTATAATATGGACGATAAAATATGTATAAGTAACAATAATTTCACAACATGTTCATTTTCAGTAAAAGAATAGAAACAGTTTCTATATAATCACATTCCATAGGTAATTGACACGTGTTTTTCATTCACTCATCTCACTTTCGGACGTGACGTTATTTTGGTCTGGTAAGGAAGCGATGGCACTGTAGAATTGAAGTTAATTGGGTGATAGGGATTTGTTTGCCAACTTAAGAATATCCTTGAGCTTTGCGGAAGCTATTTGCTATGGATCTTCAAAGAGTATTTCATTAGTGAGTGAGTTCCAAACTAAATGCTAACGTGAGGAGGCCTGATGCACTTGGACTACTGTGAACTTTGTCCTTGTGGACTTTACTAAATTCAAACCACCGATATTTTGTATCTTTGAACCTTTCCCTAGACTTTTCGGTGACAATCTGCTTGAACATAGGTGAGAAATCCTCCTTAAAATTAAGAAACATATCCTGAGTTGTATGGATAACTTTGAATTTTTTTAAAGTGTTTGCTACCAAGTTTCGCCACTCTAATGGTAAATATACACGTTCTTGTTTCCTTTTCTCCTTCTCCACAAGGCCAAAACTTCGATCACATGGGAGGAAACTATGTCCAGGTCCTGGAAATCTATGTGTGATCGTATCAAATCGTCCCATCTTGACAAATGTGTATAGGAACTGTACTATCAAATTATTTTTGTTTTGGGCAACACAGTTATCACTAAACAAGAATACCTGTCTGACACTTTAGTTCAAAATATTTTCATGTAACATACTAATAACTTCATTCTGTCCTTTATGGCCAACAGCTTCGTCATAAAGGAAAAAATTGATTTAGATCTACTGGATTAATGAATACAAAAAGAGTAGACCCACAGCTGCCTCATACAACCAGATGATACCACAGGTAATGGTAGCTTCTGTTGAAAATCAAATGCGATGGTTTCCACATGAGCATGTTATTTTGCTAATTTTGATTTATCTAGAAGATCTCCATAGAAAACCTCCGCTCTCCTAATATGAAGCTCCTTTTCTATACTCAACTCTGCTATCTCCTTTACATTAGTGAATATCTTAATTTTATTTTGAATAGTGTCACATGTAGTGCATGTATCACTTCTAGGATGAGCGAATAAAAGCCTAAAGTTCTTGTTAAAATAACTTTTATAAAAGTGTTAGGATATATTTGGTTTAATAGGTTTTCCATCTTATAGTTACAAGTACTGGCCTGGTTCATATTTTTCTAGGTACAGAGCGTGCATCTTGGCAATTGATAGGTCAGACGAAAGGAAATATTTCGTCAAATTATCTCCGAGAATAATGAGATTTTCTCTTAGGGAATGACCTAATATGTTGGTCAACTTGATTCATCAGATCATAATGGATTTTATTTGGTCTATTTTTTTCCTCGTTGCTCTTTAGGGCTATATACATTTTACAATATGTGGATTCCTAGTAGTTCAACTCTTTTGCACGAGACGCCATGAAGTCCACAAAATGTCTTCTTGCAGACAACATGTTTAATGGCTCCTAGCCTAATTGGAAAAAACTTCTTACACACTTTACATTAATCCCAATATGAAAGATAATAAGATAACTGTCAGTGGTGCACCCAGGACCCAAATTAATTTAATAAATACTTAGAATGAATAACGCTGAAATATAAAATCGATCACTAAAGATGTGTTGAATGTATTTAATATAATTTTCAAGAATTTTCCCAGCGAAGCATCTAATACTCAAAAATTTACCAGGGGACGACAGAGGAAGGTGACTTCAGGAGATACCTCCTTTTTGCTCTAAATCAAACTGCGAGTGAGATCCTTATTCACTGTAGTGCAATAACAAATCATTGGAGCCAAACCGTTCTTGCACTAGAAGATCGGGTGATTTTTTTATATATGAAACCGTACAAACACTTATTTGAGCAAAAAAGTGGACATACCTCCGTTTTGCACGGAACCCTACAATTAGATAAAATTTCTCAAATAAATCCATTCTCCATTAATATCTGAAATAATTTAAATGTAGCGTTAAAGCCTATTATGTCAACAACAAAACCACCTTAAGACCCTTTTATCTGTTAATCTAAAATACTTTGAATCGCTCTTGATTGCGCGTTCTAATTGTTATTTTATCTTTCTTGTAAAATAGTGAATTGATATACATAATGTTAAATATTTAATCTTATTCATTTGCGGGGGAATATAATGAGCAAGAATCAGTCAATAATAATTTATTGAAACACTAACACATTTTATTATGTAGCATACTCGTTTAATAAAGTTAACATTTTTGTACGATAATTAGTTAAACTTAATTTTCACTAACTGTATTTCATAGCTCTTATGAGATTAATTCTTTTTTCTTAATGTACATAGATAACCGATGTTATTGATTATAAGATTACTTTTTAAGTTCAGCATATCCTTGATATTTTTAAAAATTTAAATTGCAGGTGCTTTATATACTCAACCGATACCTCTTTGATTACTATATATTTTTAAAATAAAGCCAACATAATTGCAATCTTTAATATACATTGTTTTGCTCCCTATTCTTTCACGAATTCTAAAATAATATTGTAAATTAATTTCATTTTTATCAAAATTGTACATGTTTTATTCAGTTTTATTTCGTCTTGAGTTTATCACTTTGCTTATACTTAGCTGTTTTGCTTCTTGTCTGCGCATCTTTGTGGTATTTTGGTTATCTACTTGGCATTCCTCTTGTATCCTTAAGATCTGCAATCTTGGAGAGGATACATTCAAAGTAAAATTTATATGGTTTTGGAAGCATTTCTTGAAGCCAAAATTCTATATTCCTCTCCACACTGATAAATTCTGTATCGTAATCACAAAGTAAAATCAAAATAAATATATACTTGTAATATTTAGCTGTTCTTGAATTTGGTAAAATTAAGAATAAATTCTATCTAATGCTAGCTCTATATTATCGTTTAAGTACACACCATTTTTTTTTATTACTTCTCGGATAGTGGTTATTGATGGATTGTTTCTTTTTTGTTGATTAAGTGAGGGCAAACATTTTACTTCAATTAGAGTATTATCACCAACTAAGCTGTGTGGTCTATCTCCAAGTTACTAATGATCAGGATCCACGAAAATACCACAAGAAGTGACAGATCGATTAAACTTCTCTTTGTAGCGTTTGATCACAACAAACTCGTTCATTCTGCCATATTGCATTCGTGTTAAGTTCGCTAGAGTTGACAATAGCGACTACTGAATTGTGACAAATAGATTATGGGAATAAATAGATATAACTAAGGGTTTTATTTTCTTAGCACCGCATCTTACTACCCGTTTGGGTTATACGCCTAAGTACTAAATACGCTATTGGATTAGGAATTGTACAGGTTAAATTTAGAGTAAGTGAACCTGCATTTGCGTGGAGGTAGAGTAGAAAACCATTAAGGAAAACCTTCCCCAGTTCACCTGACCGAGAGTTGTAGCGCGATCTCCCCGTCCTAGGCAGTCTAGGTCGACACGGCCCTAGCGCGTTATTAATCTACGCTACCGAGGTGGGTAATTAAATGTATTGTGGTTAATATGTTCTTTTGATAATTAAGTTAATTTTTCAAAGTGTTTGATAAATAGCTTATAAAATACTTCAATCTATCTTTAATACCCAAAAGTTTATTCTTATTGACTTAAGAAAATTGGGAAAACAACATATAAGTACACTTTTTATTTTCATAAACTAAGCTAACAGACATGTCCTTGTCAGAATATGAATATACTTATGATACATTTTTTATGCATGGTGGTGCACTGTCTTCATTTTTTCTATAGCATAAAATATGTATTTCTATTAAGGGGACACTCCTTTCTTGCAAATGATCAGGATTTTGCAATAATTTCAAAACAAAAGAAACTTGTTACAATTGAAACACCATTTGAATGGGATTCTGCTATTGCATCTTGTAGCCAAAAACCTTCGCCATTCAAAATTGTTCAAACGAAGCAGGATGACTTCTACAACCTTAAAGATGCTTCTGATCCTTAAATCTTGAAGACTGCACGTCCAATCATCATGCTTCAGAAAATACGGATGCATAGAATATCCATGTTTGGATAGACGGGACACCTACAACGGTGCGTGGAGACCATCAATCATTAGAAATAAAGTAACAATGTCTAGTGTGTTGCTACTAAGTCCTCTGTATCCTAGCGCATTACTATTAAATGCGTCCTTAAAAAACTAATTGAAATTCTTCAAAATCCTGTTTCTGGAATATTGGTTGACAAGTTGAACTATAATGTAGAGATCAATGAGTATTTAGATTCAGAAGCAAAAGGCAACAGCAATGGATGTGAAGATTAGTTTTTTTCTATTGCATCATAAAAAATTATTTATACGAAAACTTTATACACAGAAGAACGTTATTTTATTTAAGATTTAACTATGTTGTTTTATTTTTTGAACATTCTAGAACAATTGCGTGCGACACATTAATAAATTTGTGTTGCAGCGTTACTTTTGTTGATCATTGTTAAGCTGTAATATCATATACTTCACATATGACGTTTACTTGCGCACTGCTTTCGAAAATTTCCTTTCGGAAAGTTTAGTTTGACGTTGTTTTTATAAAATTGGTTGGCACGGTCAGAGGTGGAGCTTACAGACTCTGTTGATGTATATTTACACTAAACCTCAAATAACATTTACCTACTTTACAAAGCCGTAAAAACCGTTTAAAACGACCACACTTAACTTTAATTCATAGTAAATTTAACTTCAAGTGATTTGACTCGATGTAGGTGATCATAGGTATTCGTAACAACTAAATTCTTAAAGATGTACAAAATCTCTTAAACCTATTATTGATTAATAATAATAATAATAATAATAATAATCATCATCATCATCATCATCATCATTAGTATGACAACTATCCAACCCATATAGAGCTAACCTTTCATTATTATGACACTTTCCCAACATAGCTTAACCTAACCTTTCATGTGTTATTAAATTAAATTTATAATTATTATAGATAAATTAAATAAGTCAATGTAAAAATTAAACGTGTTTGACACACATTCAATGAAGTCATAACCATTTTAGTGTGCACTGCACAGGATCAAGAGTGTAACGTAAAGCATTATGGGATGACGTCATCCATCCAGTGCGCAGGGTCAAAAGAAAGTTACACGTCACCGTCAATATTTACATTTTAAAAGTGATTTTGCATTATGTTGTCAAGATTAGTTTATTTGGAATATTTATTAAAAGTGTAAATAATTTCTAAATCTTGGTTTCATTCGATTCTACGTACGTACGTGTGTAATAAAGTAAATTAAATAACTAAAAATTGTACCCAAACAATGGAAGAGATTCTAAAAATTGCACGGATAAATCGTACTACAGCCAACTGACGTAATAGTCGAAGTAAATATGTTTTAGGTAATGATAGTTGTACATAATCTTTCCAATTCTAGTTTAAAAAAATATATATAATATATGAACCTTTAAATAAAAATCAATCGAATGGCCTCTAATCATATTGTTTATAATTTTCTTGAAAGATTTGCGATTGCATTTTTTTAAGGGTTCCTTGCAATCGTTTCTGGCACATTATTTTATACACTTTGATTCTAAGGAATCGTTAACGCTCTTCGACACATACTTACCCTCATTGTCAAATTTAAGTTATTAATTTTCCTATCAAACTTAGCCGCCACAATACAGACATATTATATAAAGCACTCATAGAGTTCACTTATACTTTTCACGAAGAAAGACAATAGCAAAGTTATAGTCATGATCGACAAATGATTATAAAAAATGCTTTTTTTTCATGAGTGTGAGGAAATATTTGTCCAGGAACATCAGTAGCGACATAGTGAGTGAATTAGTCTTATTAAAATACGATCGTCATGTAAGCATATGCGAAAAGGTGATATGGTTTGCTTTCCTTCCAAGCAAACTTCATATACATATTATTAATATAAGGAACACATTTAAATGTCAAATACAATTAAAACTTTATAGGTATAAACATACGAAATTTCCAGTTAGCAAATATTTTTTTCTAAAGTCTTCACATTCAAATGGAGAATAATTGAATCTCCAATCATTCCGAATTAAACCCTTTCACTAATACATTATATTGAAAGCGTTTAGGGAAAATTATAGACCCGGCTCTGGCTCTGGGGATGTCTTCTTAGTCTCATAGTCTTCTTGGCTCTCGACTTCAGCTTCTTCATCACAGTCAATTTTCGTGGGTACGTAGTGGATAGGTTTTTCAAAACCTTATTGTGCTTCATTGAAGAGAACATTTCTTGATATTCTAATTTTCTTAGTGTCAGGATCGAACAGCCTGTATTTGGTAGAATTTCCATTATATCCAACAAGTATCATCTTCTTGGATTTCTTATCCAACTTCTTTCTTCCATTTTGCACCAGCATATAGGCTTCACATCCAAACGTCCTTACATGCGACAGCTGAGGCTTTTTGCCGTTCCACAGTTCCTGGGGTGTGGAGTTATGTGCCTGCTTTGTAGGTGTACGGTTTAATATGTTTACAGCACAATCTACAGCTTCCGCCCAAAGCTCTTGAGGGAGGTTACTGCTGCAAAGCATCGCCTGGGCACTCTCAACAATTGTGCGCATATCTCTCTCTGAGCGAGAGTTTTGTTCGGGTGTGTATGGTGCTGTTCTCTCAGCAATGATCCCTTTTAAGGCAAGAAAATCCTGAAATTCCACATTGATGTATTCTGTATCATTGTCTTTATGGAGTATTTACACACTTCGCTTGGAATTTGGTTGCTACAATCTTACAAAAAAATTTAAAACATTGTAGTGTATCACTTTTATGTTTAATGAAAGGTACTACTCTATAGCCAGAGTAGTCATCTTTGAAAGTAACAAAGTACTTAGCTCCTACAGACTCGACTGGCATGACAGCAAGATCAATGTATATTAACTCGCCAACCTTCATCTTCTGGTGGGTTGGGTTGTTTAACGGGATTTTGTGGTTCTTTCCATATGCACAGCCAGGGCAAAAGAAATTGTCTACATCACTCAGATCTACACCCTCGGCTAAGCCTTTTGAGTCTAAACTCCTTCAAAGCTCTAACATTGATGTGTCTGAGGCGTTCGTGCCATAGCTTTAAACTATTCTGAGTGACAGAATTGGCTTCATTTGAGGTTAGAGTCTGAAAAAAGCATTTTATACAGGTTATTTGGTTGGCGTTCACCACAAGTGGCCAACTTTCCTTTTTCAAAAACTTCAACAAAATTGTTTGATTTTACTATTTTCATTCCTAGCTTGGTGATTTTTCCTTCAGACATGAGATTCTTTTTCAGTTCCGGAACAAATAGGGCGTCTCTAATGACCGAGTCATACCACTGACCATTCAGCAACTTACGAATCATCACATCACCTTTCCCTCTGACAAAAAGCTTGTGGTTGTCACCAAGACGCACAGAAGAACCATCACTAATCTCTTTAAACTTGTCAAAGTAGTCTCTGTGCCATGTCATATTCTCGTCAGAAAAAGAAATACATACATTTGCTTCCTCAACATTAAAGGCAGAAAAATTTGACTGGTAAGCTCTGCCTTTATCAGAGACTGGTCGATTTTTCTTCTCACTCCGGCAGTCACGGGCAAGGTGGCCTTTACTTTGGCAGTTACAACAGGTAAGTTTTCTTATGGTTTGGTTACTTTGTTTTCCTGCTTCATAAAATCGTGATTTATGTCCACGAGATTTAGTTTCTCGGTTAGCTATAGAAGCTAAAGCAGTTTTTTGCTCTTCCCCCTTAGTCAGCCTTGACACTTCATCAATCAAACGTGACGTCAAATTGGCGATGGTTTGTTTGTCCTCACTCATGGAAAGCCAGGCCTTTCTGAAACTCTTATATTTCAGAGGTAGACTACTCAAGATTTTGGTCATGATAGCTATATCGCTGACTGAATCTCCGACCTCTTTTATTTTTCAGGCAAGAGCTTCCACATTGGCGATGTGTTGAGCCACTGAATCGGCCAAGCTCCACTGATAATGATCTGAGCTCATAAATAGAATCTAGTTTGCTTAGAATTTCATAGGACAATTTACAATTTTCAATCAAGGCGATCTGACTGAGCTCCATAGCTGAGATTGTTGCCATAGATCGATTGCCTTATTTGCATTTGCAATAGGCATAGCTTCCTCACCTTTTTCTATTTTGAAAATACCTTTGGCACGTAGAGCGCGTGTCAACTGGAACTTCCACTGCTGGTAGTTACTATCATTAAATTTATTAACACTTGATATGTCGATCTCTTCCGACATTTTGACTAAAGTTCAAGGTTAAGATCAAGGTCTATTCTTACAGAAACAGATTATATTAAGTAAATAAACTTATTTGCGTACAATTACTTGAAACTTTAATTTTTAGTTTAACTGATAAACATAAATTTTCCGTGAAAATGTTCACTTAAATATTATGACACTAATGTGCTCATGAAAAACAATTTTCTTTCGACGTTAACAGCCACGGCAGCATGGATAACTCGAGCAACAAAAACTACGAAACTGATTTGTTTTATCTTTAGAGAACCAACAACGCATTAGGAACTAATCCTGGGCCCATAACCTATTGAAAGCGTTTAGGAAAATGTATAGATTGTGATAATTCTTAAATTCTTACAACAAAACAAAACACAGAAATTATTCACAAAAACAAAGACTCTCATGAATTGCTTTAGTTAACAAGATTACTACCAGAGTGAAACAAAGTACAGCCTGGATATTTAGGCGCGAATTACAATATTCTGGCACATTACAAGTATTTTTGAAAAGCATTTTAATAGTGTAATAAGGAACGATTGATATTATTTGTAATATAATTCAATTTTTGGTAAAGTTGTACCATTTATTTTAATTTAGCTTAAAAACATAGGTATATCATATATAATAATAATAATAATAATAATAATAATAATAATAATAATAATAATAATAATATAGGCTCTATAGTTTGATTCATACATAAAAATATTGGTAATAATAATAATTACAAGTTATATATTATAAAGACAAATATGATACAATCATTGAAATTATAACAAACATCTAAGAAGTTCAATGAATATTAAAAATTGTGGACTTTTGAGTCAAATTGCATTAAAATAATGTTATGATAAGATAATGTAATCATGCATATATTACGTGTCTTGTATTATATTGGGAACTAAACAGAATTAGTTGTGAGAATTTTGAAAATATATAGAATTAAAGAAGATGTGTAAAAATGGAATTCCTTATCTGTTACTCAATATTGAAATTTGGATGGTGTTAGTCACTTTTTATATTTCTCTTTATTGATACCTTAGTTTGTCTTATTGTGTGTTTTTTCTTTTATTGTGTGAACTAGTGAGATGTTCTGTTATTTTTTTAAGTTATAGTTAGTACAGTGTTCTTAACGTAATGTCAACTGCTAAATTTTGTGGCTATGTAAACCATCTCGATAACTTTTGTTATGTATGTGGTAAATTAATTCCAAAAACCCAAAGAAAGCCAATCACTGACTTAGTTTAGAAGGCTTATAAACTGTACTTTGATTGTGCTCTTGGAGATTAGGATAAACCCTTTGCACCTCATATTGCTTGCATAACCTGCACAACTACCCTTATAGAGTGGATGAAAGGAAACCGCCGAACCATGCCGTATGCTGTTCCAATGGTTTGGTTCGAGCCAAAAGATCATAATATAGACTTATTTTTGCCTGACAAATATTGCAGGACATTCCAGTAAAATTAAACATACAATTAAATATCCTAATGTTTCTTCAGTTCATATGCCTGTGATTCATGGAGAAGGCTTACCTGTCCGTGATTATCACTTGCAAACCAATGCATCAGAATTGTCCGCGGAAAGTGAATCAGAAGATGCACGCCCTTTGGAAGAGTACGTCCCTGAAACTCATGACAGATCGCCTCACCTTCCTCATAGAACAAAAGGAACTACACTATTTGGTCCGTGATTTGAAACTTTCTAAACAGCAAGCTGAACTGTTGGGTTCTAGACTGCCACAATGGAACCTTCTAGAGAAAGGGAATGGTTTGATGATGGAGTTGGATGTTCAACATAATCCACATTAGTGGAAAATATTTATTGATTCATCTAAATCAAGCTTAAAAGCAGTGCATAATGGCAACAAACTTCCATCAGTGTCTTTGGTGCATGCAGTGGACATGAGGGAATCTTATGAAAGTAAGGGAAGTAGAAAAGTTACAATGCTTCATAAAATAAATTATGCATTATGAACAGTATTGTCAGACAGTGCTTTCAATTGGTTCAAATATAATATAATTGACATTGGTATTCATTATTTTTATGTAATGTTAAAAGAGTTATTTTCAGTGAATATGTTGATAGTATAGACTTATTTTAGCCACTGGGGGAAGTTGGTGTATGATTTAGTTACTTTTGTTTGTTTTAATGGTGTTTTTTTGTGCGCATCAAATAGTATATTTATATTTTGTTTGATTAATATATTTATTTTGTAGACAAGTCATGTCCACGCAATAATTTTTAGATTATAACTATACTTATTTTCTGAAAATGCTTTAAAGTTGTTAGATTAAGACTCAAGCCCACCGAAATCGTTCGGATTAACTGACCGGGCTAGCGTCGTACAACGCTGCCATTTTAATTAAAAGTACAGTATGTTAAAACTTTGGGTATATTTATTTCATAAAAGTTGTATTGGATTCCTTCTCTATACATAAACGAATACCTGCATACATACTACGTACTTGCCTGCCTGCCTTTAGGCAATAAACAGAGCATATAGCTAAAATAAAATTACAACTCCGCACTTAATCCATCTTCAATAAATTTCTCCACACTTCCTTATCCTAGCATACTCCCTTCAACAACATCCATACACCGAGTTATAAGAGCTCTTTTATTATTTAAAATTCTGATCTTTCAATTTTCCACACATTCGTCTACAATAATTATCCACGTTTTTCAAGGTCTACCCCTACCTTTTGATACACACTCTTTCTTCATATAATTGCTTTGATACTCGAATCACACTCATCCTCTCAACATACCAAAAATAAAATAAGACGCTTCTTTCACAATGACATATTGGATTCCCTTTCAAACTGTATTGCATCATAATCCACTCATTGCTGACTCTGTTCAAACAAGTTTCCCCACAATATGTTTCTTAGAAAGTTCATTCCAACCCCGTTCACCTTGCTGTATGTTTCTCCTGACAAACCCACCCTTTACATCCATGAAACAATGTATGTGTTAACATACTTTCATATACTGCCTTCTTTGCCTCTTTCGTTACCACATTCTTTGCAATCGTCTGCACATATCGAACTATTCTCCGAGAATCGTTCTCCTTCAGTCGTTTCACCATCGATCCTTACATTTTTACGGAATATTCCATCTAGATACACAAATGCATTCACTTGGTCTAACGAGTTTCCATTTATACTAAGCTGACAGTCATTTCCTTATCCCTCCTTATCAAAAATAATCACTTATGTTTTGGAAACTTCTATAAGAAAAAACATTCTTTTTGTCGCCAAATTTAAACGATTTAATACATTCCGCGAGTTTCTTTCATTATTAACCATTCTGCGTCATTTTCATATAACACCACTCTCACATTTTAATTGTCAATTTGCACTGAAACCACATTCTCATAGACATACCCCATAAAGTTATTCAAGATTACATTAAACACCCATGGAGACACAACATTGTCTAACACCCTGTTCAGTATCAAACCATTCGTTAAATCTCCAGCCAACATAACGCACGCCTTGTTTCAATAACACACCTACATAATTGCTCCGAATATCTTAGTAATTTAGTGATTTGCGATTCAAAAGATCGAGAAAAATCTCTATAATTCTGAAGATTCTTTAATTGAAATCACAATTTTATTCAAACAGTACACTTAATTATATATACTATATAAACTAGTTGTAAAAATCTCACAAATAGTATCAGACAAAATCAACAAATACCAGTGAAATCATATCAAACATAACACATATTAAAGGACTGTGCTAGGTTAATTGTAATGTAAAGAATAATTAGTGTAAAAATAAATGTCCATTGTTTCCTTAATATGGCTTTCATTTACTTGTGTTACTCTAATATAATATTTATTCATGAGAGTCCTTTTACCATGCATCAACTATTATGACTTCAAGAAAAGTTAAATGAGTAAATTTCTTGAAGTTGAAGAAAATAAGTTTCTAACTGCGTATGTCAACTCACCTTGTGCAACATGTGGGAGTGACGAAGGGTTTTTTTGGTACATAGAGTGGTTAGGAAGACAGGTGTTTGACAGTGGCTAAACTAAGAATAAAAATGAAAATTCTTTCGCTTCAGCCTGTATTATCATCAATAGAAAATACTAACCTTAATATAAAAGAAATAATTTTAACATAATGTAACTATATTTTGATTTATACTAGGAAACAAGTGTCAATAACAATAAAAACCATTTTTAACAAAAGAAATTAGTTTATTTCACGATACTTAGGCATATTTACTCAATCATTAATAGTTTTTTATTTTTTATTTATACGTTTTTAATAAAATTTTCTAGATCATATCTATTTATTTATATCAGTATCAGTTGAGTAATCTCAAATCACATGATTAAATATTGAATTGTTTATTTTCTAACGATTATTTGCCATTCATAAACAAAATTAAAATTGAGATTTCAACATGTTTTATGATTTACTTTTATAAATAGCCTGCAGTATACCTATTCATATCGTTTACAGAATGAACCAGAATGCTATGCAACTCAATTTAAACTGGAAAGTACCAATGAAGCCATAATTCATTCTATTATAAAACCAGAGAAAACCTCCAATGCACCATCATATGTTGTTTATGAAGATCTTGGTTTTAAAGAAGAACTGTGTGTTGATGGAAGCACTATTTATGTTAATGAAACTAACTTCACCAATGAAATCTATAAAAATGTTGAATTCCAAAATAAGGATGACCAAATAATGAAGAGTACTTTTTTAAACAAAGAGCTTAATCTTTATCGAAAAGATGGGGAAAATAGTAAGTGTGATAATTCTATAAAGTCGTATACTCAAAAAATCAACATTAAAGCTCAATTACTTACTCAAAATGAACACAGACCTCACATATGCGAGGCTTGTGGCAAGGGTTTTAAACAAAATACCCATCTTAAAACTCATCTCCTTAGTCATGGTGAACACAGGCCTTACAAATGTGATGTTTGTGGCAAGTCTTTCAAACACAAGGGCCATCTTAAAACTCATCTTATTAAGCATGGTGGACACAGACCTTATGAATGTGATATTTGTAGCAAGCGTTTCAATGAAAAGGGTAATCTTAAAACTCATCTTCTTGTTCATGTTGAACAAAGACCTCACAAATGTGGCGTGTGTGGCAAGTGTTTCAAACTTAAGTGTCATCTAATAGGTCATCTCGTTACTCATGGTGAACAAAGACCTCACAAATGTAGCGTTTGTGGCAACCGATTCAAACTTAAGGGTAGGCTTAAAACTCATATCAAGATTCATAGTAAACACAGACCTCAAAAAAATTAATGAAATGTCGGTGTCAAGTATTTAAAAGAAAAGGGTACTCTTAAAATTCATTTACTTAATCATGATGAGTAAAGACCTCACATATGTGATGTTTGTGAGAAGTGTTCAATGATAAAGACTACCTTAATACTCACCACGTTTGTGGCGAGTTTCAAATATAAGATCAACATTAAAATCAACTTTGTTACTCATAGTGAGTACATACCTCACAAACGTGATGTTATTGGTGAGGCTTTCAAAGAAAAGTTCAATCTTAATGCTCATCTCCTTTGTAATGGTGATCAAAAATCTTACAAATGTGGCATTTCTGGCAATGGTTTCAAACTAAAGGGCAACCTTAAAAATCATCTCAAATCATCTCAATACTCATTGTGAACAAAGACCTTACAAGTGTTTCAAAGAGAAAGACACTTTTAAAACTTATATACTTATTCATGGTGAACAAAAACCTCACAAATCTAATGTTTGTGGCAAGATTTTCAAAACTAAGAAAGGTCTTCAAACTGATATTATTACAAATGGTGAATATAAACCTCACAAATGTGACGTTTGTGAAAGTGTTTTACAAAGAAGGGCACTCTTACAAGTCATCTACTTTTCCATAGTGAACACAAACCTCACAAATGTGATATCTTTGGCAGGTCAAAGATAAGCTAACTATTAAAACTCATCTACTTGTTCCTGGTGAACAAAGACCTCACAAACGTGATTGTGTTAAGTGTTTATAGAGAAGTGGACTCTTTAAAATTCACCTACCTGTTCATGGTGAACACAACACCATAATTGTGATGTTTATGTCAAGTAATTCAAATCGAAGTACACTCTTAATACCCATCTACTTGTTCACTTTGAACAAAGACCTCACAAATTGATGTTTTTGGCAAGTGTTTATAAATAAAGTGGAAACGTAAAGCTCTTATCCTTATTCATATTAAATATATACATTTCAAATGTAATTTTTGTATATAACTAATAATAGAACTCAAGCAGTGATCAAAAATTAAATGATAATTTTTTTAAATTTAATTTGTCATTACTTTTTTATTATTTATAAATAAATGGAGAGTTTTTGAGACAAACATTATTATAAATATTTAGTTCAGTTTTGATAAATAAGGAGTATTTTATTACTATTTATTTAAAAATCCAGTTTCATAATTATATAATAAATCGTTGAAATAAATAATATAATGTAAATTTGATATTGCCTATAACTTCCTAAGCTAAATAATTTATTTCTAATGTGTTATGTCTTATTATATTATGTGTTTGGTAATTCATTCATACTTCTTACAATTGTGCTAATATTAAACGTGTTTTTTATAGGCATAGTTAAAAATAAAAAACATTTCTCTAGATTTAAAATGACCTTTAATTTTTTATCTAGTCTTAATGTATAGAACAAATCATTCAAAATATCAAGTGCTAGGTCTCAAACATGAATGCCTTCATGTGTATTAGGTATCAGATAGGAAAGTTACCTAAGATATTTCAGCCTTTAATAAATTGTATTTAAGAACATGAGCAAACTATTACTATAGTTGATATGTATTTTACTCTCATATCTTGAGCTGGTTTGTTGCAACTCGACACTTATACCTATCTTGGGCCAAATATTTTAAATCTTTATACATCCTCCTGTCAACATTGTTCTATATCCGATTCATGTACTCAAATCTTGGTCTTATACTAATCATCATCGCCATCAAATATTTTCACTCTGTAGCCGGGTCAGTTTAGTAAAAAGCCCCACTTTTCCTCTATCTTTCAACTCTCCCTTCTCGTTTAATTGCTTATATTCTTCTCTAAATTTGCACACTTTATGTTATCTCTTCCATCTATTTATGTCTTGATCTCGCTTGTGATCGTTTTCTTACATACTTCATATATATCATTTTCTTTGGCATCATCTCCTTCGGCATCCTCATTACATATCCATACCATCTCAGTCTTGCTCCCTCTACTATTTCATGTATTCCCACTAATCCCAAATGTCTTCACTCATAATCTTGTTTTTCCTCATCAGCCAACATGTCCCTCACAAACTTTATTTCCATGGCCTCCCCTTTCTTACATTCTTTGTATTTTTTTCTGCTACCTATGTGATAATGGGATCTGCTCTACTTCTATTTTCCACTTCTCTACTTTATTAACTTAATATCTGACAGATATTTTGTGTTGTATTATATACTTGATCATTGTAACTAAGAATTATATTAGTACTTGTAAAGGTTCGACTATTTTTTTTATTTACTGGGAAAATTACTAAAAACCTTTAATTGTTAGTAAGACAGGGTGTAATGAGATGGACTGGATTGAACCAGCTCAAGATTGGAATAGGTGGCGTACATTGTAAGTGCAGCATTGACTTTCAAGTTCATAATGCCTTAGAGTGAATGAGTATCAATTTTATTATTGGAATTATTTATTAGATTGTGATTGCTAATTGATCTATTTAAACATACTAATCCTTTAAATTAGATACCTTATTATAAAGACTAACGATATAAGTAATAATTGTTATAAATGTATTATAAATATTGTAAATATTTAAAATCTAATTATTTTTATGATAATTAGTTCTAAATAATAAATTACACAATATTATGTTTGCGTGACTTGTTATTCAAAAGGTCATTTGATGTTGTATAATTTCAAAATACTTTTAAATTGCTTGAATACACTGTTTTCTAAGATAACTTAGATTTATTGTTCTTCGTTAAAATAAATATATTATACAGTGGCGGCTCGTCACTTTAGAAGCTGAAGGGCGCAGCCTTTTTAACTCATAAATTCTTTCTATATAATATATTTAAAAGAAGACACACCCGACCGCATGCCATTTGAAGACAAAAGGTGAAGGGGTGGGAAGGTTTGGTTTCACAATATCAGGCGCTGACCACCTCGCGCCCGACCGCATGCCATTTTAAAAACATTGCCTGCTATTACTTAAACCAAAAAACATATTTTTCTTGAAACTATTATGGCAAGATGAAATTGTCGTGAGAGTGCGAATAATATTTTTAAAAGGAACTGGGGATTCGTGGGGTTGGGGGCGCGCGCCTCCGTGCCTTAGGGACGAGCCGCCCCTGATATTATATTATACACAACACCTTAGGAAAGACACTACCCTAGAAAAAGTTGTGGAATATTGCAAATCAGAAGAGCTAGCAGACAAAAACATGAAAACCATTTAAGTTGGAGGGGGATCCTCGCAGAATGATATATTTAAAGTTAGTAGAAAAACAACCCCCCCCCCCCCCCCATCTCTCCCAGGCGCAGAATTGGTGTACCTTCAGAAAAAAAAACCGGACAATCAATAAGTTAGAACAATCTACAGCAGATTGAACCGTTACGTCCCGACCCCAAAGAAAATCTTGGTGTGTCAAGAAACAGGTTTAGTGAAAAGTTTGTTAGAAAAGCGTGTTATCGATGTTATGACCAACCTAACCGGCCACGTCCCGCTATTAATAAGCGATGTAATCGATTCCGAGATATGTACAATTTTGCTAGACATTTTGTTGCCACAAATAATTTTTCTAATGGTCGTAGTGCTTTTGAACAAGGAGCCATGAATAATAACATAGACCTTGCTATGAATGCTGATAATGATGTTAATAACCAGACATAAAATGTTGGTGAGTGTCAATATTTTTGTCAATTTCAAGATACTGATGGTTACGTTTTTGCCCTTGTTTCTCGTTATTCTGATATTGGTTCTCTTTCAATTATAAATTATGTAAATACCAATTGTCATTTGTGCATGTCATTGCTAATTAGCTGCAAACCTTTACTTTTCAAATTAGACACAGGGGCAGAAGTTAAAATCCTCCCCTTAAGGTTTTTGTAGTCCATGGACCAGATTATAGCTCTAGACTAAGTGCTCCTAAAACTCATGTTGAAGCTTTTGGGGGTTTTGAGATTGCACCTGTTGGTGAAATTTGCCTTCCTGTTGTCTATGAAAACAAAACACATAGCTTGGTGTCTACTATTGTCAATTCAGTTAAAGCCGTAACCTTACTCGGCCTTTCATCTTGTGTGAATCTCAATCTGTTTTTGTTTTTAAAGCGTTCTCAATGCTCAAAGTCAACCCAATTTTCAAAACTTCCGGAATTCAAACCAAGATGTTTTAATGGCCTTGGATGTTTCCCAAGAGTTACTGATTTTAAATTTAAAATGTGCTATACCTAAAAGTAGCACAGCCCACAGATTTCCCCTAAATATTTTAAGTAAATTTAAGGTGCATTTAGATAATCTTCATTATTGAATGTTGTGAAGCTGGTGAATGGGTAAACAATCTAGTAATTGTAGAAAAACAAAACAGGGGCCATTGATCCTAAAGATTTTGATGAAAATTTAGTCCAAGATTATGTGTTGATTCCCACTCTCGAGGAGATAAGTTATAAAATGGGAAATCAAATATATTTTTGTTTGATTTAATAGATGGGTTTTACCAGGTTAAATTGAGTGAAGAATCAGCTAGTCTATGTGCATTAAGCACCCTCTTTGGATGTTATCGGTTTTTACACGCTTCATTTGGACTAAGTGTGCTTCCTGGTTACTTCCAAAAAATTACTCATAAATACTTTGGGAATATTGGGGGAGTATTTGTATATTTTTCTAATGTTTTATGTGGAGCAGACACAATGGAAGGGTAGTGGAAAGTAGTTAAACAGGTTATTCAAGTTTCTCATGAAAATAACATAGTATTCAACCCGGAAAAAGATCAATTCTTTGTGGATAAAGTTAAATTTTTAGATTTGGAATTTGTCCTGACGATACTAGGGTATTCAGGACATTGAAGTACCTGCTACAAGGAAGGATTTGCAGCGTATTTTTGGAACAGTCAATTACCTAAGACCGTTTGTGCCCCACCAATCGGATATTTGCACCTCATTCTATGAACATCTGAAAAAAGCTTCTGAGTAGTCTTGGAATTCCACCCACAGTGATCAGTTAGAACTTTTGAAAATTCTATAAAAGAGCATGCCTTGTTGACACCTTTTGGACCCTCCAAACCCATCAACATAAATGCTGACAGCAGTCAATGTGCCCTAGATACCACTTTAATGCAAGATGGCAAGCCCATATTATATGCTCCACGGTTGCCTACCACCACTGAACAAAATTATGCTCAGATGGAAAAAAGAGTTGCTTACTTTCTCATTTACATCCAAAAAGTTCCAAAACTTTTGAGTAAGGTCACGAAGCTGTAATTGTTCATTCAGATCATCGGCCACTCACCTCCATCATTGTAAAAGCCATTGGTAAAATTATCAATAATCGCCTCCACCATTTAGACTGAAACCATTGCACTATTCATTCACACTCAAATATTCAGTAGGCAAATACATGCTTATAGTGAATTTACCATCCCGAAATTGTTAAAATATTCCTTCTTCTGTATATGATGATAATATGTACGACATAGTACATTTGATATGGACAACTTTCGATGTTCAACCATCCTTAATTGCAAAGTACAAAGATAATACAGTTGTTTACTCAATTTTGAGCAAAGGCTTTAATTATTTCATTAAAAGTTAAGCTAAGTCATTGTAATCAAATTGCTCAGAGCTGAATCACTATTTTTCTCTCAGAAAAGACATTACAGTCCATAATGGGCTTCTTTGCTATGATGAGCGTCTATAAGCTCCATTTAAACTGAGGGGTTTCACTCTTGAAATCCTTCATGCAACTCACCTCATTTTTGAAAAAGTCAAGGTTCAGGTGTCTCGCAGCTTCTATTGACCAGGAATCAATTCTGATATGAAAAAAAATATACTTGCGGGCCCAACATTGCAATCTGTTTCAACGGTCTAAAATAGAGGACCCGCTGCAACCACATGACATCCCTGATTTATCCTTTGTTAAAGCTGCTGCTGATTTTGCGGATTATAATGGCGATAGCTATCTAGTTATTATGTACAACCATTTGCGGTGGATTTAAGCCGAGAATATCCCGAATAAGCCTTCTTCCTCTGCTATACGTAAGCTATCACCAATCTTTTTAGAATATAGCATACACCTTGTATCCTTCTCACTGCATTATGTAACAACAGTCTATATATTTATTTATATGGTGAAACACAAAATTTGGCATGAGTGCTCTTTGTCAAAATCAAAAATATATGTATTCTAAGCATTTAAGAGTTTTTCTAAATCCAACCCTCAGGGGAGTGAAATGGGGAGGGGAGAGGGTTTATGTATCCTCCAAAACACTTGAGCTAGAAAGATGAATCTTGGTAGGGATGTTCCTTTTTAGGCAAACAACTATAGCTATTTTTTTATATTTCAAAACTCAACCCTTAATGGAGTGAAGTAGGAGGGGGTGATTTTTCCAGTTCTTCCAATCCTCTTGAGCTGGCAAGATGAAACGTAACATAAAACAATCCAGTGCGAAATGGAATTATCTAGCAAGTATTTAATAAAGCCATGCTTAGCAATTTATTGTTTATGTGAGAACTAAAGCTATAGTTATTATACACTTTAATTCTAAGTCTACCAAATACAATATAGAAAAATACATTTAATATTAAAGTGGAATTGAATATATATATATATGTGTGTGTGTGTGTGTTTATATATCACGTTTGTGATTATGTGTATTATGTACAAATACAAAATAAGTAATATATAATCACAATCAAACGTATATAGCCTATCACTATTAATATGCACACTATTCCACTTCAACGTGTAATGTTATCTGTCTCTCCATGGTGAAAATATATAATTTTTTTCCCCATAACAACTATTTAATAATTATATTATATATTATAAATAAAATTATAACATCTAAAAAGTGTCCAACAGAGATCTAAAATAATTTCTGTTTACCTAAGGCTCACAACTCAAAATAAAAATTGACATAGTTTTAATGTACCAAAGAACCGCTTTGGTGACCACTACACTACACCTGCTGTAGGCTGGACTGCCGATGACGGAAGGATCAAGTTTAAAATCTTAGTAAGTTGTTCTAAGGGTGGTATTTCCTAAATGTTTCTCCAGTCTTCCTCCACGCACATGCAAGTACACTTCAAATAAAATCAAACTTCCTCATCCTAAACACCTTAGCGTAATTAGTACATAGGCGTATAACACAAACGTGTATTGTACTAAAAAGCGTAACTAAAAATAAAATAAAAAGTACACTATATCGTTAACTTTCACCTTGGACCTCCTCACCCCGAAAAAATTTCCTTTCTACTCCCTTGCGTAAATGTATTAACCTTTATTTACTTAGATAATAATGCTTCAAGGATTTTTCTGGTCCAGATAGACATCTCGGAAAATATAGGTTTTCAAATAATATATTTTATTTCTATACTTAATGATTTTAAATATATATAATTTAATAACAAGTATATAATCACATCTTTGAGAACGATGATTAAACGTCTTTCTAGTTTGGATTGCTTTTTTGTGGATGTGAAGGCTAAGGTTCGAATCCCGGCCGAATATTTTAAGGGAAGATATCCTAAATGGCTTAACACACTCACCTCACACAAATATGGGTACATTTTCTATCGATTTTATCTTACTCATACCTTACACACCAGCATGATTAAAATGTATGTAGTGAGAGTGGATTGTAAAAGGTGCAGAAAACAATGTGTATAATAATTTGAAGTAAACATGCTTCCATTTGATATAACCCAAAATGCCAAAAGTATCTCACAGAAGAATTTTCTCAACATTAGCTATGGGCATTTTCTTCTAAACACCCCCTATAAACCTTGTTTTTTCCTTTCTAAACACCCTTGTTGTTTCAGAGGGGAGAGGGATAATAAGAGCAAAACGTTAATCGCTTTCATTTTTTTCTTTGTGGAGTAAGGGGAATAAAGTTATGTAGAACCATCCTTTCTCTTGCATGTTCAAATACAGGACATTTCAAACTTCAAATATAAAATATTAAAATTGTGGCACCCTAAAAATGGAGTTATAAAGAGCTAACTTGATGTGTAATGTAAGTTCAAAGTACATTTTCTAAAATTCCAGAAGGGCCCGGCTCCACAGTTATGTAGGATTGTTATAGGCAGCTAGTAGACAATCCCCACTACTTGTGTTTTGACCGTAATTTCAAATATATATTAATATTAGCGATTTTAGAGGGCTAGTTTGGAGTCAAATGTGAATTTCGAGTTATGTTTCTCAATTTGTTTATTTTCTTCAGGCGTCGGGAAGAAGCACATTCTCATGCAGCAGATTAATATATTGTATCAATTTGTATGAACATTTATATCAATCTTGAATACTAAACGCATTTATTAACTATTTAATTCATTTTAATATAGTATTATCTGGTTTTAATTATTAATGTTGTCAGATGCATACATTCTATTTTCCACCAAGCTAAACGTGCATGTGGTTGTGGAAAAGTTCAGTCATCTCTCTAATTATGGTTTTGCGCTATCGATTACATTTTATTGAATTACTGTTTTGTTGTGGCGCTTTCTATTATCTATTTTAGAACTATACTTGCGCTCAAACACTATCAGATTCTTTTTAGAACTATATTCACGTGTTTTGTTTTTTTCTTATGTTGGTTAAAAACTGTTAGTTTACTGTGGATGTGGAGCTTTTCAATCCGCTTCTGTAAACAGTTTTTATAATTATATTAGTCAAGCCATTTTTATTAGTTTTTACGTTTTATACAGTTTTTCATTTATTTTATTGTTTAACATCAACCATGAAATGTGAATATATTGAGGAAGATGAGATGTCCGAACTATTAGGCATTGCAGTATCGACATTAGAACCTTTAAGCTTACCGTTCATCAAGGAAGAAATAAAGGTATAATTATATTTATTTCCTTTGTGATCATTATGCATGTCTACGAGTTCTTATAGATATTAATTTTGTTGGTAAAAGGTGATATTCCAACATAAATACTACGAGAAAAGCATTGGTTTAGTACACTTTATCCATTAAGTAGAACTGATTTTTTTTTAAAGCTGCTTTTTACTCTAAATAAAAAAAGTTCAATTTAATAGACCGAATATCTTTCGGACGTTCTAGAACCATTTCGACATTTGCCTGTTGACAGATCCGCATTCGTAGGGAGAGTTACTTCAAATATTGTTCAGTGGGATATCGTCTCCCTCACACATTAAACTGTTAGCGAATAGCTCTAGCCAATTTATTTTTGGAGAGTTTAATTGTACGTTGTTTCCAATTTTCTTATTGTTTCATGTTTGGCACGGTCACGTGAAAACGGATATGATATGTATAGACCACCCCTATGACACTACTCCAAACCCTTTGTAAAAGTTTATCAACTTTGAAGCTTTTTAGTTGCACGAATTGCCGCTATATGAGAAAGCGTTGTGATCGTTGTGGATAGCTGTGTTTACCAGCTGTTCAGATTTATAAATTTTATTTCTGCACAATGGCTTTACATGTCAAAAACAAAAATATAAGTTCCCAGATTGCTTTAAAACCTGACGTCAATATTTTATGCGTTCTCAAATTTCAAAAGACGTGAATTGTGAGATAAAAAATATAAGAAATATTTCTAGTCAAGAGAACTCAAGAAAAAAAAATCTGATGACAGATTTTGTGAAAAACATTTTTGGCCAAAATATATTCTACGAGAGTGGATTGTAACAGATAGTGATGAAAGAATTTTGCAAAAGGGAAGTGTGCAATTATTAATATTTTTTTTTTAATTTAAGGTTAGTTTTTCTCTTATTTATTTCCACATTGGTTGATCAATTTTTCCAAAAAAAAAACTCCTACTAGATATTAGTTAGCACCACTCCTTGTCGTTGCCTACTTGTATATTTATTAAAACATTGATTTTTCTACTGCCTTAACTTTAGACACTATTTATATACCGAAATAAAAAAGTTTATTTTTTAATTGGGGATGGTGCTCTAGAATTTATACAAATAAAACACGGTTTTTTCTCAAAACAGCAAATCATTAAGAAATTTCTATTACCATTTAGACTTACAAGTAAACGGCAAATCAAAAGATACTATGATCATATTTAGGACTATTTAATATAAATTGTTTTTTTAATATTCAGACATCTCACTAGAATCAAAATCCATGATGAGCCTAAACGACAAGTTGTTTATTTGAACGCTATTGTTCTAAGCTTTAATGTGTTCGCACATAAAAGGTTAAGTAAGAACGGGACAACGTTTAAAAACGTTACTCATACATATTTCACATTTTCTGTTGAATATTAAAAAATCTATAATTTATTGTTACAATACACTCACAAAGATATGCAGAATCGATAGAAACTAAGATTATATCATTTACATTCAAAAGTATTTGAAATCACATTAAAAAAGTAACAATATTCGTTTGGTTTTTTTTAATGCCACTTGCCACAAAAGTATTAAATTATTCATAGAGGACTAAACTGCTCACATCCTGCCGTGTTAAACTATCTTAATGTGATTATTACATCTTGGTAGTAACAATCGATATGTTGCTGCAGGTAATATTATTACAGTGATTTAATTAAATAATATTTAGGGATGATACTATCAATAATTGTCTTACCGCATAAGTCAAGTATAGTATTTGAGAAATGTCTACTTGAAGGCGGTAGACAAACCTTGGACCATTTTAAAGACGTAAGTACCAAAGTACTATATTTAAATATAATTTTTTAAATAATAAACTACATTGAAACTTTACAGACCGTATGGAAGAACGAAATGAGTAAAAGTGAAAGGAGGGAGGTATTGATTTGTTTCGGCATTGAGCCGTCTTTCTACAGGAACGTACCCTCTAAAATAGATAATTAACGCACTCACACTTTCTAATGAAAATATTTTTTAAATCCACTCAAAAATCACACTTCTCATTCACTCTTTACGTTTGATTATCTTATTCTTGCATTCTGCTTCGTTCCTTTATTGAAGGAAAGATTATAATTTTCGTATTCATACAAATTACCCTAAATGTTAATCATCAGGATTAAATAAAAAATTGCCTCAAATTTTATTAGCTAGATGGTAAAACTGATTGATGCCTTAGAGCCCTCATTCATCAATACATTTTTTTAATAATTATTATTTATAACCATGTTTATATAATCAAATTTTACCAAACAAATAATTAGCATATGATTTATAATACAGTATTTCAAATAAATTTAAATTATATTACATCAATGAGCAAATTATTAATTGTAATTTTTATATTATCAATTTGTTGTGAGTTAATATCTTTATTTACTAAGTTACCACATTCGGGATTAAATAATTACTGTCTAACAGTAAAATGTAAACTTGCATGTTCAAACTTCTCTTCAAAGTTTAAACTGCACGCGCGCTATTGCGCAACGACACCAGTACAATTTGGCCTCAATGTCTGATCACTGGAACTGAAGAGTAGCCAGACCCGTATATCGTATACTCTGTGTAGAAGCAATTTCCATTTCCAAGGACCATTAAAGACTTTTAAGTCCATAAGGACGCGGAACTTATGGACTCTTTAAATGGGTCTTTACACTAAACCCAAACAGAATTTACCGTCTTTACGAAGGCGTAAAATCCGTCTACAACGGCCTCAATTAACTTTACTTTATAGAAAATTAACTGTAAAATTATTTGGCTTAATGCAGGGCCTAGGTGATCACAAGTTCAGATTATTTATTAACTTTCATGACAGTTAATCATCTTGGGTTCACCCAACATTGAATTATTATGACATTTATCCAACCCAGCTTAACCTAAACTTTCATTATTATGATTCTTGACCAACCAAGCTTAAACTAACCTTTCATGTGTTAGTAACTTTAATTTATAATTATAGATAAAATAAACTATTCCTTATAAAAATTAAACGTGTTTGATACACATAATATACATCATGGCCTTTTTAGAGTACACTGCGAATGGTTACGAATGAAACGCAAATATTTATGGGATGACGTCATAAAGTCAAGTGCGCAAGAACAAATGAAAATCAAACGTCATCGTCAATATGAACTTTTCGAAAGTGATTGGGCAATGTGTTGTTAAGATTTGCTTGGAGTTCATCTTTATTAAAAGTGTTAAAAATGTATAAATCCTGGTGTCATTCAATTCTACGTATTCTTGTGTGTGTAATAAAGTGAATATAATATCTAAACGTTGTACATAACAATGAAAAAGATCTTAAAATTTGATGGATAAAGCTTACTATATCCAAAATCATTAATAGTTGCAGTAAATATACTTTAGAGATTGGTAGGTATATATGATACTTTCACTTTTAGTTTAAAAATATATAAATATTGATATTTTAAGAAATATTTTTCTTACACTAGTGACAATTTGACCATATTGTCTAATAATTGTCCTGAAAGCATCGCGATTGCATTTTGTTCGGGGTTCCTTGCAAACGTGTATTGCACATTTATATCTTTTGATGTGAAGAAATCTTTAACACTCTTTGACACATACTCATTCCCATTGTCACATCTCAAGCTATCAATTTTCCTGTCGAACTTATCCTCCACAATATACACATTTTATAAAGCATGTATCAACTTTATTTTTCAAGAAGTAAGACATTAATTACAAGAGATACAAAATAATATTTTCTATCTGAGATGGAGTAATCTTTCACATGCAACAGCAGAAATATAGGAGTGAATTAGTCTATTTTCCTTACTATCGTCACTTAGGCACAAAATAAAGGTTTATCCAGTTGTTTCTCCTTTAAAGCAAACCTCACATTCAGAGTTAAAAGAAAATCTGCAGCAATGTCCCATTTGCCTGTGACACAACTCAGGAATGTTCACAGCTACATTCTCTTTGTGTACAGAGCACTTGAAGTTTGATGAAGTAAGGATTACCAATGAGTTCACCTTTCAGTATAATAGAATTATTTTTCATAACCATTACATAAATATTCTTGAAAATAATCGACATAACTGCCATTATTAGTATTATCTGGAGCTTCTCAATAAGGGCACTTCGAGCTCATTTGTCCCTTCATGTGGCAAATAAAGCATCTATGTATTTATTTGAGGTATTTATCGTTCATTTTTTTAATATACTGATTTCATCAGCAAGAAAGAATTGATAAAAGCGAGAGTGAAGGGCCCAACCAATTTTCCTGGGAAAATGATTTACATATCTTCCAGGGTTATTTTACATGACACAATTACATGTGACCGACCCTCCGAAGGAAATTGTGCTACAAATGTTTATCGTATTGGTGTTAACACACTTCTATTTACTGCCAACTATGCCTCTCTTGATACTACATTATTTGCAATAGTCCAACTACTCTCTTAGATGCGCTCAACCATCGGTCCATTTCACCATCTATCTCTCCATTTAAGGAACATTTGTGATGATAGCGCCCTGCGGCTATGTGAGGAACTATACTTTCTATCCAGGACCAAGTTGAGCGTCAAAGTGTTAACCCAAGCACTTGTATCTGTGGCTGTCTATTGTAATATCTTATGTATTAACAGACTAGACTTGCCTTGTATCGAGTTGAACTGTTATATATTCGATAATTCTCGCTGTAATATCACATGGTGGTAGTGGTCGGATGTTGCGCTCATTTAAGTAGGCCTATAACTAAGGTGAAGGGAACAGTTCCAACATAAATAAAGAACCCAGTTCCAATATGTCAGCTCCTGTGTATCAAATACCGACTCCAGACCCTTTAGATTTCAAATCGACATTGGAATGGAAATCATGGAAAGATCGTTTTATGCGTTTCATACGTACTTCAGGTATGATGAAGGAGGAAGAATAAGATCAGGTAAATTCTTTGATCTGTTCTATTGGCCCTCAAGCTGAAACTATTTTTCTATCGTTCAAGCTATCATCAGCCGATCAAAAAAGTTTGATACTGTCCTTCAGAAGTTTGACAGCCATTTTATTCTTAGCAAAAACATAATCTTTGAACGAGCACGGTTCCATACTAGATTCCAACAAGAGGGTGAGTCAGTAAGCGATTATGTTAAAGATCTTCATACTGTTGGTCAAGATTGCAACTTTCCTGTCACTTTTTATGACTAAGCCATTAAGATGGAGTCTTAG
Organism: Timema cristinae; assembly: GCA_039000515.1. Classification (NCBI taxonomy): domain Eukaryota; kingdom Metazoa; phylum Arthropoda; class Insecta; order Phasmatodea; family Timematidae; genus Timema; species Timema cristinae. The sequence goes on along the minus strand of JBCFYV010011172.1, from coordinate 8,571,579 downwards.
TTGGTATTATAGATAAAAAAATCTTTCGTTTAAACTACAATTTAGAAGCCAAATTAATTCTGGAAACAGCTGTTAATTATGCTATAAAATCTGAGCAAGTGAAAAAACAGCAGGAATCTTTAACAAGAGCTAGTCAAGTTGCAGCTGACAAGGTTAATGTTGCTACAAATAAATCTAAAAAAAGAGTGAAACATTTTTTGGTTATAGTAGGAACACTTTTTCTAATGAAGCTAAAAGTCAAACTAGAAAATCATGTTTTTGGTGTGGGAGTAATACTGAACACCCTAGAACCAAATGTCTTGCTATGAGTGCTATCTGTCATCAGTGTCGATATAAAGGGCACTATGCAAAATGGTTGTAGATTTAATCAGTTGATGCTGTTGACACGGAGGATAAGTTAGATGAAGATGGTGAATTTGTCGGTCTTTCCTCTACAAAAACTAATTATTTTCATGTTAAATGGTTGGTAAATACCCAATTCTGTGCGAAAGACCTTTCTGCTAAAATTGATACAGGCCCATATGTGACTATCATTGGAAAACGTACATACGAGGAGTCTTTTCAATATATGGAGCTTTTGCCATCAAATAAAATCCTATCCGGTCAAGAGGGTGCTCAGCTAAAACTATTGGCAGGATTCAAGGGAAACTCCAATACAAAAACAAAAACATTTTTGAGACATTTTATGTAGCTCAAGGATCAGATAGAATTCTTCAAGCCATAATACTAGTGATAAATTAGGCCTTATAAAGAGGATTTCTGAGTAGGAAAGGCTAATTTTGTTCATAAACTGTGTTCCCAAGCTTTTTACATGACTAGAGAAAATTCGAGATTCACACCACATGAAACTTAGAGAGAGGCTATACCATATGCTATTAGTGTTCCCCGACGTGTTCCTTTGCCTTTAAATAAGGTTCTTAAAAAGAGCTGGATACGATGGTTCAGGATAAAGTCATATAAAAAGTTGACGAGCCATCAGATTGGTGTGCTCCATGTTATAGTTTCAATAGCCATTAGATCCCTCAGTATAAATAGAACTTTTCCCTATGCTGGCAGTTGATGATTATTCCCTAGGTCAACTAGGGTATTTTCAAAACTAGATTCCAACTCAGGATTCTGGCAGGTTTCCCTCACAGATTATTCCAGAGCTCTAACCACATTCATCACATCGTATGGAATGTACCGGTTCTTTACCTTTTGGGATATCCCCTCTCCTGAGGTTTTCCATAAGAAGGTCAGTACGCTTTAGAAGGATTGGAGGGAATTTTCTGCCATTTTGACGATATTATAGTATATGTTTCATCTATTGAGGAACATGACTCACGGCTTTGTAAGGTCCTTTCTAGGCTTTCAAGAAGCAGATTCGACTCTAAATTAGGAAAAGTGTTGTTTCGGCCAACTTCAATAAACTTTCTTGGCCATATCGTATCTGCAAAGGTGTTTTCTCCGGACCCAAAGAAAGTTAATTCTATTTTCAAACTGGAACCTCTCACTTATGTAACTGAGCTAAAAGGATTTTTGGGTCTTGTAATATTTCTGGCCAAGTTTGTCCAAAATCTGTCTACCTTATTGCAACCTCTTAATAAGCTTCTCCGCTCAAACGTCGACTGGTTATGGGATTGTCCACAGGCTCAAGCATGGAAAACATAGAGGTAGCCAATGCAAAGCCACTTAGTCTTGCTTTATATATGTGCAATAATTACACTATTTTGTCAGCTGACGCATCATCCTATGGCCTTGGTGCAGTTTTAATACAACGCAAGATGTGGATCTCTAAGACCTGTTAGCTACGCTTCTTGAACTCTCAGTGAAGCTGGGAGAAAGTGGGCACAAATTGAGAAGGAGGGACAGGCTCTCTCTTGGGCATGTGAAAGCTTTTCTGATTTTATTACAGGCATTCATATAACATTAGAGACTGTACATAAACCTTTAGTTCCAATTTTCACCACCAAAGACCTATATTCTATTACCCCTAGGCTACAAAGAATTAGGCTTTGATTGATGAGGTATTCGTTTGAGATTGTTCATGTAGCTGGTAAAAATCTACTAATGCTCATTTCCCGCAATCCACAGCCACTACTTGCTGAGGAAGAAGAACTAGCTGAAGAAGTGATGGCCTAAGTCCAAAAAGTTGTCTGTGGTCTTCCTGCGTTTGATGCTAAGTTGATAAAAATTGTTCAGAATCTACATAAGGATGAGGCTAGTATCCACCTCTTGCAGTTTTGCCAAGATGGATGGCCTCTAAATACACAAATACCGGAAATGTGCTTACCATGATTGGCAACATAAAAACGAAATATCTCTGAAAATGGCCTTCTACTAAAAGGAAAAGACTGATAATTCCTAATTGCATACGGAAGGAAATAATAAATAAACTACCCTGAAGGGCATCAGGGGATTACCAAAGGTAGAGCACTTTGCTAAACAAAGCGTTTGGTGGCCAAGATTGTCCACACAAGCTGAGAGATCTTGTTGAGAACCGTACCAAGTGTGCTAAATTTAGAATAAATTGATCATAACCTTTAATACCTACTCTGTATCCTGAGTGGCCTTGGCAAACAATTGGCATGGATCCTTTAATGTTGAAAGATAACTGGTATCTTCTTGTTGCTGACCACTACTCCAGAAATGGCTTTGCTGGGGCTCCTTACTACTAGTTGGGTTATAAATCATCTTAAATCTATTCTATCCAGGCATAGAGTACCTGAAATTATTATAGCTGATTGTGGCTCACAATGGATCCATAACAATATAATAAATGAAAAGTTTTTCCAGTTTGCTAAGGATTATAATTTTAAACTTGTTACATCCAGCCCGAAGTACTCACAAGGCAATGGCTTTATAGAGTCTGAAGTAAAGAATTTTAAAAATCATATTGAAAAGAGCGAGGACCCTTACAGAGCCCTACTTATGCTGCGCTCCACACCTCTAGAATCTGGCTATTTCCCTGCTCTGCTCTTGATGGTGAGAAAACTTAAGGGATTTTACCAACATTTCCAAGTAACCTCGTTCCCTCAGCGGTTAATTTGGACTAGTTGTTCCACAGAGAAGAGCACAAACTGTTGAAACAACATTAAAACTATGATCGTCACCATGGGGTTTATGCCTCTCACAAATTTGAACCCTGGAACAAAAATCTATATCAGCGACAATAATGAAAATGGTCAGCAAGAGCCAGATGAGTTGGCAAGTAAAAGTGTATCATCTCTAAGAAGAGAATCCATTCTTCCAGTGCATCCAACGCCTTCAGAGGTGGCAATTGAAGTACCTCAACTTGATGGTTCTTCTCCCAATTCATCCACTCCCGCTTGAAAAAGTCAACAGTCCCAGGAAACCCTAGACCGTCTTGATCTTTAAAGGGAAGATCTGATGATAGCGCCCTGTGGCTATGTGAGGAACTACACTCTATATCAAGCACCAAGTTGAGCGTCAGAGGTGTTACCCCAAATACTTGCTATCTGTGGCTTAGTATTGTAATGTTTTAAAGTCCGTTCACCGTAGGAATTGTTCTATGAAAGACCTTTTTTCCTACCAGAAATCTATTATATAGTAGGATATTGTTAGGAAAAAAGACCTTTCAGAGAGTAATTCCTACCGTGAATGAAGTATATGTCTGCAACATGTATTAAAAGAATATACTTCGCCTTGTACCGAGTTGGACTGTTATATATTTAACAATTCTCGTTATAATAACACAATATTCTACCCAGATACACTATCTAAGCTGACAATCATTTCTTGAGCCCTCCTTATCAAAAATTATCACTTTAATTTTGGAAACATTTATACGGAAAGTCATTCTTCTTGTCGCCACATAAAAGCGATTTAATACTTTCTGAAAGTCACTTTAATTCTCAACCATCAATACTGCATTATAACAAATAGCTACACTCTCACATTTACAATGTTCATTTGCGTTGCAAACACGTTTTCACAGCCATACCTCATACTTTGATTCATGAATACATTAAATAACCATGGAGTCATAGCACATCATTTTATAATATATATTTAAATGTCAAAACATTAGTCTAAAGCTACATTCATACCAAATCAAGTTTTAATGCTATAATACACCGCCATAATTGTATTTAGTAAACATGAATCCACACCATAATCTATCAGAACATTTGTTAATATACTCTCACCCAATAGCACGCGTTCTTCTTAAGAAATGTTTAATCTATACTTTATATATTTAAGACTGTTGGCGTGTTAAAGCTGTGTTTAATATATTATCTTAAATATAATTTTAATTTTTTCGTGAGTAGAGATTAACCATGATATTCCCCCACATAGTTCATTTTCAGTTTTTCATTAAGAAACTTACTAAGCACATGTCACAATGACAGCCATGAACTTACATCTGTCAAAGTGTATTAACAGTTTGTTTGAGCAAAGGTGGTGTATAACTTTGTTTAGAACTAGAGCTCTATTAATATGTGACTTCTATGCAACATTGAATCTCCCAGGTCAACAGGCTTACCCCTATAAACAACTTTGCTAGATTTTGTTAAATGGCATTTCTAATTTTATTTTGATCTTTCATCATATAATTTTGTTTAATATATATTTGTGTGAGAGGAATGTTAGTAGAGAGAGTAGGTGCTCGGTAGGTGGTGTCAATAAACAGGTGACTGACTGTGGCCGAACTATGAATAAAAAAGGAAGTTCTTTGGCTTCTGCCTCCATTATACTAAATGGAATAAAACTAACTTTAATATAAAAAAGAGATTGAAAATAGTTTAAATATCATCTAATTTAGAATAAGCAAAAAGTGGTAAAATCAAGAAAATTAACTTTTTTTTCAAGAAATTTGTTTTATGCACGATACCTAAAGTTATTTATTAAATAATAAGCAGTGTTTTATTTTTAATGTTTACTTTTTTAATCAAATTATACAATTTTATGCATCCCAGTAAAATAGGAGTTGACCAATCTCAATCAATGTGTATTTTCTATGGATTAATTTCCGTTCCCAAAGAAAATTGAAATTGATATTCTAACATGTTTTATGATCCACTGTTTTCAGAATGAACCAGATTGCCATGCAACTCAACTTGTACTGAAAAGTACCAATGAAGCTGTAGTCCATTCTTTCATAAAACCAGAGAAAACTTCCAATAAACCATCCATTGGTGTGTGTGAAGAGCTTGGTTTTAAAAAACTGTGTTTTAATGAAAGTTTTATTGATTTTGGTGAAAATAACAAAATAGGGTTTCGACAAAACTTCACAAATGAAATCTATAAAAATGTGGAATTACAAGTTAAGGATGACCAATTAATGGACACTAATTTTTTAAACAAAAAGATTAATATTTATCAAAAAGAAAGAAAAAAATATAAGTGCTATGATTATAGAAAGTCGTTTGGTAAAGTTATTAACCTTAAATCTCAATTCCTTACTCAAAGTGAACAAAGTCCCTACAAATGTGGCGTTTGTGGCAAGTGTTTCAAATTTAAGTGTCAACTAATAGCTCATCTCGTTACTCAAACTGAACAAAGTCCCTACAAATGTAGCGTTTGTGGCAACCAATTCAAATTTAAGGGTAAGCTTAAAACTCATCTCAATATTCATAGTGAGCTCAGACCTCACAAATGTGATGTTTGTGGCAAATGTTTCAAACAAAAGGACAATCTTAAAACTCATCTCAATATTCATAAAGAACTCCGACCTCACCAATGTGATGTTTGTGGCAAGTGTTTCAAACGTAAGTGTCATCTAATAGCTCATCTCGTTACTCATAGTGAACTCAGACCTCACAAATGTGATGTTTGTGGCAAGTATTTCAAAGAAAAGAACAATCTTAAAACTCATCTCAATATTCATAAAGAACTCCGACCTCACAAATGTGATTTTTGTGGCAAGTGTTTCAAAGAAAAGAGCAATCTTAAAACTCATCTCAATATTCATAAAGAACTCCGACCTCACAAATGTAATGTTTGTGGCAAGTGTTTCAAAGAAAAGAACAATCTTAAAACTCATCTCGATATTCATAAAGAACTCAGACCTCATAAATGTAATGTCTGTGGCAAGTGTTTCAAAGAAAAGAACAATCTTAAAACTCATCTCGATATTCATAAAGAACTCCGACCTCACAAATGTAATGTTTGTGGCAAGTGTTTCAAAGAAAAGAACAATCTTAAAACTCATCTCAATATTCATAAAGAACTCAGACCTCATAAATGTAATGTTTGTGGCAAGTGTTTCAAACTTAAGTGTCATCTAATAGCTCATCTCGATACTCATGGTGAACACAGACCTCACAAATGTGATGTTTGTGGCAAGTGTTTCAAACGTAAGTGTCATCTAATAGCTCATCTCGTTACTCATGGTGAACACAGACCTCACAAATGTGATGTTTGTGGCAAGTGTTTCAAACGTAAGTGTCATCTAATAACTCATCTCGTTACTCATAGTGAACACAGACCTCACAAATGTGATGTTTGTGGCAAGTATTTCAAAGAAAAGAGCAATCTTAAAACTCATCTCAATACTCATAATTAACGCAAACCTCACAAATCTGATGTTTAAGGCAAGTGTTAAAAAAAATTATTTTTAAATTCATCTATACTCATAGTGAACACAGACTCACACATGTTATATTTGTATCAAGTGTTTCTAAATAAACTTCACTCTTAAAATACATATTACTTACAGTCCTAGCTTTTCCATCTCTTAAATAATCCGGCCCCTTATAAAGCCAAAGTGCATCAAACTTTTTTTTTAAATTAATAATCTTAGGGCATAACCATTTTCAATAACATAACTTAGGCTCCGATCAAGAATTGAAATGATTGTGACGTTGTCACAGACATAATGCAAACATGGACGATCTAGCTCACCTGATCTGGTCCCCTTTGACTGGGCTGGAACTCGACTTCATGAAACACGCACACTCTACTCCACTCAACATCACGCGGCTTACTGACCACCCGTGGCTCGAGGCCCGATTAGAGCAAGACTCGGACAATAGAACATCGAGATGCGCTAACCCGTATGCGCTGACGGTTGTGCTCGAGTGAAACAAGACTCATCCACCGGCGCGTGATTTGAAATTATCACGAGAATCGTCGAGACTTCTCCCGAAGCGACGTACACCCCTCTCCCTTCACCCCAGTGTGTTCCCGCCGTTTGTGAACACGTGATTGACTTTGTACTGTATATAACGGCTGGACTGTGTAGTGATGTCACTCGTTTCTCTGCACTCGATTAGGTGAGACACTTGTCTTAGATTTAGACGTAGGTTGCTGTTCGACGTATTCTAAATTATGTTTGGGTTAAATTGTTCAAAATTTAAGTTTCGACTTTAAATATAATTCATGATTACTAATTGCTATATTTCTCTGAGACTGCAGGATTTGCCTGTCAGCCATTATGGTTTATGCTCTAGCTTTTTCTTGGTACTTAACGTTGTGTCCGCCTCACGGACGGGTTGGAACTTTGGCATGGCGCCATCTTAGGGCGCTAATGGAACTTTAGCATGTCGCCATCTTGGGGCGCTAATTATTTCTGTTTAACGTGTAACTTACTTAAAATAATTATTCTGCTTGCTAAAGGTTAAAAGGTTTGTTACGATTGTAAATTTTTTTATATTGTTATTCAACTCGGGGGGCGCGAGCCCGTGCACCCAGCACATTGGTCATTATAATAATAATAATTTAGATTGAACTAATTTGATTAGGAACTATTGTAACAGGTTAGGTTTAGGTTAATCATTTTCTCTGTCGCGCCTTATAATGGCGGCCTATTATAAAACTTTATACTTTTGTCAATGTAGTGTTACCATCACCAGGTCGTGTAGACATATATATATATTACTTGTATTTAACTTTCCTGCTAGGTTAGTCGCCTTCTGCGAGGGTCAATGTAATTATGACTACGTTGGTATTAATTGTTCTGTTTTCTCTTAACGACTTGGGGTCTTGCCCCTTTATTTATTGTTTATTTCGGCCCTTATCGGCCAGTCACTCGACTTTCCTAGAGTGCCTCGCTCTTGTATGTCTGCGAGTTGTTTGTAGAATAAAATAAACTCTCTTGTAACTAACCTACCTTTTATTTATTGTTATATGAACCTATCTGATCATATGAAGGGGGGTTACAAGAGAGAAGCTGCGCCACTCTGCTCTCGCAGAGTTGAGTGGGGCACTTAATAGGGTATTAGGTATAGTTAGGAGAGAAAATAGGGTCCGCCTGTCTGCAGTGTTGTTGGATGATTGATATTGTATTGATTCTTGTTTGTTTATGTTTCATGACTCCGCGACCATGGAGACCACTCCTGCAACTGCCATGTCCACTTTGACCACATCTAAGACTGCTGTCTACCGCCTGAGCCGGGACGAGTTGACAGCTGAGCTGACTTCAAGGGGGGTCTCCTTCTCTCCCAATGCTACTGTGGGTGAGCTCAGATCTAAGCTATGTGGGGAGATTAGCGGGACTGGGGAGGCTGAGACTGACTCGGGTATGGACAAGATTGAGGATGGGAATCCACCCCCTTTAGCGCCAACCGCTCCTCCTCCACCCCTTCACTAGTTAAATGTCAGAACAAAGTACTTATGGAGATTTTGAATCGGACCCCTGTTTGCGACGGTCAAGATCACGCTACTCTGTTTAAATTTATGGTTGAGATCAACAGAGCATATTGTCTAAAGTTAGCGAGTGATAGTGAATTTTTGATTCTGTGTTTGGCCAAAACTTCTGGTTTTTTAACCCAGCTGTTCTCCCGTGGGATTCAAAATGGTTTATCTTGGAGATCACTTACTGACCTCATTTTAGAAGCGCTGTTACCCAGTAGGGCTAGAGAAAGGTTATGTAAGGAAGTTATTCACAGGTTTCAATATCCCCACGAATCGTTGAGAGATTTTATTTTATCTATCACAGAGGCAGCTCAAGTTCTCAATAGTGGTCTGGGGAAAGTGAGATCGTTGATATTATTCTTGAGAATGTGTCACCCCTCACCCGGCGACATTTTGTATTTACATGTAAGCCCTGTACGGTACTTGAACTTTTCTCTCTAGCATCTTCGATTGAAAACACCCTGCTCGCCGAACAGGAGTATTTAAGTGCGCATGCGCCGGCGGCATTAAACCGCAGACGCACGGGTTCAACTCCCGAACCTATGAATACGGCCTTGTCATTAGCGCCTGTACTACCGGGCGATCGCGATGCTAACACTCCTAGGGACAACTTCAGGCCTTCGGGTTCTGACGACCGTGCGCCCCGCGACCTCTCGCGCATGAGATGTTTTCGGTGTAGAAGACTGGGTCACGTACAGAGACAGTGTAGATCGGGAAACTTATAGGGCGCGCTCGTAGTCGTGGTCCGGTCGTGCCCACTTGTATTAAACCACGTGCTCCTACTCCTGTAGTTCAGATCCAGGTAGCCCAAAACGATTGTGTTGCTCTTTTAGATACAGGAGCCAGTCACTCATTTATATGCCGTGAGTTTTTGCGCCAGTTAGAGGGTAAAACAAAAATCGATTATAGGTCGATAGGTCCTAAGATTTACGCCGTGGCTAATGGGCAGACTATCTTGGTCGATCGTAAAGTAGTGCTCTCTATTAAGATAGAAAGATTTGCCTGGAAACGTCCATTCTTTGTTATGCCAGAACTTCCCTTTGATGTTATTCTAGGGACTGACTTCATGTTCGAGACTGGAGTCATACTTGACCTGAGACGCTTAGGAATATCTTTTAAGTTTGAACCTAGTTTGTTTATCCCGTTTTGTGTTGGGCACCATCCTCGCAGGTTGTTCCCCATTGTCGAGGAACGTGAAGCGATAGATCGTTTGATAGCTCGATTCCCTGACGTCATCACTGACAGATGGGGCAAGTGCGACATTTTGCCGTACGACATTGTGGCGCAGGACCACATTCCTGTTAGATCTGGTCCCTACTCCTGTGCACCCCCCAAACTCGAGATATTTAGAAATCTTATCATGGACTTGGAACGAAAGGAGGTTATTCGTCCCTCCAAATCCCCATACGCAAGTCCTGCGTTCATTATTCCCAGGAAAGGTCATGGGCACCGCTTGATTGTCGATTATAGAAAACTTAATAAAAAAATAGTGTTCGACCCATACCCCATGCCTAGCATAGAGTCCGCCTTCCAACATCTTGGCGGAGCCAAATATTACAGCTTGATTGACCTTAATGCGAGCTTTCTGCAATGTGCTCTCTCAGAGTCGTCTAAGAAATTCACCGCGTTTATCACCCCCTGGCAAGTCTACGAATTCAACCGAGTGCCGTTAGGGATAAGTTGCGGGGGGCAAGCGTTGAGTAGAGTCTTAGACCATATTTTGGCGGACCTGAAATACAAATTCGTGTTTAACTACCTTGATGATATCTGCGTTTACAGCAAATCGTTTGATGACCATTTGCGTGATGTTGAGGTAGTGTTGAGGCGCCTGCGCGAGGCTGGGTTGACTGTAAACCCGGAGAAAGTCACATGGGCGAAGAGATCTATCCCATATCTTGGCTATATCATTTCTGAGGGTAACCTGCTCGTTGACCCGGATCGGGTTAAGCCTATCTTGGATTTTCCCGCCCCAAAAAACATAAAAGGGGTATTAAGGTTTCTAGGTATGTGCGCCTACTACGCTAGGTTCATCCCGAACTTCTCTGACTTAGCCAACCCCCTTAACTCCTTGAAGAAAAAGGGTGCCACCTTTATTTGGGGTTCTGCCCAACAGCAGGCTTTTGTTGCGCTTAAGCGCCACCTAGTGTCGCCAGCCGTGCTACGCATGCCTGACTTTTCTCTGCCTTTCCAACTACATGTTGATGCCTCCTCTGTAGCGCTAGGAGCGGTTCTCTCTCAAACGACTTCCGAGGGAAGTAGACCTGTAGCTTTCGCCAGCAGAACTTTGAGCCCTGCCGAAAGAAAGTATAGTATATATGAAAAGGAATGTCTCAGCTGTATCTTCGGCATCGACAAGTTCGCTGACTATCTAGAGCTTCGCCAGTTTGAGTTGTACACTGACAACATGGCCCTCAGCTGGATGTGGAATCACCCGAAACAACTAGGGAAAATTGGACGGTGGGTTTGGAAGCTATCCAGGTTCAAGTTTACGACCCATCACGTTGCTGGGAAGCTTAATGTTGTCGCTGACGCTTTGTCTAGGATGTGTGAGGATAAGGAACCTGTAGGAGAATGTAAGGAGGATGGCTCGTTATTTGTTATCCATACGATTCCCGAATCCTTTATCTCAATCAAAGACCATCAGTTGATGGATCCGTGTTGTAGACAGATCGTTGACAGGATCAAACGTGGAGAGAGGATTGGGAACTACGAGATCTTTAAAGACCTCTTAGTAGTTCGTGTCAAGGGTAGGATAAGATATTTTGTGCCAGAGAAACTTAGGCCTATGTTACTAAAATATTTCCACGACTCCCTTTTTGGCGGCCATTGCGGTGTCCTTAAGACCGAACGCAAGATTTCTAAGGAATTTTTTTGGCCCTTAATGCCTAGAGACGTTAGAGATTGGGTGCGCAAATGTGAGCCGTGTCAATTGGCCAAACCGGCGCGTAATTCTAAAATAGGGTTTCACTCCGCGGATGTTGCTAAGCAACCGTGGGAGAAAGTTTTTGTTGATTTCGTCGGCCCCCTTACCCGCTCTACCCAAGGGAACACCTCTATACTCGTCGCCATGGACGCCTTCTCTAAATTCGTCATACTCATCCCCCTAAGGAACATGAAGGCAAGGACGACTGTTAATGCTCTGTGCAGGCGTGTTTGGGCGATTTTAGGGACCCCAAGGGTCATAGTAAGTGATAATGGACCGTGTTTCCGTTCTAAAGCTTTCGGAGATATGTGTTTTTCGTGGGGGATAAGACACGTTACCACTAGCCCGTACAACCCATCGCCGAACCATGTAGAAAGGTTTAATCGTAACCTAAACGTTGCCTTGACGATCTTTCACCACCTGGATCACACCCACTGGGACCAGGACTTAGACGTTTTGAACATTGCTTTTAACGCCGCTTTCCATGAGTCAGTCAAAGCCACTCCTTCCTCTATCCTCCTCAATAGGGACCTGAACCACCCGTTATTGTTTAACTGGGATATTGACCCGCTCCTTAATGATGCAGGTGATTGTTCTTATGAAAAGAAATGTGAGGTAGCTTTTTCTAACCTCCTGAAGTCCCAAAGGAAGGTTGCCGCCACCTATAACCGAGGGCGTATCCCTGTCCCATTTAAACTTGGGGACGTTGTTGTGTGCAAGTGTTTTCCTCTTAGCTCAGCTGCTGACAAGTTTTCGGCGAAGATGGCGTATAAGTGGAGTGGTCCCTGGTCAATTGAAAGATTTCTTACACCTGTTTCGGTATTGTTAAAAGAAGTATCCGACCCATCTTTGACACGTAGAGCACATGTCAGCCACCTAAAGGCTGCAGGGAAATGAGTCAATTGACCCCGTGCTGTGTGTCGTCTGTTTACTTATGTGTACCTTTGTGATTTAATTTTGCGTTCTTAAGTGCATGTTTCTAAGTATTCTATATTGTTGTATATATGATTTATATAAGGGAAGGGGTACCCCCCTGGTAGTGTTAGGATAAATTTGTAGTACTGTAGGGCCTAGGTATGACTTTGAGCAGAAACTTGTGTTGGACTGTTTATAATGAAGCGTGTGTCGGGTCCAAAGTACATAGTGCAGAACGTTCGCCCCACCGACTGGACTACCTCTAAGTGCGTGTGAAGCGGCAAACCCACCTTTCCTCATTCATGGAAAGTCGTCGCTAAACAGAGTTGTGGGTATCTCTGTGACTCGTGCTGGTAGACAATGTTAGTGCTACGAAACTGCCACAGTAACTTTCATGGATGGCTGCGCTAACTGATAAACTTTACAATTGGATGTGGTGTTCACGTGTAAACTTTTGTTCTCAGAGACTTCACCGATTCGGCCTTCCGTCCCCCCTTTTCTGCCCTGCCCTTTCCTTCCCCTCCTTTGTTCCTGTACACTCATCGGCAGTCAATGATCGCCCAGCTGGGCGTGGCGATGAAGCTTCCCTGGTGGTTAAAGCGGGCCACCTTACGAGCATATGCTGTCTCCCTGTCAACCCGGGATGACGGTGTGTTGGAGTGAGCGTGTGAAGCAGAGGTCTGCCCCCGGAGTCCAGTTATTCGTCATCTCCCGAACCTGCATCTGGCCACCTAACATGGCCTCGGAGGGTACCGGAGCCGCCACCCACCCTCTAGTCAGCGGTGAACATCGGGGAAGGCGCCTCCCCGTGTCTTCACCAAAGGCTAAGGACGTCCTTCTTCTCCGTCCAAGGGGGGACATTGTGACGTTGTCACAGACATAATGCAAACATGGACGATCTAGCTCACCTGATCTGGTCCCCTTTGACTGGGCTGGAACTCGACTTCATGAAACACGCACACTCTACTCCACTCAACATCACGCGGCTTACTGACCACCCGTGGCTCGAGGCCCGATTAGAGCAAGACTCGGACAATAGAACATCGAGATGCGCTAACCCGTATGCGCTGACGGTTGTGCTCGAGTGAAACAAGACTCATCCACCGGCGCGTGATTTGAAATTATCACGAGAATCGTCGAGACTTCTCCCGAAGCGACGTACACCCCTCTCCCTTCACCCCAGTGTGTTCCCGCCGTTTGTGAACACGTGATTGACTTTGTACTGTATATAACGGCTGGACTGTGTAGTGATGTCACTCGTTTCTCTGCACTCGATTAGGTGAGACACTTGTCTTAGATTTAGACGTAGGTTGCTGTTCGACGTATTCTAAATTATGTTTGGGTTAAATTGTTCAAAATTTAAGTTTCGACTTTAAATATAATTCATGATTACTAATTGCTATATTTCTCTGAGACTGCAGGATTTGCCTGTCAGCCATTATGGTTTATGCTCTAGCTTTTTCTTGGTACTTAACGTTGTGTCCGCCTCACGGACGGGTTGGAACTTTGGCATGGCGCCATCTTAGGGCGCTAATGGAACTTTAGCATGTCGCCATCTTGGGGCGCTAATTATTTCTGTTTAACGTGTAACTTACTTAAAATAATTATTCTGCTTGCTAAAGGTTAAAAGGTTTGTTACGATTGTAAATTTTTTTATATTGTTATTCAACTCGGGGGGCGCGAGCCCGTGCACCCAGCACATTGGTCATTATAATAATAATAATTTAGATTGAACTAATTTGATTAGGAACTATTGTAACAGGTTAGGTTTAGGTTAATCATTTTCTCTGTCGCGCCTTATAATGGCGGCCTATTATAAAACTTTATACTTTTGTCAATGTAGTGTTACCATCACCAGGTCGTGTAGACATATATATATATTACTTGTATTTAACTTTCCTGCTAGGTTAGTCGCCTTCTGCGAGGGTCAATGTAATTATGACTACGTTGGTATTAATTGTTCTGTTTTCTCTTAACGACTTGGGGTCTTGCCCCTTTATTTATTGTTTATTTCGGCCCTTATCGGCCAGTCACTCGACTTTCCTAGAGTGCCTCGCTCTTGTATGTCTGCGAGTTGTTTGTAGAATAAAATAAACTCTCTTGTAACTAACCTACCTTTTATTTATTGTTATATGAACCTATCTGATCATATGAAGGGGGGGTTACATGATGAACTCTTTAACGTATTTTTTATTACAATTTTCTTAAGTGTAAATGGATGGAGAGAGTTTCTCTGAGACAAATATTATTAGAAATCCTTAGATTAGTTTTATTAAATAAGGAATATATTATTATTTTAATTTAAAATCTAATATCATATAATAAATCATTGAAATAAAAATTTAAATTATATACATATTCTGTTTAGTTTAAGAGTTTCTTTTATTTATAAGGTGTTAGGAATTATCTAGTAGCCAATATTAAAACTATATTTTATCTGTTATAAGCATATTTAACAATAAAAAATAAATTTTCTTAATTTAAATTGGCATTTAATTCTTAATCTATTCTTAATAATTAGAACAAATCATGTAAAAATCTTCCAATATGTCTCAAACATTAATTCCCTCATATGTATAAGTTAGAGGATAAGATGGTTGCCTAAGATACCTCAGACTTTAATAAATTATATTTATGAACATGAGAAAACCCTCATAGTTTATAGGTATCCTACTATCATATTTTGGTATTGTTTATTGCAGATTATTATCATTTATATCCTTTAGTAAGATTATCACCGAACTTTAGTGACATTTGAGCTTTTTTTGGTATGGGGGTAGGTTATAGTCTTGTAGAAAGTATTATTAAATTACAATTTTTTTTAAGTTGGCTCATATCTTGTATATTGCTTTCAGAAACCATATTATGTTGAAAGTTTGATAACTATAATTAAACAAGTTATAAAGAAATGTATTACATTTGTTTGAATGACGTACTTTGTGTAGAAGTATTAAAGAAACAAATACCCAAAGCTATTATTTATGCTTTTTATAGAGGATTACTCCATCTAGATATAATAAAATCTCACTTTTGTAGCCGATGATTTTCGCACGTCCATCATAGACTCTGCCTTAAAATATTAATGAAGAATTACCATGGGCATGGGATGAATCCTGGTTAGCTCAGTGGTAAAAGCATTGGCGTATTAAGAAAAGGTCCCGGGCTATATTCCCGTGCCCATGTGTCATTTTTCAATTTTCAGAATAGAAGTAATATGTTCAAATGATAATTTAGGTTATAGACTTGTAGGAAGTACGGTATCTCCTAAACCCTGATTTTAGTAAGAATCCCAATCTGTAAGGCCATAATACTATCATATATTAGTATGTTAGTAGGATGAACGGCCATTTAAAATGGAAGTAGAAATCCCTTTCTATATTTTTTTTTATCATACCTTAACACTACTATAGGGTAGGATTCTGGTAAGAGATAAAGCCTTCCAAACAAGCTTCCTTCAAAAATCATATATATTTACCTGCATCAACTTATTTAAAGAAAAAACTCCCCACTCTCAAACTTTGTTATGCTCCTCAAACCCTTTACTAACACATTTATTTCATTTAACTAATCACACATTGTTGTACCATAATATATTAAATCAACTAATGAACGATGTCAAAATTTCACTTTGCCTTGTATGGGTGTAAGAGAGATAGAGATATCTGAAGGTTTACTTCTTTCTTACACAATGGTATGCAGACGAGAGCTCGAAAATTTCAGCCACAAAATGTCCATTCATTTATATTATTGAGATCATAGGCCTAATAGAATAGTACAATTCAAAGGACCCATTGTAATATGGTGAGTTTTCTAAGAAATTTTTTTTAAAACTATTTAGAATTCTTTGACATTTATTTTGCTACCATCGTAAATTTGCTTCTGTTGTTGCTTTAATTGCTAGAAAACATAAGAATTATAATAATTTGACAAATTAACAATTCCGGAAGGATGCACACTAAGATCAAAGAAATTGAAAGCTTATATAATTTAAAAATAAAATAACTCACAGAAGTACGTTCGGTGCCTATCTAATAGTTAGGAGGTAAATATTTAAAAGTACCCTATGAAACAATATGCCACCAAAAGTAGGCCTATTGTTATATGCCACTATAACATTATGCTATTTTGTTGATGGTAACTGCCCCGTGTTTGGGCGGTATTTGTACCATTGGAATAATACACAATTATTAGGTTAGATGTGATTTTATTTAAATATCACCATTGTCTTGATCTTAAAACTGATCATGTCGTTAACAATTTCGAGACGCGACTAATAAATAACACGACCTTACGTATCGAAGGCTGGAGTGACAGACACAGTCACAGTAAGGGTGCTAGTGTCAGGGCTAGTGAGCCAGTGCACATTTATTTCACCACGCATAGTATATAACTCGCTTCGAAAGAACTTTCTAGAAGATGGTGTTAAAAAAATTTAAATACAAAAAAACATCTCGATGGCAGTAGAATGTCCGAGAGCTGGAAGCTGCCTCAAATTACCTTTTAAAATTTCTATTCGATCTTTCCAGAACAGGAAATTATTATTTATTAAAAATCTTAAATTGTCATATTGACTCAGCTGTCACGCACTCTGACGTCACTTATCAGTGGCTCGTGCCTTCTTAGAAGAAGAAGTGCTTTAAGCGCCACGTAATATATTATAAAGTTCAAATAAAATTAGGACGATATTATTGTCAATGCTTTCCCATATTCTTTAGGGGCAAGTCAGTAACATTACACCATAATTAATATTTGTATTACTATAAGCAATCCCAACGGACAAAAACCTAACCTTACAGTTGAAAACAATATATTTGTAACGGGCTAACCAATTTAACCTTGTACTGCTCAAAATTGCTGCACTTAATCATTGGTCACGAACACATTTATTATTCCCTAATATAAATGCAAGTCTATTAATGTATAATTCTCCATGTGTTACATACCACGTCTCGGATATTTCATGGAATAAGGCCGGCACCATCAGAAGGGTTACCCTCCCTCACCATTCCCAAAACACTGCACATGACCGGTCTGAGCATCGACAACGATTGAAGGCAGCGCGTGGCCTGCTCGTGATGTGGAGCCTTGTTTACTTGGGGCTACTTGACTGGCACCATGTAGTGGGAATGCTCCCACCTTCTTTCCTTCCTATGATGCTTTGTGTTCAACCACTATAAAACTCTATAGCTCACTAGACAAAAATACAGTTACAATTATTCATCCCCTCCAGGATAGTCGACACTCTCCGAATTTCTCTCTTCAAATCAACTTCACGCAACCTATGATCACGATGTTCACGCCGAGGGATCGACCCACCGCTGAAAGTAATATTAAGTTTGATAATCGTTCAAGTCCGTGGGGATAGGGGCTCTATGGCCGGGCTCGAGTCTTAGGTTTTTTTGTTGTTTTTTTTGTATAAATTGTTAATAGAATTAACTTTTCTCATTATTAATGTTCATTGTTCTTTAGGTTAGCTTTCTATGACTTAGCTCACTTACGTGAAGTCATTTAGTACTTCTCATGTTTTTTGCTTGGTCTTTAAGACTAGCAATTTAGACGAGAATGATTCCCACACTCTAGCCCCTATCACCATGGTATAGTCAGTGAGGAAGTTAGTCGACTTAGTTTACTTGACGTGAAGTCATTTAGTACTTCACATGTTTTCTGCTGGGTCCTTAAAACCAGCAGTTTAAATGGGAATTATTCCCACACCTCAGCCCGTATGACAATTTCGTAGTGTGCGAGGCTGTTAGTCGGGAAAGGGGATGTTCAAATTGTTTGGGGCCTAATAGCAATACCTAGTCAGTTTATTTAACTTGTGTTGGTTACCAGTTTCGGTGATCAACTTGTAGGTCATTTCTGCCCTTCTGGTGTGGCTTGCATTTATCTCGCTTGAATGTATTTCTTCCTTGTGGGGACCGGGTGTTTCCCTCCTTGTTGTTTACCACTCAGGTTATGCATTTAACGCTTCTGGCATAAACCAATTGGCCATGCGCCAGCTCATGACCAAGTCAGGCTGAGAACACTGAATTAGAACTTACCCTGTACTATTAATTGACGTATATTTTCGGCCGATCTATCTATGCCTGAAGCCGACTGCCAACAGATCGGAACTTGAATAACTTAAATCTGTCTAATTAGTGGGCGCTGCACGCCATACTCACGCTTAGAGAGTATGTCATTTAACAATCTGTGTGGTTAATTAGCATGGACAAGTCTAAGGTCTTTCTCAGTATATATTGGTTTGGTGTCCTGAAAATGTTCTATGTCTTCCTTTTGTTACATTAAACTGATTTGTTAAAATGCACTCATATATTTTCCTTTCAAGTGTTTCCTATCATGTTTATTTACCTTGTTAGCAATCGCTGTTCTGGTGTTAATTAGAGTAGCGGTTCATATGTTTAATGAAATTGTGGGATCCTGAAATATCTTGCAATAAAATAGGCATGTAAGCTTGCTGTACTCTTTTAATTTTTAAACTACCAAACTACAATAATTTTAATATTCTAGTTTTGTTATCATTGGGATTTTTTTTAATAGGCTAGATTGTATAATCCCACTCTATGTGTACTGTTCCCACGATATAACCATAGAGACAATAGTTTCATTACTTAAGTTAAACAATTTTGATAAATTAATTGTAACTATATATTAATCCGAAAGGGTTGTACGACACTGTGCAGAGACAAAACAAAAAAAAACTATGTTAGTTTGATGATGAAAATGTATTTCGGCAAATAAAACGCACTGTGAACTTTATTTAGGTAATATTGTATTTTTAAGAATAGTCAGCATAGTTGTAATTATATTGATTTTTCCGTCTTTATTAATATTTAGAATTATATTTTAAAGTAAACATTCTCATATTTCTTCTTTTCAGCTAAAAAATTCATCTTTTATAAACGACAATCATGTTTCTATTTTCTTTCGTTTAGCTGCACGTGTTAGAAGCATGGTTTATTTCCTGGTTGTATTAAGCAGTATTTAAGAATAGATGCATAATAAAGCCGTGTCAATTTTTAATTTTAGCGCTCAGATAGAATAACCCCATTGGTCGATGGAAAGAATCAATAGTGACCTGGATTTGAGAGTAAAATGCTATCGGGTGGACAGACCCAAGCTTAGCAAGGCACCATAGTTGTGTAAAAGAGTCCCTGCTGAAACGTCTAATCGTATATCCATGTGTCTAATTTTAAACTAAGTTAATTTAAATTACTTTACAATAAAAGTTAAATATTTTAGTTCTATTATATTTAGAAAGAAAAATAACTGGTAAATATTAGCCGGGCTTAGTAAGCTGATGATTGTTTGTGTATTTATTCCTTCACAAAGATTAGTATAAAAACCTCCAAAATCTTACATCTATCTTGTTCTTGAATATTTTGTGTTGATTCTATTTCTTTCATTAATAGATTAAACAGCAATATTTACGTTAGGTTTATACCAATTAAATACATAGGCCTATATAATTGCTATTTTATTTATCAATAAGAACACAGCATACATGTGTTTGCAAAACATTAGTGTTTACTTTGTTAAACAATGGGTAAGTTTAGTTTAGTTTAGTTTTTCCTAATTAATTTAGTTGTGCTAAATTAAGAAATTTCTAGTGATCTAGTGAAAATAATTATTAGTAATGGCTGCTATTTTCAATTAGACAGTTTTGTAAAAAAAAAAAATTACAGCCAAATGTGAAAGAGTTGATGGGTGCTTTTCAGTGTTTAAAATTATGAGGTTTTTCATAACAATTTTTTACACAATATTAAAAAATTATTTTGGAAATCTAGAAATACTTCATGCCTCTATAATTTTAATTTGTGTTTAAACTTCCTGTATTTCACATTTGTTTAAAAATAATTATTTTAGAAAAATCGTCAAGTGAATAGAATCTAATAAGAGCTGAGCATTTTTAGTAAAAAAATAATAAAAATAGTAATATAAGAAAATAATATTAAAAGTAGTAATAAAAAGTCACACAAATAAGGTACCTACTGATCGGAAATTTAACCTATAGAAGTACTGGCGAGTCTCCTAGATGGCAGCACATATGCGGAAAACGTGTCACAACAAATTTATGATTGACTTTACAGATCTTTAGTGAGTAATTGATCTGTGCTTTTCCGCACGTTTATTTAAACAGTTTTTCTCGTATCATTTAGTCAATCCATTTCTGTTAGATTTTACGTTTGGTACAGTTTTTTCAGTTATTTGAGCGTTTAACCTCAACCATGGAATATGAATGTAATGAGGAAGATAATGAGAGGTCCGAGCTATTGCCTTTAAGCATTGCAGTGCGAAATTCGACCCTTTAAGTTTACCTTTCATCAAAGAAGAAATAAAGGTATAATTATATTTATTCTCTTTGTGATCATTATACATGTTTGCGAATTAATGTAAATATTTAATTTTGTTGGTAGAAGGTGTTATTCCATCATTAACACCACCAAATAAAGTATGTGTATAGCACGCTTTATCCAGTCTATTATTTCCAAATGTGTTTTAAGATTTGTTTGAATGAATTTATTAAAAGTGTATAATAAAGTGAATAAACGAAACATTTTATTATAACGATTAAAAAGAGTTCAAAATTGAATGGATATAGCGTTCTAAAGCCAACATCAGTAATAGTTGCACTAAATATGCTTTATGAATTGGTAGGTAGTAGGTATATAGCCTTCCAATTTTAGTTTAAAATAATTTTTTATAAACATTAGTAGGTATTTTCTTTAATATTTATTTATATACGTACTAGTGACCTTTTGACCATATTGTTAAAGTTTTTTTAAAAGCATAGTGATTGCATTCTGTTCAGGGTCCCTTGCAAGAGCGTATTGCACATTTATACTATTTGATGTGAATAAATCTTTAACACTTTGACACAGACTCAACCCCATTCTAACATCTCATGTTATCAAATTTCCTGTCGAACTTAGCTTCCACCATAGAGACATATTTTATAAAGCATGCATCAACTTCACTTTTTAAGAATAAAGACCAAAACAAAGTGACATTAATGACAAATGATACAAATCGTTTCTCCTGTCATGGGTGGTAGGAGTAATTTTTCCACAAAAATCAGCAGACGTATAGTGAGGGATTTAGTCTCTTTGCCTTACGATCTTCAGGTAGGCACATTAGAAAAGGTAGTCTAGTTTGCGCTCCTTCTAAGACAACCTCCCCCTCCCCCCACTTTCTATACAGTGTTAACAGAAAATATTTAGCATTGTCCCATTTGACTGTGTATCAACTCGGGAGGGTTCAAAATTACATTATCTATGTCTGCCGAGCACTTGAACTTGATAAAGTAAATGTTTTCCAATGAATTTACTTTTCAGAATCATTGAGTTATCTTTCATAACCACTACACAAGTATTCTTGAAAATAACAGACATAGCTTTCTCTTCCATTAGCTTCTAATAAAGTAGTTTATAAACTTCTTGGACCCACCTCGGTGGCGTAGTTGGCTAACGCGCTAGTCGGTTGAGCTCGACTGCTGAGGACGGGGAGATCAAGGTTCGAATCTCGGTCGGGTGAACTGGGGGTGGTTTTTCCTAAATGGTTTTCCACTCTCCCTCCACACAAATGCGGGTTCACTTCCTCTAATTTGACCTTCCCAATTCCTAATTCATTAGCGTAATTGTACTTAAAGCGTATAACCCGAACTGGTAGTAAGACGAGGTGCTAAATAATAATATAAACTTCTTGGTATGCCATCTCTTGTTATCAATAATAAACAATATTTTGGGTTTGCATCAACCACTTTCCCAACTTTTATAACATTAATGGTGACCTGGTGTCTAGGGGTAAGGTGTCAGACTTCTGTGCTGGCGGCCAGGGTTCAATCCTCGGTCCCGGCACAGATTTATCTGATTACCAAACCCTTCCTTCACCTCTGACAAAACGTGTATTAATCACACTTGTGAATGTGGGGAATGCCAGGCCTCCACCGTGGTTCGGATTCCACGTTAAACTGTAGGTCCTCCTTTCATCTCACAATCACCCTTTCATTACACATTAGCGTAAGTGCGTATAACCCGAACGGGTAGTAAGACGCGGTGCTAATAATAATAATAATATAACATTAATATTGTGATGTACCAATGTATCGTTCACTTTTTAACATGCTGATTATATCAGAACGTGAGAATTAATATGAGTGAGAGGGAAATGGTACCTTACCTAATTTTACCGGGAAAAGTATTTGCAAACCTTCCAGGGTTGTTGTTTTTTTTTTTTTTTGTTTTTTTTTACTACATGACAAAATCGGCATGGTGATCGAAAACTTTACTTCCTCTCAGAAGGAAGTTGTACTATAGAATTCTATTTCTTGGTAAAAATCTGCTGACCCCGGCTGTATTTGAACTCTTGAACATCAAGTGAAATGAGCACTTTTCTCAAGACCACCGAGGTAAAAAAAAAAGTACTTCCCGCAAAATTACTGAACTTTAACTTCATGATTATCTTGATAGTTAAACTTTTGTACATACAGTAGCCCCATGGCTTCTTTGGTGCTGACTGACAGCTCACAGCTGACTTATGACAGTCAACATTTAGGTATATACCTACATTTTGACCGTCAGAAGTGACAGCTGCTAAACACATGTTT
Organism: Timema cristinae; assembly: GCA_039000515.1. Classification (NCBI taxonomy): domain Eukaryota; kingdom Metazoa; phylum Arthropoda; class Insecta; order Phasmatodea; family Timematidae; genus Timema; species Timema cristinae. The sequence goes on along the minus strand of JBCFYV010011172.1, from coordinate 8,548,558 downwards.
TTGAAGATCATATGGTTCGGCGTAGGGATACACAATTTGGTCTGGTAACTTTTCAAAGCTTTTAACTGTCAGCTGTGAGCTGTCAGTCAGCACCAAAGAAGCCAATGGGGCTATTTTAACATTTAGAATTTCCATGCATTTTTGATCGTCCCTTAACTCATTCAACTTAATACTAGAGAATGCATGGTCAGGCTGGGTTGAATCAAGATTACCAACATTTTCCCTTAATCTTTCTTCTTCTAATAAAAAGATCTTTTTAAAAATATTCAGGGTTACTTAATGGATTAGCAGGGCTATTCTGACCGGACAGGAACTAATTGACGACGTCGCGTCGGGACGATCTCGTGAGGTTCCCGACATATGTGAGTCTGTCCGGTCAGCTAGTTGGCGACATGACTGCATCGTCGTGAAATCTGTCTCTGTTGCTTATTTACGAGACTCTCTACCTCCTCGTTAACTTACCGACTTTAATGGCGTCCATTATTTACTTTTGATTTTTATATATTTGATTGTTTATTTAAGTTTTTATATTATCTAATTTAGTTAGGTAAGGGTTTATTTTGGTGTGTTTTAGAGTTTATTAATTTTTAAGTGGGATTTTTATTTGTATTTGCATCATAGATTTTCAAAACAGTTGTTTTAAAGTGTTAGGTTAAGGCTGAGCAATAATTTAAATAACGTGTTAAGTTTTAAATTGTTTCTTGTGGTCGATATATATTCTATATATTCCGTAGTTTCTCATCTTAATAAATATCGGGCACCATACAAACTGCTCGACACGCTATAAAAAATATTTGGAAGGCTGGGTGGGTCAAGTGGACGACACGACTTGGACCAACTGCTAGACAAGCTCATGTATAGGAGTACAAAGTGATAGACAACCAACCTGGTTGACACGAGAGGACCAACTGCTCGACAAACTTTGATATCATCCAGTTAAGAGTGAGCTAAGTGACAGAACAGTTAATTCAATACACGCTTGTCCTTGTTTACACTCAAATAATTCCCCCCAACCCGTCAGCTTAACCTCACACTACTTGACATATTTTTGTAGGGTTTGCTAAAGTAAGAATGTAGGTGAAAATAACTCGAAATAATGATGACCTTATAAAAGAATATCACGAATTGAATTGTTTTCTAACAGATCTAAAGATTTTGCTTAAAATGTATATGTAGGTATTGTTTGCCTAAATAACACTGGATGCTAGGTGTAAGTATTGTTTGACCTCCTAAATAACACTATGCTAGGTGTAGGTATTGTTTGACCTCCTAAATAACACTATGCTAGGTGTAAGTATTGTTTGACCTCCTAAATAACACTGTATGCTAGGTGTAAGTATTGTTTGACCTCCTAAATAACACTATGCTAGATGTAAGTATTGTTTGACCTCCTAAATAACACTATGCTAGGTGTAAGTATTGTTTGACCTCCTAAATAACACTTTATGCTAAGTGTAAGTATTGTTTGACCTCCTAAATAACACTATGCTAGGTGTAAGTATTGTTTGACCTCCTAAATAACACTATTCTAGGTGTAAGTATTGTTTGACCTCCTAAATAACACTATGCTAGGTGTAAGTATTGTTTGACCTCCTAAATAACACTGTATGCTAGGTGTAAGTATTGTTTGACCTCCTAAATAACACTATGCTAGGTGTAAGTATTGTTTGACCTCCTAAATAACACTTTATGCTAAGTGTAAGTATTGTTTGACCTCCTAAATAACACTTTATGCTAGGTGTAGGTATTGTTTGACCTCCTAAATAACACTATGCTAGGTGTATGTATTGTTTGACCTCCTATATAACACTTTATGCTAAGTGTAAGTATTGTTTGAGCTCCTAAATAACACTTTATGCTAGGTGTAAGTATTGTTTGACCTCCTAAATAACACTGTTTGCTAGGTGTAAGTATTGTTTTGTCTCCTAAATAACACAGTTTGCTAGGTCTAAGTATTGTTTGACCTCCTAAATAACACTATTCTAGGTGTAAGTATTGTTTTACCTCCTAAATAACACTATGCTAGGTGTAAGTATTGTTTGACCTCCTAAATAACACTTTATGCTAAGTGTAAGTATTGTTTGAGCTCCTAAATAACACTTTATGCTAGGTGTAAGTATTGTTTGAGCTCCTAAATAACACTTTATGCTAGGTGTAAGTATTGTTTGACCTCCTAAATAACACTGTTTGTTAGGTGTAAGTATTGTTTGAGCTCCTAAATAACACTTTATGCTAGGTGTAAGTATTGTTTTACCTCCTAAATAACACTGTTTGCTAGGTGTAAGTATTGTTTGACCTCCTAAATAACACTGTTTGCTAGGTGTAAGTATTGTTTGGTCTCCTAAATAACACTGTTTGCTAGGTGTAAGTATTGTCTGACCTCCTAAATAACGCTGTTTGTCACACTGTCTAATAAGGTTTTAGAGTAGCTTGAATAAGAGTAATCATTCCGGCTGAGTGGTTTGGACTTGTGATTTTTACATCTAACTTGTACACAATGCGGGATTATTTCATCTTAACTTAGCTCCTTATTCTAACCCATTAATAAACCTGCTGCTAACGCAACATCAACAAAATGTTCTTAGCTTCGATGGTTGATGGTCTAAGGCGTCATTCTCAAAATAGACTGGACTGTCAATGACGGGGATATCAGGCTTCAAATCCAGCCGGGTGTATGGAGGGTGATATTTCATTAATGGTTTACATTCTCCCTACATGCAAATGAGAGTACATATCTTATAATAACATTTCTTCTTTAATCCATTAGTGCAATTAGATTTTTTTTCTAACACTGTGTCTTACCACCTGTTTGGGTTATACGCTTATTTACTAATTATGTTAATGTGTTGAGAATGAGGAAGATTAAATTTATATATAGTGCACCTGAATTTGCGTGGTGGCAGAGTGGAAAGCCTTTTAAGAAAAATCACCCTCACTGTCCCTGGCGGAATCGAACCCTGATCATAAGCTACCAACTTAGTTTCTGGCAGTTGCTCTTTTATATAAGATTTTATTTCATCTTGCTAGTTCCTAAAGTATGATTTTACCATTTATAACAAAACGTTTGTCTCCTTTCCTCAGATCTGATAACTCGTTTCATTCAGAGAAACATTCTTTATTTTCAGATACCATATTGTATGTATCAAAACCTTTTATTTATTCGAAATGATAACTAAACTAGTGTTAGAAAATAAATTTTGAAGAGTGCAATGTGTAAGTAAATTATTAAAATTAAATACACAATGGCTTAAGTTTATACACATATAAGTGAACCTCACCCTTTATGGGCTAGTTAAATCTAGGGTGTCGGGAGGGCAGCAATTTCTAGGAGGATCCAGACCATCCTTATACCCAACTTTCTAAGCCCATGTTTATCACTTTGTTAGTTTTGAAATAACTTGTCCGTCACTTGAGCCACTCTTAACTGGATTCATCTCGATGTTTGTCGAGCAGTTGGTCCTCTCGTGTCGACCGCTTGGCTGTCTATCACTTTGTCCTCTTATATGGGAGCTTGTCTATCACATGGTCCAGCTTGTGTCGATCACTTGGGGTCCATGTCGTTTCTGCGTGTCTAGCAGTTGGTCTTTTTACAGATTTGTTCTCTCGTGTCGATCGCTTGGTTGTCTATCACTTTGTATTCCTATACTTGAGCTTGTCTAGCAGTTGGTCCAAGTCGTGTCGGCCACTTGACCCACCCAGCCTTCCAAATAATGGTTTTCATTTTGTCTACCGGTTGGTTGTCTATCACATGGTCCAGCTCGTGTCGTTTCTTCGTGTCTAGCAGTTTGCTGTCTACCACTTTGTCCTCTCGTGTCGACCACTTTGTTGTCTATCACTTTGCCTGCTCCCTAAATACAGTATGCCATAAATTAAGCCCATGCCCAAATGTTATTGGTCACAATGTCCCCAGTACCTTGCAAACCAAAAAGCAACATCAAATTAACATAGGTTTTTTGTTATGTATGTGAATAAAGAATAAAATGTTTATCAATGTTTTAGTTGACATCCCTTTTGTGTATTTTTACAGTTTTTCTGATATGATATTGAAACACTGAATTTCATCTTATAAATAAAAGTGGGTAACTTTGTATAGGTAATTATTTAATTGTACAATAGGCCTACCTACTAGTTTCATCTTAGTTTGAATTTTTCCTACATATTAAGCTCACCTACTATTCATTCTACACAAATTGTAAAATTAATTATAAATCGTACCATTTTCAAACATTTGATTAAGAAATGTTTATTTATACCAACTTAAAAACCATTCTAGGCCTAACTTACTAATGGTGATTGTTGTAAATTTTCTAGTTCAATTAACATAAAACCATTACATAAAAAGTACAATAGTATGTCCCATACAGTTTATTTTATTAAAAGAAAACAAAACTACAATCAAAAAGCTTCCCTTGTCCTCCCTCGTCTGCGGTAGTTCAATATCATCTGAAACAAAACTGCATGATAAAAACAAACATCCTTGGATACATGGCATTTTAATATAATAGGGAAGGTATGAATAAGATATTTAAGAGGAAATGCACTTGCATTAGCATGGAAAGAGGGTGGAAAAAATACTATATAGGCTTGTGTAGGATTCAAACCTCTATTCATAAACTGCAACAAAATACAATCAATTTGTAAAAATAACAAACAACATAGCCTAAAGTATTAATATTTACACTAAGATAGTGGTGATCCAAGCCAACTGAATATTGGAGTGCCTAAAATTGGAGGGTTTCTACACTAGATTTAATAAGATTGTAGACTGAATTTTTCATAATATATTTAAATGTTTATGTGTATTTAAGTATGGAATATTCTTTTATACACAGAGCCTTATTACCTCTCAAAGATATTGCGATATTTACACTGATGACATTAGGATGAGGGAAGTAAACATGAGAAGAAATGTGTCTACATTGTATGAAGGGAGATTGAAAGTATCCTAACTAGACTTGGTTATAATCTGAACCCTCTCTCTTTCTCTGACAAACCTGACAATGTTGATGCTTTAGCCCATGTACGCAATGATGTAGACTAGATATTTTTTACATTTTTATAACCAAGCACAAAGATACAATTTACCTATCAGTTAAAGCCTATTTGTGACTACCAGTTTAATTTCATCAATTAACTTTATATAATTCCTTTTAAAGTTAATGATTTCAAAGGTATTTTACATTTATCAATTTTAATCAATCACAAACAAGGATATAGAAACAATTAGGGATAATGTGCAAAATACAGTGTATAAAACACACTTTTTTATTATAAAATAATAAATAATTTAAAACAATAATTCTACTCAAGAGCAAACGGCGAATCAAATGATACTTAAATTATAATGATGGGTATTGACATTTTTTTTCACTTTTGCAAAACTTAATCAACGCACCAAAACATCAGAAAATGTAGCTATTGATGAACATATTGTTTTTTTACCTGTATGGTTTTGGGTTTATACAATGACTTAACATTATCACCTCTATATTATTTATTTGATTACTTCTGTTCAAAATTGTTATTTATGTAGGCCTATTCATGAAAGGTTAGGTCAATTTATTGGTAAATACTCCAATAATAAAGTATTAAAATAGGGATTGATTTTTTTTATCATTACAAGCTAGCCCAAACTAACAAAACCCAACCTTCCAATCATAAAAAACATGACTTTGGTGTTTGGTTTAAAAGTTATTATTCATTTGTTTCAATTATAGGCCTAACAAATATTTTTAATAATTATTATAATTTTAATATCATTGATTTTCCATATCCTTTTGAATAGAATGATGGTGTTAAATTATTTATTATTTTATATAGAAAACAGAGTCCTATATATACCTGTTTCCCTGAATAAAATAAAATGTATTGGTTTTGTGGCACTTTATGTTTGGTAAAACATTCGATAAGTTACCATACCATTTATATATATACTAATATTAACTTATAACCGGTATATATGACAAATAACCTAGGATAATTATTCAATTTTAGCAACCTACTTAACATATTTGTTTTTAGTAGTAATGCAGCCCACTTTTGTCAATAATAAAAAGGATTATACATTATAAGCTAACCCAACTAGTCCTACAAGAACTTGTAGCTTAGGTGTACTTAAGTTAAAACATCTTAATAAAGATTAGCAGTCTTTTAAATATAGTTTTTGTTTCGAAAACTAGTGCTTCATTAACAACATCACATTATAATACTATGCATAATCAAATAGGACTAGTTTAAATTTGTTGAATATAATTATTATTAAAAATGGCGTTGTTATCATCACGTATTGCAGAGAACAGTCTTTTTATACCTCATGAATCATTGAGTATTGCTAAGTGTTTTTTCATGCTTATTAATAAAATCATCAAATGGTTGGGTTATATATGGATTTTAAATTTCTTCTATAGCTGAACTCAGAACATAATTTTCCAATTGTTTTTAGGTAGATTGCATTGAATTATTTATTTAGCTGTAGGCTTGTGTTTTATTATAAAACAAAGTGAAGTGGAAAAGTTACAACACAATACACAAAATATGATGCAACCATAAAAATGTTGTCGGACAGTGCTTTCAATTGGTACAGCTAGAATTGATCTTAAATTCAAATATTGTTATGTAATATTGAAAAGTTTATTCACAGAGAATAGGTTGTCAGTTTAGTCTCATTTTACCCACTGAGGTAAGAGTATTTACGCTTTTATGTTTCACACACCAAGTACATTTATTTCTTGTCTACCTAATGCCGGGATCACGATCAACTTAACGTAAAGGACCTCCTCGTGTGTTTAAATGGAAGCGATCACGATGCACTTAACTTAACGTTGACTTGCAGTTAAAACGTAAGAGATGTCTTGGGAGGTCTTTTACTTTACTTTACGTTACTTGAAGGGTATCACGTGATCTAGCCAGCCAATCATTATGCGAGTGACGTCAACAGGGCTATTTAGTAATTAATGTGTTGGTATTATTACCCATGTTTACTCTTTAGCATAAGTTCTAGTGATCAAACATTGAAACAAAATAATTAAACTAAAATAGGGAACTAAATTTATCAAAGTTTGATAATAGGTATTTATTATATTGATTGAAAACTGTAAACATTCACAGATCATCACTTTACAAATAGTACAAAACCATAGATCATACTCGAGAATGCATATGTTTGGCTCGAGTTGTTACGTTAAGTGAATCGTGATCACACATAAGGTAAGTTAACTTTAAGTGAATGTTACGTTAAGTTGATCGTGATCCTGGCATAATGTATTTTGTTAGTAAGCAAGTCAAGTCCACACAGTAAGTTTTAAATTTAAATCTAAGCTTATTTTCTGAAAATTGATTAAAGTTGTTATATTAAGGCTCTAGCACCGGCGGGTTAATTTTATTTTAACCCCAGGTATGTAAACGGGAAAACCTACAAAGATATTAAACGAGTGAAAGCAAAGATAATTATGGAGATAAACAAATAGGTTTTAATGAGATCAGTAATATCAACACATACATTAAAAATAATACAGGCACTATCCAGTTAGTGAAGTTTTAGGTTAAATATGAATCCCTAAAATTGATAACTCCTAAGCGAGTTACCTAGTGTTCCCACTCAATAGTTGTCAAGGTAGAAAGTGCCAACATTAGTACAACAATAGCAAATCCCTGGTTATATTGGTATGGGTAGCCTCCCCATTAGAAACAAAACTGCCGCATTAGTCAATAAACAATTACACTTATAAGAATACCCTACACTACAAGTTAACCAGTTAACTTGGTTAAATAAGCTAACAGCCTTACTATAGGGGAAGAAGGTAACCCATGCTAGTGAGGCAAGCATTATTCATTTCAATTCAGTTCCAAGCTGCACAGTGCTTATTCAGGCTAAACTGTAGACGAAAGTTCCAATCCAGGGTTCTAGGTCAAGCACTTAATGACCCAGCAAATAACCAATTGGTCTGAGCCAGACTCGAGGTGATCAAACCCAGAAGGGGGAGACACGTCCTCACAAAATGACGATATCAAAATTAGTAACAAATGCGAGCCATGCCTGAAGAGAAATATGACCTACAAGTTGAACACCACAACACGGTGAACAACAATCATCAAATAGCTCTACAAATGCGAGCCATGCCAGAAGAGCAAAGAGATCCACAAGCTGAACAACACAATAAGGCAAACTACAATCATGGCGAGAAGCGCCTCAAGTAACTCCAGGAGAGCCGACCAACACCTAATAAGGCACTCTGCTAGGTCTGGAACAACCTAAACAGCCCCTTTTGTCTGAAGGTACTGACAACTACGACATGTTCGTGCAGGCCATGGAGTGGGACACACTACTATCTAAACTGTAGGTCTGAAGAGTTATTAATGCTCTCTTGAACAAGTAAGCTATTTATAAAACCTAACCACAACCATTACAGCCATCTACTCCCTAACAATACTTGATTACAATGCTGTGACAGCCTTCTTCCGCCGACCAGCAGGGCTATTATGACCATTCGACGCAAAGTTAGTTGCTACTGCTAGTTAGCTTCACTTTAGAGAAAAGATAGCGTTTGGGTTATTATGACCACCACACTTTGTATCGTCCTCTAGTTTTAGCTTCGACCTTGCTTCTAACGTTAACGCACAGAATAAAATCAGTTTGCGTCAACAGTTGGAAACACTTTTCCAAAGAATATTACCTTTTAAGAAGTTAGAGGCTAGAAATTGGGTAAATTTATTTCAAGAATGCTGGTATTCATGACTGAACGTTATTAATTTATTTTTATTTTCCCAAACAGCTGATCACAAGTCACATTATTTGCAAGAACGATTTAACCTAGCTTAATTTACTAAATCACTTGCATAATTTTTTTTGACGATTTGAAATTTAAAAAAAAACTAGGCCTACATTATTCAATACACATAACATATTGTAGTCAAAAAAATCATATGAGCTATGCATTAAAATAGTAATGTCACATGGGGAAATGAATAATTAGTATGAGAAGTTGGCTAACAAATAAACAAATGTTTTTGTAAGATGTATGCTTTACGACCCAATACTTTATTCTTCATATATTCATGTTGATACTGGAACAAGTGTTTTATTACGTTAATTAAAAATAATTTCAACAGTTTATAATGTAGACTTCTTATATTTAGGCCTATTTTAATTTAAAATAACTTTAATTTATAACTAAAAAAATATATGCCTTATAAAACTTTGTTTCAAAAACTACATTTATCAAAAAGTAGATTAATATTTGTTTGTATTTTGGCTTTCTTAGTAGGCCTATTTTAAAATAGTTCTCGATTTTGTCAAGCCAAAAATTGAACGTTCAAAGATAAAGGCCTACAGTAAGGTATTTTAAATGTTATGTTGTTTGATTGAGTTGAGGTTAGATAAAGAAAACTTCCTATCTATACAGTACTCCACTTGAACATATATAGGCCGACTTTGTGCTAATTTTATTAAATTACAGTTTTGGAAAGGTTTTCACGTTTGATATTGAATCAAATATGCGGTGTGAAGATCTTAGAAAATAAAACTAATTACTTAAAGTTGATGAAAGCGTTCAAGATCTCCCAAAAATTGTGTCCACACTGAATATTTTCGACAACTTAATGTTACTAAGAAAGACGACTCGTCCTACTAGGTTAACAAAAAAAGTGAATGAGAGGGTGGTTTGGATGGCTAAAAATAATAAAATGCATCTTTTACTTAAAGGGAATTATTGAGACTTTAGTTAAGTGATTAAGAATATAAGGATATTATATTTCTTTATAATGAGTTGTTTGCAATTTATTCACTTCAGTATAAATAGGTTTAACTACTAATTATTGGTTTCAGATAACTGCAAATATGCAAATATTAAGCTAGGCTGCAATATTTCATAGGCCTACAACTCACATTTATGTGGATAGTAACTACTACTGTATGTACGATTCAGTTTAAACATGATTACATCATTAAAGTTTTGTTGAGGCATCTTAAACATATAAGGCTTACGTTTTATTATTTTATCACCTGAATTATCAATGTGTTTATGGTGAATAGTAATGCATTTTGATAGTGTTATTTTTAAAATAAAATATTCTTTTAACATTCAGTGTAAGCGTACTATCCCCACTCTTGGCCTACATTATGATATAGGCCTATTTAAAGCTAGTTTATGTGAAACACACACAAAAAGTTTTGAGGTTATTATATTGGGTTAATGAGATGGCAAGTTTAAATAATGTAACACAAAACACCTAATAAATTACAAAAACTAGCAAACATAACCTTGTAACGCAAACCAAAGGACAAGTAAAATGTCTGCGCAACTTAGCGTCACGCTACTAGGAAAATATTTGCGCTCGCAAAGTGGTCGGCCATAATAACTTTTGACGCAAAGTCTAACGTCTCTTTGCTAATGGTCGCAAATTCGTTTTGCGTCGTGGTCATAATAGTTCTGCAGGCCAGTCCTTTGGTACCATCGTTCCTTCCTCCCTGGAGTCTTAAATGTATCTTGATTGAAGATACGCGTGACGTGTTGTATCCTGGGATAACAATGAAGTAATAACGTCTTGTCCTACTGATTCTGTCCAATACGTGTTTTTCCACACACATTTCTTAGACATTTAATTTCAACTGCATTTACCTTACTCTGTGTTTCTCCTGACACATTTCACATCCATACAACTATATTGGCGTTAACACACTTTTATTTACTGCCATCTTTGCCTCTCTTAATACTACATTCTTTGCAATAGTCCACATACTTCCAACTACTTTCTAATATGTATTCACCCGTCTGTCAATTTCACCCTCCATCCTTCCATTTTTACAGAACATTATACCAAGATACACAAGATCATTCACTTATTCTAACTGTTTTTCAATTATACTAAGCAGACAATCATATTCTGAACCCTCATTATCAAAAACTATCACCTTAGTTTTAGAAACATTAATACAAAAAGCCATTCTTCTTGTCGCGACATTCAAACAATTTAATACATTCTTTATTTCCCTTTCATTTATACTTTATTAACTGCAAAAAGCTGCACTCACATTTGCATTGTTTTTTGGCACTGACACCACATCCTCACAGGAATATCTGAACCGGTTATTCAAGAACACATTAAATAACCATGGAGGCATAGCACAACATTGTATAATATTTTTTTAAACATCAAACCATTCGCCTAAAGCTATATTCATACCAATGCAAGCTTGACTTCCATCAGACACTGCCATCATTGCATTTCGTAAACATGCATCCACATCAACTCTCGCAAAACATTTCATAATATACTCCTTTTCACATGAGCATACGCTTTCTCTCTAAAAAGTGTTTAAGCTACACTATAAATTATATCTTTAAGGCCATGTTTAATAAATTATATTAAATATATTTTTAATATCTTTGAGGTAATATTAACCTTTTTATGCCCGCAAAGGTCATTCTCAGTTCCTCATTAAAAAAATTAATCACATGTCACTGTGACCGCCACGAACTGCTAAAGTTGTCATGTGTCGAGATGTTTATCTGCATTTTTTACCATTGTTGGTGTCTAACTTTGTTTAGCACCAGAGTTCTATTAATATATGAATTGTGTGTTCCACTAAATCATCCAGGTCCAGGCCTACTCCTGTGAACAACTTTGATAGATTTTGTTGATTGTCATTTCTAATTTTATATTGATCTTACATATATGCATTTTGTTTAATATATATTTGTGTTGTATACCTACTTTTGTCACTGATGTAGGATGTCATGGTAGATCACAATTTTAACTTGTTAAAGTACATTGATACATATTCAATTGGCATAATATTACTAACTATATATTATTTTTATTATCTGCTATTGACCATAGAGTTTTAAGTCATTGGTCATCTTTGATGGATAATAAATAAAATTAACATACAAATAGATGGGAAACTTAAACTATCTATCCCAGGAACCTTTCGAATCTCATATAATAGTAATCTAGAGATTTTAGATTCAAAAGAATGAGAGAAAACACATTTAATTTTGTAGAGGATTTGATTGAAATCACAATTTTATTCATACAGTACACTATATAGACTATGTGAAATTAGATGTAAAATCACATTTTAAATCCAATAAATAACACTGAAATTATATCATTATAAAACTTATTAAAAGACTGTACTTTGTTATTTATAGCATAAAGAATAAAAGTAAAACTCAATTTTCATTGTTTCCTTAATATAGTTTTAATTTATTTGTGTTCCTTTAGCAATAATATTATATGCCTGGCGTTCCTTTTGTCTAGTAATTACGCTCATCAACCAAAGTTAAATGAGAAAATATCTTGAACGTCAACTCACATTATGCAACATATGGGAGTGGAGAGGAATGTTTGATAGATAGCGTGAATAGAGGGAAACAAGTGTACTGAGTGTGCCTGAAATAAGAACAAAAAAATATATATATTCTTTGACTTTTGCCTGCAATATCCTAAATAAAATAAAATTAACTTTAATATGAAGAAAAAAATTTAAAATAGTTTAGAGTAGGCAACAAGTGGGAAAATAAATAAAATTACTTTATCCAGATTTTTTTTGTTTATGATATTTAGACTTATTTAGTAAATAATCTAGTGTGTCTTTTTTTTTAATTTTTACATTTTTAATAAAAATTATACACTTTTATACATCCTAATAAAATATGAGTTGACGAATCTCAATCATTGTGTATTTTCCATAGATAATAATTTTTCGTTCACCAAAAAAAATCAAATTGAGTTTTAACATGTTTTATAATACACTTTTTATAAATAAACTGTATAGTGTATTGGTTTATTCCTATTGTTTACAGAATGAACCAGATTGCCATACAAATCAACTCAAACTGGAAAATACTATTGAATCCGTACTTCATTCTATTATAAAACCAGAGAAAACTTACAATCCACCATCCAGTAGTGTGTATGAAGAGTTTGATTATAAAGAAGAACTGTGTTTTGATGAAAGTTCTATTGATGATAATGAAAATAAAATAGAGTTTAGACAAAACTTTACCAAAGAAATCTATAAAAATTTGGGATTCCAAGTTAAAGATGAGCAATTAATGGACAATGCTTTTTTGAACAAAAAGCCAAATCATTATCAAAAAGATCACTCTAAATTCCTTAAACAATGTGATCGAGGACCTTACAAATGTGATGTTTGTAGCAAGAGTTTCAAAATTAAGAATACCCTTAGAAATCATATCGTTATTCATGGTGAAAAAAGGCCTCACAAATGTGACCTTTGTGACAAATGTTTCAAAGTGAAGTGCATTCTAAAAATGCATCTACTTTCTCATGGTGAACATAGACCTCACAAATGTAATGTTTGTGGCAAGTGTTTCAAAAAGAAGGATATTCTTAGATGTCATCTACTCTCTCATGGTGAACAAAGACCTCACAAATGTGGTGTTTGTGGCAAATGTTATAAAAGGAAGAATAACCTTACAATTCATATAATGAATCATGGCGGACTAAGACCTTTCCAATGTGAGGTTTGTGCTAAGTATTTCAAATTAAAAAGCATTCTTAAATCTCATCTTCTAGTTCATGATGAACAAAAAGCTCACAAATGTGATGTTTGTGGAAAGGATTTCAGACAAAAGAGCTCTCTTACAAGTCATCTAGTTTTCCATAGTGAACAAAGACCTCACAAATGTAATGTTTGTGGTAAAGGTTTCAAAAATAATAGCTACCTTAAACATCACCTCAGTATTCATGATGAACACAGATCTTGTAAATGTGATATTTGTGGCAAATGTTTCAAAAAGAAGGACTCTCTTAAAATTCATATAACTACTCATGGCAAATATAGTCCTCACAAATGTGATGTTTGTGGTGAGTGTTTAAAAGATAAACGCAGTCTTAAAAGCCATCTACTTGCTCATAGGGAACCAATACCTCACAAATGTGATTTTTGTGGTAAGTGTTTCAAAAATAAGTCCACTCTTAAAACTCATCTACTTGTTCATAGTGAACAAAGACCTCACGAATGTGATGTTTGTGGCAATTCTTTCAAAAAGAAAGACACTCTCAAAAGGCATCTTCTTGTTCACAGTGAACAAATATCTCACAAATGTGATTTTTGTGGTAAGTGTTTCAAAAATAAGTCCTTTCTTAAAACTCATCTACATGTTCATAGTGATTAAAGACCTCACAAATGTGATGTTTGTGGCAATTCTTTCAAAAAGGAATAATCTTTTAAAGCTCATCTACTTGTTCACGGTGACCAAATATCTCACAAATGTGATGTTTGTGGCTGGTGTTTCAAAAATAAAGTATCTTAAAACTCATTTACTTGTTCGTGGTGAAGAAAGACCTCACAAATGTGACGTTTGTGACAAATGTTTCAAAAAGAAGTGCATTCTTAAAACTCATTTCATTACTCATGGTGAACATAGACCTAACAGATGTGAGGTTTGTGGCAATTCTTTCAAAAAGAAAGACACTCTTAAAAGGCATCTTGTTCACAGTGAACAAATATCTCACAAATGTGATGTTTGTGGCAAGTGTTTTAAAATGAAGTGTATACTTAAAGCTCATAACCTTAATCATTATAAATAAAGACATTTCATATGTGATTTCTGTGGTGTTTGAAAGGAATTGTAAACTTTAATCTCATCTACTTACTCCTGTTGAAGAAATACATCACAAATAGTATGTTTGTATAAAATGTTTCTAACTATACAACAATCTTAAAACACATAGTACTCATAGCGCTAGCCTTTCCAGCACTTAAATAACACATAGTACTCATAGCGCTAGCCTTTCCAGCACTTAAATAACATGGCCTCTAATAATTCAAGAGCTCATCCGACCTATTCTTTTTTAAAGTAAATAATTTTATGGTTGTAACAATTTTCAATAACATGACATGGGCAGTGTCAAGAATTAAAACGTTCAACAATTTAGTGTATTTTCGATTACATTTTTCTTATGTATAAAAGGTGTGAGTGTTTGAAACAAACATTATTAACTTATACTTAGATCAGTTTGCATAAATAAGAAATATATTATTATTTTCATTTAAAATCTAGTATCATATATAATAAATCATTGAAATAAATAATGTAATGTAAAATTGATATGTAACTGTATAGATTAAGAGTTCACTTTCTTTCTAAGATGTTAGGCCTCATTAAGTTGTATGGGTCTATTCATTCATTTAGATTTCTTACAATATTGTTGATATTAAAATATTGTATTTGTTGTAGACATAATTTACAATTAAAAGATTCTTAATCTAAATTGTCATTTATTTCTTTATTTAGAACAATTCATGCAAAATATCTTCCAATAGGTCTCAAAAATGAATACCCTCATATGTATATGGTAGTGGATATAATGGTAGCCTAAATTACCTCAACCTTTAATAAATTGCATTTATAAACACGAGCAAACTATTATTATACTTTATATGTATCTTACTATCATCATATCTTAAGATTAGTTTATTGCAAATCACCCCCATTTATCATATTAATATTATAATAAGATTATCACTGACCTTTCGTGACATTTGAAAGTCCTTTTAGGTTCTTATTGTGCCCAAACTTTGATCCGCAAGGTCCCAAGTGCTACACCTGGCTCGACGGACCGCCTCTGTCCGGCGATATATTTCCACTCTTAACTAGATGCAAGGATTATGCAAGAAAGAGACAACTACTGCTTCATTGTTTTCATCATTATTTATTATCGCATTGTACAAAGCATTTATTTGCTGTCCCTCCTGCACGACTACCAATAAGTCGTCTTCGTTAACGAGCGGGTGGAGGCAGGTGCTCCGCTATTTACGGTGTAAACAAACGGTACACCCTCCTAGTCTCATTCCAAAAGCCCTTCGAGGAGAAGGAGACCTGTCTGTTTTTGAAAACTGTGTCCACCAAAATTCATCAAAATGATTAAAAAAAAACAGACGAACACTATTGATAATAATGACATAAAATATATCCCCTAATATTAACACACAAAAAAGTAAGTTTCCTCCTAAAACGTTTTCACAACAAGCCGCCAAATTCTAGTTAACAATACTTATTACTCGTAACATTATTATATATAAATCTAAAAGTACATAGTAAACATTTTTACTTTATCGTTATCTTAGAGGTAGAGAAAGTATTGTGATCGTCAAAAAAATCTAACTCGAAATTTTGATGAATCTCGACGTTTTATGACCCCCCGAATACGATCAAGTGGTTTTTGAATTCCCGTCTGTCTGTACATTCGAATATAGCCAAAACTATTTTACCGATTGGGCTAAAACATGATATCTAGGGTTTTAACAAGGTTGCTCCGAAGGGTTTTTGTAATTGGATAGCTAACCCTAAAATTAAGGGTAGTTTACTAAAGGGCAAAAAGAGAAAAAGGCCATTATATAAAATCAACCTTAATGATTTTGATTAAATTTTATTTCAAAACATTTATAAATATTCCAAACAAAATGGCTACTCTCAATATTCCAGCAAAATGACGTTAAGGGCTCCGGTCTGATGCATAAATTCTCGTTTTTTTTATTATATCTCCGAAACCATTTGAGATATAAAATTACTTAGCATTGTACATATGTAGATTTATTTATAATACAAATATTTTATTCGAAACATATTTTTATAAAACAACTTTTAAGCTATACGCAAATATATATAATTTTTTTACTTTACGAACACTTAAGTATTGCGACAGTAAAAAAGATCTAATCTTAAATGTTGATGGATGCCAACGTTTCATGACCCTTACCCGAACCCTAAAATGTTTTTTGCGATGCTGTCTGTGTCTTTTAAACCCCAAAATTAAGAGTAGTTTAATAAAAAGCAAAAAGAGAGAAAATTGATTTTCTCCATATCGGCTTTAACGATTTTGATTAAAATTCGTATCTAGGCTTTGATTAAGATTATGAATAAACTGGCTACTTGCGATTTCCCTTGAAAATGACCTTACGGAAATTTTCGCTTCTGAAAAGTACCCTTATCTCCGCAACTATTTGAAATAATAAATAACTTATCATTGCAAAATTGTAGTACGATTAAAAATAAACTTTTATATGAAATATATATTTACAAAATCAACAGTTTCTGAGATATTGGCAGATATATTAATACAATTTTGTTATCTTTAGTTGTAAAGAGATATTACTTAAGTTTTAACATAATAATTCTCTAATTCCATAGAGTAAGAAATAAGTAAGTCTCTCAAAAAATGTATGTTCTTTTTCTTTCAACCTCTTAGGGTAAATGTTTATACAACAATGATCTATTTCTACCATTTTAGATCCAATAGTCAATATTTACCTATTTTATTGGTCAAAATTTATAAATGAGGAATTTAATAGCCATGCAATAAGATGTGCAACCCCCAATAAAATGTCGAAAATTTTAAACCGGAAGCCGTCATTTTAATACAAATTGTTAGCCCTTGGGGACCCAATATCAATAATTTTAATTTCTCGCTACGCAGGCAGAGCAAGTATTGTTATCGTCACACAAAAAATTGAACTAGAGATTTTGATGTCAACGTCTCATGACCCCCTGGTCCCTAAAAATTTGTTTTCACAATGCTGTTTGTCAGTCTGTACCTCAGACTAGAGCCTAAATTATTTTACCGATTAGGCTAAAACTTGGTATCTAGGATTTTAATAGGGCTACCCCGAGGAATTTTTGGAATTGGATATCCAACCCTAAAATTTAGGCTAGTTACCTTAAGGGTGGAAAAAGAAAAAATCGATTTTAGCAAAATTGGCTTTAACGATTTTGATTTGATTTCATTTCTAAGATTTGATCAATATTACAAACCAAATGGCTACTCTCAACACTTTGTCTAAATCACTTTAAGGGTTCCGATCTGATGCGTATATTCTAATTTCTAATTTGATCTCCATAAGTCTTTGAGATATGAAATTACATATCATTGCATACATGTAGATCGATTTATAATAAACATCTTTTACTTGAAATATATTTTTATAAAACCAAATGTTTTCAAGCTATACGCAAATATATTTATCTATTAAATTTTCCAACAATTTAAGGTAAAGTATTACGACCGTCAAAAAAAATATAAACCCGAGATGATGATGGACGTCAACATTCCATTACCCTCCTAAACTTAAAAAATTGTTTTTGCAAAGCCGTATGTTTGTGTGTCTATCTAACCTTGAAATCAAGAACAGTTTACTAAAACGTTAGAAGATAAAAATTTCCATATTTTCAAAATCGGCCATAACGGTTTTGATTAAAATTCATTTCTAAGAATTGATTAAGATTACAAACAAAATGTATTTTTAAATATTCCCATGAAAATGACTTTGAGGGTTCTTTACAGAAGAAAAATTTTTATATCCCCGCAACTATTTGAGATACTAAATATCTTATCACTAAAATTTGAGTACTATTGAAAATAAAAAACTTTTATTTGAAATATATTTTTATAAAACCAAGAGTTTCTGAGATATTAGCAAACCTACTTAAGCTTTAACAAATAATTCTCTAACACCATTGAGTGAGCAAAATAAGTCTTTCCGGAAGTTGATATTGTTTTTTCTTTAACATCTTAGGGGAAAAGTTTGTACAACACAGGGTGAATCCAGGATTTTCGTGATTGCTGGGGGGGACGCGGGTGCTCCAATCGTGATCAGGGAGGAGAGTGGGAGGTAATCTGGTTAGTGATATAGTATTACGTGATAACACAACTAGTAGTGACTTTAACATTGATTTAATTGGTTTAATTTCTTAAAGGGGGCACGCACCCCGCTCCTGGGTCCACCCCTGGTACAGCAATGATCTATCTCTCTCATTTTAGACTTCGATAGTTAATAATTACCTATTTCATAGGTCAAAATTTATAAAAGAGAAATTTAGTAGCAATGCGATTACCATAAGATGTGATTCCCCTAATAAAATGCCGAAAATTTTAACTGGAAGTCAAAATTTTAATACGAAGTATTGACCCTTGGAGGCACAATATCGATATTTTTTATTGCTCTAAATATACTAATGAACACGTTAATTTTTAAAAATAGAATTATAAAATTTAAAACCGTGAGTCAAAAAATTGTTTACGTATATATAGCGCAATTTATTCTCGGGTTCACTAGTGCATAATTATATCACGAATTTTGAGTAAATATCTCCATTTTTAAACAATATAAGTAGAAAGTTCGATAAAAGCTACGTACATTTTATTTTATTTTTACTGAAACACTCCATTGAAACTTTACACTTCTGGATTGTAAGGTATATGTGCATAACACTCGACGGAAAAGGTTAATCTTTTATTGTGTAAATCATTTCTTGCTTTGACACAGTCTTTTCAAGTTTTGAGAAGATGCACACAGCCTACTCGAGTTAAACGATAAAGCTGAATTCACATGTACCCTGAAATTGTAAGGCAGTACAGTAAGTCAGCACCGCTTAGTGGTGCAAGCTGTTCACACACTTGAGGGGGAAAAGTTGGAAATCTCTGCATAGCAACATCAAACATAAAAACGTAAATACTACAATCATTGCCAGTTACTACTGTATTTAAAATAAAATTAAATGTTTTACTTACTGTTTGGGTTTGATTTTGTCACCGATAAACGGCATGGCTTTAAATAAACTGTCGTCTTTAAATCATCTTGATTAGAACTGTCACGTGACCAAATATCAGCACTGATCTCGTTTTACATCGAACTTGTGGATCCACATTAACACTAGCTAATAATATCTTTACACTAAACAATACAGAAAAAATAATTATCTCACGGAAAATAAGGCACATATTTCTTTACATTTGCTAAGTATATGAGTTCTAAAATAATTTCTATCCTGACATAGTATTCATAAACATTTCAGAAACACATAGACATTTCCTATTTCTTATACGTTTTCCAACATATGTGGTTTCTAAAAACTATAAATGAATAGACTTACCCCTCTTGCTACGAGATCCACCCGGAATCCCATTTTCACTTCTACCACCACACGTGGTCAGTGCAGGTGGACCGAGTCAAGGCATTGATAGTGAATCCACGGGAACATACATGCCCTAGTGACGTCACGTCCAGATGGCGAAGAAAAGAATATTCTACCAATGACTAGTATCTTCTACTGCCGGTGTGTTAGATTCAGACAAATACTCCATTTCCTTTTCCTGCGTCATTCCTCCCATGGGATTTGGACACTACATAAAGACCGCGGAGTAAAGCTATTTTTTACTCTCGGCAGCAACTTTATTAATAACACTACGCTGGTAGTGCTCTCCGGACGAAAAATATAAGCTGCATCTATATACGATCTAGTAGCTATTTTCATTGTATAATATAAATTATGTTAAGGACACTTCTTAATATTTTCCCATCAGGAAAATGTCCTTGTTTTCGTTAATATAACTTTGTTAACGTTAGTAAACATTTAAATGTTTCTTGTGAAGGAACAAATTGTGTCTAGTTCTTTTTATTAACTTATTTAAATTTTCAATGTTTCATATAAATTTTCTATTTTGTTCAATATTTTCCTCTAAGAAAAATATTATTTTTTGTATCATGCAAGTAAACTTTATATAACTTCTACTGAAGAAACTAATCGTAAATTTTAGTATACTTGAAGTGAAAGTGGTATGAATTAACTTTGATAATAAAATGGTTTCCCATTTGGAAAATATCGTAACTTTATTAATGCCCCATCAGGGATCATAGTACATATTTATATTAAGGTGGAGTGCTGGTGAGCGCAAGTTTAGTGCATTAATTTTGCAGTTTTTATAGGTCAAACATTTTTTGGCCAAAATTAATCAAATATTTCTTCTATAGAAACATAGAGTTTTGTTTTCTGCACATGCTAATCTCAACAGTTGTTGAATATCTGTCATGAGCATGGCGGCATTTGGTGACAAACTTTTCTCTTTATTTAAAAAGTTTTTTTAAATTTTACGTTTAAGTCAAATATCCTGATAATTCAATCAACTGTCAAAAGCACTCGAAATTATTTTGTTGGTGAGAAGGTATTTTATTCATTAATTGTTCAGCCATCACATTGTTTTTTTCTAAACAAACATAGTGACTAAACAGTGTAGTGTTTTTTGATTATAATCATTGCAGAAGAAAGATAACTAAATTAATCATTTCAATACTTCCTAAATCAGGAAAAATCTCCGGTACGCTAGAATCTCATTGTGGAGCGCAAATGGGTTTCTCCCAACAGCATTATGTCGAAACGATGCTTTGCCAGGAAACTTTCGAGGCTCAGCCTTCTTCCCCGCGACTAGTTAGCGTTCCAGAGTGCGACCGTGAGCTACATCAGCACTGATGGTCCTCTATTCTGGTGTACTACCAAAGAGACCAGGTAGAGGTTGATATGCTCCATGACCAGGTAGCCACGGTTATTCCTCGGAGATTCCTGGACCTTCCTCAAGAGACTCAATAAAAAGTCCCATGGATCCAGTCCCTGAATGCCCTTGAGAAGATAAATGCAATTTTTGAGCTATGCAATATCATAACCTTCCTGATGACTAACACATTAGAGTATTTGGTAAATACGAGTATAGCCCGAACGGGTAGTGAAACGCTGTGCTAAAAATAAAAAATAATTACCGGTTTGAAACCGTTTTAAGATAAACACATCCTCTACTGGGATTTGAACCCAATCTCGTCACTAGCAAACCAGTCTAATAAGAGAAAGTCGAATGAAATAATGTGCTTTCTGCTGATTATTTGAGTTCAACCTATAAATAAAGCAGCAGATTTCAAGTGAGTGGACTTATATAATAGCCCCACTCTAACCTTTCCCTTCCAAAAAAGTTGACCAATGTAAACAAGGGTCAAACTTCTCTCCCTCTATTTTTTCAAACCAAACTTGACAGATATGACAACATCGCAACTCTAGCTCGGGGTCAGCTAAACAGTCCAAATAGTTCATTATATCCACTTTTCTTTGAGTTGTGCTGATAGCGCTTCTCAAGTTTTACAAGATAGTCCTTCCACTTAAAGTTATAAGCAGTGTTCTACACATAGAGGGTTGATTTTATTTCTATCCCAAATAAATTAATCAATTTAAAGCCACAAAGAACCCTGTTAAGCTTTAATTAAATCGGTTAATGCTTTCAAAATTTTGTATACAGCTTGGGGGCCTATGAAATTAAACCTATTACATGTCCCTAAAGAGGCCACGACTTGTTTCTAACAAGAGAATGAGATCAGTATTATCTTTGTTAAACTAATTACTGCCAAACTTAAAAAAAAAAAAAGTTTAATATTGAGTGTTTCAACTAGATTCGGATCAAACTTTTAGAAAAAATTCTAAAATCGTAAACGTTATAATAAAAAATAATAAATTTGAAAATTGATCTACTAATATTGTTTTATATAATCAATTAAAGAAATCAGAAAAATTCATTAATATTACATGAAAAGATTTTTCAAAAATAAATTATATTTATTAAAAGATTGTAGTGTTAAGATTATTTTTTTAAATTGAGATATAAAACATTCAAAATCAATTTTCTCAAAATTTCTGGAAGAACCAGGTTTCACAACTATGTAGGATTATGTAGAGACACAGTACTACGATCCCACAAAGTGTTCTCGTGCCATGGTTTAAAAAAATATAGAATGAGTACCACCTTAAACTTGGCGATAATAGATTCATGTGTTATTTAAGTTCAAGGTTAATTTTTCTCAAAGTTTTCAGAAGAACCTGGTTGCCGTATAAACTGAAGGGGTAGTAAGGAGCGGTGCTTAAAAATCAAAAGAACCTGTTTACACATCTGATTACGATTGTTTCTCTCATCGTATTCCAAACATAATTCCAGAAAAACAATATTTTCCTTTCGCAGAAAAAAAACTTTGGTGTTCTTAAATAATTAATGGTTTTGCGCTATAGATTAGATTTTATTAAATTATTTTGCTGTGATGCTCTCTATGGGGTATTTTAGAATACACATGCACTTTATCGCTATCTATGATTTTTTTTATAACCATACTCCCGTGTTAGTTTAATCTATTTATCTTAGGTTGGTTAAAAACTATTAGTTTATTGTGTTTGTTTAGATTTTAAACCTGTTCTAAAAACATTTTTTCTATAATTTTTTTGTTAATCCATTTTGATTAGATTTTAATTTTTATACAGTTTTTTCAGTTTATTGAATTTTTAACATCAACCATGAAATGTGAATGTAATGAGGAAGATAATGAACGGTCCGAGCTATTGCCATTAAGCAGTGCAGTATTAACATTAGAACCTTTAAGTTTACCTTTCATCAAGGAAGAAATAAAGGTATGATTATATTTATTTTCTTTGTGATCATTATACATGTCTACGAGTTCATATAGATATTTACATTTTGTTGATGAAAGGTATTATTCTAACATTAACCCCACAAAACAGTATGGGTATGGTACGCTTAATCCTTTCATTTTCACTCTTCTTTTTTTTAATCTACTCACAATATTGATATCAATCGTATATTTTTCCCAACATAAAAATATCTAAAATCGATATTTTTAAACTTGTATACTAAATAAGAAAAAGTTACAATCAATGGATGTTCTTTTGGATGCTCTAGAATAATTTAAAACATTAAACCCTGTTTACAGACTCCGTATTCGTAAGCTCCATAGCACTTCATAAGAATAAACTCCACACAAACATTATTTTGTCCACAGAATCTTTATCATTAATTTCTTAGTCCTTATCACTCAGTAGAAGATGACTCAACTTTATTTTTCTAAGGACTAGTCGCTACGGACTGCTAAGGACTACCAATCACAGAAAAGTAAGCTTGCACGCACATTGAAATAAAAGCGTAATTTGCATTTTCATAACATTTACAGTGACAAGCTCATGTTTTAGATAGATTATTTGTGACAGCTACGTTTCAAATGTATCCTATCCTGAACGTTTTATCAAAATATGTTGTGTAGTTACTATTTTTAATAATCGTTCAGCTGGGAGATCAGATCGTCTGCTTCACACGAAGTCTACTTGCGAATAGTTCCAAATTATTTCTTTTTAGAAAGTTTAATTGGACCTTGTTACCAATTTTCTCGTTGTTTTGCACGGTCAAATGAACACTGATATTGTCTATGTTTACGCGATCTCTATTTCTAAAGACTATTAAGGACTTAAAAAAGTCTATAAGGACGCGGGGCTTATGGACTTTATAAGTGGGGATTTACACTAAACTTCAAAAAGAATTTACCATCTTAACGAAGGCCTAAAATCAGTCTACAACGACCACAATTAACATTATTTCATAGAAAATGTAACTTTAAGTGATTTTTTTTTCGATATAGGTGATCACAAGTAGAGATTATTTATTAAATATTATGGCATTTAAATCCATCTCAAGTTCACCTAACCTTTCATTATTATGACACTTATCTAACCCAGCATCACCTAAACTATCGTTAATATAGCACTTTCCCAAACAAGCTTAACCTAACCAATCATGTATTAATAAATTTTAATTCGTGATTATAGATAAAATAAACTATCCAATGTATAAATTAAACATGTTTGATACACATACAATGATGTCATAACCATTTTAGTGTGCACTGCGCAGTATCATTAGTGTAACGCAAAGCATCACGGGACGGCGTTATTCATCCAGGACGAAAGATCACAGGAAAGTTATACATAATCATTAATATGTACATTTCAAAAGTGATTTGGGCATTGGGTTATGATTTGTTTGGATGTAATATTTATTAAAGGTGTATGTGGTATCATTAGAATCTACGTACAGTATTATTGTGTGTGTAATAAGTTGAATAATATAGCTAAACATTTTACCACAATAATGAAAAAGACTATAATTGGACAAATAGGGCGTAGTAAAGCCAACATCAGTAATAATTGAAATAAATATGCTTTATGGTTATATATATGGCTATATATATTTATATATGTATATGCCAGGCCGCCACCGTGGTTCGGATTCCACGTTAAACTGTAGGTCCTTCATTTCATCTCACAATCACCCTACCATTACACATTAGCGTAATTGCGTATAACCCGAACGGGTAGTAAGACGCGGTGATGATAATAATAATAATAATATATGTAGGCCTATATATTATTTAAATTTATATAAACATGTATTTTCTTAAATATTTATTTAAATACTAGTTACATTTTGACCATATTGTTATTTTGTTCAGGGTTCCTTTCAAGTGTGTGTTGCACATTTATATGTTTTGATGCGAAAAATCTTAACACTTTGACACAGACTCATTCCCATTATCACATTTCAAGTTATCAATTAGCTTGTCGAAACTATCCTCCACCATAACCACATATTTTATAAAACGTGCATCAATTTCACTTTTCAAGTAGAAAGACAGGAGCAAAGTGACATTAATAACAAATTATCAAAAATATTTGTTTCTGTTATGAGTGCTAGGATTAATCTCTCCACAGATATAAGCAGTCATATAGTGATTGAATTAGTCTCTTTCCCTTACGATCGTCGGTTAGAAACAAATTAAAAGTTTATCTTGGTTTACCTCCTTTCAAGCTAACCTACCACTCAGTGTTCCTCATTCAAAATTGGCCGCCTCTAAAATCTGCCGCAGTAGTTACGTCCCTACTCGTCCTATGCGTAAATCCGCCCTTGCCTACATCACTTTTTGTTTTTAATATGCTTATCTGTGACCATAATGAAAATTAACAAAAATATAATACTTTAAATGTTGCTATTCAATGTAATGTGTCTATGGTGTAATCAGTACAAAATTAAGAGTTAAAGGAGACGAATTAAAGAGAAAAGAAAGCTTGTTTCGACTGGCTTACAAGCTCTACACAACAACAGTTTAGTTTCTAAATTAAATTATCACTTCTAAATTGTTCATGGGCAGATCCAGCATTTCCGTTGGCATGGTGGGAGCGTGGACACTATCATGGGATCATGGTTTTGGTGAGGGTGGTTGGGGCATTCTCATGGAACAAAGCTGGGGATAATTTAACAATATTACCAAAAAAAATGAAATTAAGTTATTAAGATGCTATGTGAAAGTAGATAATGTATTTCGCTTTGGTGGTCATGTGCATTAAATTATATAATCGTTTCTTTCTTACATAGATATACGGTTAGTTGATTTAATTATTGATATTATCATTTATACCATTCTTTTCGTTAGGGGGTTACATGACCACTTCTGGATCCACCCCTAAAAGGGTTCTTAAATAAAATAGATATAATGGACGTGTTTATTCCGATTTTTGTAGGGATTGACATCTAAAATATCTTTTGTCTAACCAGAATATGATTATAAGTAATAAAGTTAGTCCCTGGGACAATATTCCTACGAATTTTAATGTATATAAATAATGTTTTGGTTGAATTTAAATAAGGCCGTAAATACATTATGAATATATATATACTAAACTTATTTATAATATTATTTTGTGAGAGTAAGACAAGAAAGAAAGATAGTGTGACAGCCACGCATTCGCTTTGGTGACCGCCATTTCCTTTAAAAACCTAAGAAACTATTTGCGTTATCTGATATAATTTATAAATAAATTTAGATCTGATAATTTATAAATACTTAAAGTTATAGTCTTCCAAACAATACCGCCATCTTAGTGGGAAACATATTAAAATAACACATTATGTTGAACCCTAACCGGATTGAACATAATAACTATCAAGGGGGGTTCGATATATACAAAATAATAATCAAGAATTGGCGATAGGAGTGAGGCGTTTGAGGTAAAAAATATTGAAACCCTGGGTGTACCAATTGTTCTCAGACACGCAACCCACCCCGATTGCGGGAAGAACCAGACGGTCAGCCTCAAGGAAAAGAAATAATTTCTTATCATTTCTTAATCACACAAACACAAAAATTTAAAGATGAGAAAGTTAATGCTATATGTTACTTCTCTACCACCACAAGTTTAGATTAAATTTGTTAAAAAATTAAGTATATGCTATGAACATAATTATAGTTATTATATAAATATAATATTTTTTAAAATATTGGCAGGTTTTTTGTCCTGCCACCTTTTGAAAAAACGTAACTATATTTATGTTTATTTCGGAATTGATTCTTTATATCAAACGTGGCATTTAGCTTCACTTATTAATGTTAAATAGTTATAGTAAATGTTGAAACTGTCTAATAATCCCCTTCGTTCATTTTATTTTAGATTTATCTGGATAATTACACACTAGAAAGTAGACTTAAGCCTCTAAGCCTGTTAATTCCTACATACAACCTTGCCATTATTATTGAGAACAGAGAGTTTGATTGCGCAGAAAAAATGTATTCATTATATTGTTCTATCACTCATAGGTTATATCTGATTGGAAATTAAATTTTGATATTTAAAATAATATATTTTGTTCACAAAGGCTTATTTGAATCACTTATCTTATTTAAACCTGGTTGAAACTGTTTAAAAGTAGTACCCTATCACTTAAATATGATATACTAGTTTAGGATTAGGTTTGACAAATTTCTGATATTGTTTGGTTTTGTTTGGTTTAGGATTATGGTCTAATATGTAGGCTCATATTAACGTTTGAAAAACTAACATATTTCAAAGTTTTATATTTTAATTCTGTTTTTAAACAATTGTTTAGTCATTTTAACGTTATACGATATAATTGACCAAAAAATAATACTAATATGGGAAATTTCCTGTTCATATCAAAAGATGTACTATTGTTATGCTTAGTAACTCCACTATTACGCCTAGATTACGTTAGGTTTAGAGTTGTTAGTTTTGGATATATTATTTTCATATACCACCCAGATTACGATAGGTTTGGGGACTATTTTCAAATCACTCCCAGGCTAAGTTAGTTTGGTCTAGCTCTGTCTGGCTAGC
Source organism: Timema cristinae (assembly GCA_039000515.1). Lineage (NCBI taxonomy): Eukaryota > Metazoa > Arthropoda > Insecta > Phasmatodea > Timematidae > Timema > Timema cristinae. The sequence goes on along the minus strand of JBCFYV010011172.1, from coordinate 8,520,752 downwards.
AAGGAAGCTGCCCGCTTCACACGGCCCTTGAGCCGTCCCTGTACTGGAACTAGAGTGTACTATAAATATCAACATAGTTACCTAGCTTTGAATGAAAATATTTTTAGAAAATTATGCTTAATACATTTTATAGATAAATTACAAAAATAATGGTTTATAAACACTTATGTATATGTATTTAAAACCATTCTGATTTTCAATTTTAAAAATTTGTTTTAACAAAAGTGTGTTTAAAAAGATCCCAGTTGAGTATATTTAAGGTTGTTAGGACGCTAAATGGAATAAAAGTGAGTCACGTGCAGACTTTTAGAAATCACGGATTATTTCAGAATTGATTTGATATTTTTAAACATAGTTTTCAACAAAATGTTTGTGAAAATTATCAGAAGATTTATTTGAGAGGTTAGAAACTGAATTTTGAGTTCAAAGTTTTAAGAAAATGACGCTTTACGTGAAAATGTGTACTTTTAAGATTAAAGCAAAAGGTTCAAAACTTATATCTAGCCTTCCTCTTTTAAATAAAGTCATGTTTTGATAGGGTCACAATCTGTGGGATTGTTTTATACGGTTTTATATAAATATATTATATATCACACACTAAAAAACAACTTATGATTAAAATTTTAACTTTTTATCTGGTCAGAACTTTTCATCTTCATATTGGTGAAAACAATGTTAAAATATATCTAGCCACTTCATAAATAAATTGAGATTTTTAAACGTCTGCAATGCTTCTTAGTCCTCTCTTTAACAGTTATATTTGCAGGTGACAGCCAGTCCGTGAATGAAAAAATGGACGATTGTGTTCTATGCTTTTTTTTTTTGTAATATGCAGTCAGGGTAAACTCATAAGTATGGGAAGACTAGGGTACTTAGGAACGGGGGGAGGTTAGAGACGGGAGAGATCGCTACCTGAAGCTTTCTAGCTGATAGCCAACTGGTTGACTCGAGGAGCTTCTAGTAAATTCAAATTAAAGTGAGTCGTTTAGAAAATGCTCACTTAGTGCGTTGTAGTACATGGTACCTCACCTAGTGATACCAGCGTTGGAGGAGTATACCTCGAAAGGAGCAAAAACCCATACATGCACACATACAAACATACATAATACATACGTACACACACATACACACTGTTCCTTTACGGAGGGTACGATAAATTGTACAAAAAGCTCCAAAAAAAAACCACATACTTAATCCATGTCCACTAACTTTCTCCATACTTCCCTATTCTTGCGTTCTCTGTTTCAACCACATTCATACACCGAGTTATGCATGCTCTTTTATTATTTAAACCTTGATGGTTCAATTTTACACACATTCGTCTACAACATTTAGCCACATCTTTTATGGCCTACCCTTTACTTTTGATCCACACACTATCTTCATATATTTGCTTTGTCACTCGAACCACACTCTTCTTCTCACCATAACCAAACAACGTAAATGACTTAATGGAGTATCTTTGGAACCGTACTACTTCTTAACCCATTCATAACTTATACTGTCCAGCACGTGTTATTCCAAATCCATTTCTTAGATATTTCATTTCAACAGCATTCACCTTACTCTTGTTTCTCCTGACACGTTTCACATCCATACAACTATATTGGCGTTAACACACTTTTATTTACTGCCACCTTTGCCTCTCTTAATACTACATTCTTTGCAATAGTCCACATACTTCCAACTACTTTCTAATATGTATTCACCCGTCTGTCGATTTCACCAATAATCCTCAATTTATACAGAACATTATACCCCATTACACAAAATCATTCACTTGTTCTAACAGTTTTCCATTTATACTAAACTGACAATCATATCCTGATCCCTACTTATCTAAAACTATCACCTTAGTTTTAGAAACATTTATACAAAAATCCATTATTCTTGTTGCCACATTCAACACTTTAATACATTCTGCAAGTCACTTTCATTGTGGACCATTAATACTTTATTATATGCAAAAATCTCCACTCACATTTGCCTAGTCCTTTAGCACTGACACCGCATCCTTACAGGAATACCTCATACAATTATTCATAAACAGTAGTAATTGGGCAACCATAAACCCTTTCTGGCAGCGAGCCAGCAACTTTAAATATGACGTATGAGGTATGGTGTAATTAAAATCGGTATGCTAGTGACATTTCAAGAGAATTACTTTAATAAAATGAGTTTTTTCAGAATATTCTTTGACGTAAATTTGATGTCAGTAGTAATGGTGTGTTTTAATAAACTAGAGGTATTTAAATATTGTAAATATTGTAATTGTATATGACGTATGACGGTGACATCATAAGAAAATTTCATTTATTAATTGAATAAAATCAGTTTTGAATTAATATTCATTGACGTCACAGGATTATGTTCCATCTATGACGTCAAAAGAGTATGCGATTAAAGACATTGCGTAAAAAAACAATTGAATTGAATAAAATTATAATATTCTGTGATGTCAAATAAGTTTCAACGGACTATGTATTTATTTGCTAGCCTTCAATCCAAAAGTAGGTTGAAAAATACGTGTTTCATTACGCATTCACCAGGACACTTTCGTCATCTGCGATTTCCACGCACATATGACATCCGTTTGGCAGTAATGTTTGATAATGACGTATATTATATATCTTAGGTAAAGTGAGTGAAGTTTTCATTTATGTACGTTTCGTTTTACTATGTTTTATGACTAAAATATATAATTTAAAGAGTTGGAAAATTTACTCTCAACTGAGTTAGTATTCACTGTAAACCTAGATAGGAACCAACTTGTTTTCGTGCGTGTGAATATACAGCTTCACGTGAGTTGTTTTTAAATGAGGACATAATTGTATGCTAGCTCGCTTTAAAAGCCCCAAGATCATTTCGTTCTGAGAGAAAGACTAATGTAGAAGGTAAGCAGGTGGTATTATAAATTTACATTCTGCATCTGTTTATTGAATCTTCAGTTTTGAGAGGTAAGATACATTTTCTTTTATTTACGCAATATAATAAATAAGATATGTTTATAAATACAATAACAAATAAATATGATTTGTAGAAAATACACCTCTGACTATAATCAGTGTAAATGTTTAGTATAATGATATTTGTATATAAGATTAAAATAATTGAAATTAATGTTTCAACCCATGTGAAATAAAACTCAAATAGACTAGATTTGAAAACATGATGACCAGCTGTGAAAATTTTATTTTGAGAATATATTCTTATAAAAATGTATAACTACACAGAAGTTGGCTTTATTAAACAACATACATGATTAAAATTTATTTCAATTATTAATTTCATAGAAATGTTATATTGATACATAAAACAATTATGAAGGATACACATAAATAAAACTTTTATTAGTTACATATTAGAATTAAAGAATATATACTATGTAAGATTTTTTTTCAACTAATCAGTTGTGAATTTAACTCTACTGGATAATTAAAATTAAACCGGACTAAATTTCAACCAGTCTAATCTTAATAGACTTATCCACCCCAAATCCATCATAAATCCATTCAAATGTTGAAAGATATTTATCGACCATATCGATTTGTTCCTTTGTATTTTAACGTTTATCGACATCAACGTTACAAGCGAAGAAGAGTAAACGGGCTAATAAACACTATTCTGCAACACCAAAATGTAAACAAGGAATCTACTCACTAAATGCCCCGTTCACCGTACAGTGTCTCACGTCACATCGACCGAACTTTCATTTCCCCCACGAGCACTACATCCACGTCAAAGTGTTGTTGTAAAACTGAACGAGAAATTGGCGTGTCGTAATGGGCGTAGAGCCGCCCATTGAATCATGGGAAGCGAGTGACGCGCATGTGACCTCGTGATGAACACGTGATTTTCTAGTCAACTCTCCAATGATATGGAATATTCTTTATGAATTACTATCCCTTCCCTCTGCTCTGTGTGTTTGTTCTACTTTGTTCTAGGTTTACCCTTTGTTCCCCCTCCTCTCAGAAAAATATCGTTTATTACTGGTGCTGTTTGCTTAGTAAGGGACTTCTTGATTCAACCGTGTCATACGACACACACGCTAGGATAGGATGATCCTAAGGTACAAATTCTTTTTCGGCCTGTACTCTTCAAAATTATCTTTCGGACTTATGTTATTTATTTAAATTAAAACTATGCTGGGTACAAATTATTTTTTGGCCGGTACACTTTAAAATTAACTTTTCGGACTTGTATTATTGATTTTGGATTACAATTATATATTGTCTTTGTAAATATGATAGATCACGTAGGAAAGGTATGCCCGGCATGGCATAAAATATTTTTTTTAATGTAGATAATATTTTTGGGATCTCTTTTTTTGCCCTTCTGGCTTTACAAATAATCGTCATTTATGGTGAACTTTACCTTTTGTATGTCACCCTAAATCTACGTAAGGCGTATTGCCTACCTAATGTGGGAATTGTTATAGCCCGTACGGCTATGTAATTTTTGTATTTATTGTATATTTATATAATCTTGGAGGATCTCCCTTTGTAGTGTGGTAAACTTTGATTGCCAATAATATTTTCAAGTTATTTTCAATACAACTTCGCTATTGTTATGCGGACTGTTGGCCTGTGGTGGCTAGATGTTGTATTCATTGTATTGCGGATTGCCGCAGAGACCCTAAGAGGCCATGGATTTAACTTGGTAATAATCTTTAGGTCGTATTGGATCTATGTTGTTATGACAACAGTATTATCATGGGCATAACCCAATCTTCCTTATATATATATATATATATATATATATATATATATATATATATATATATATATATTTATTCATTGTTGTTGTTACTTATGTTTACCTATATCAATTGTTATCTTTCTAAATAAACATTCGTTTACTCCATGCAACCTTTTAATTTACTAGTTCTAGGTAAATAAGTTATAACTTTAAACATAAGATTCTCGACCTCCTCCCCTTTTGCTCATAGTACCAATATAACGGATGATAGTTAAGGAGAGTTCATGGAAGCAAATTGTTGTATAAGCCAGAGAGAAAGGCCTATTCACCTTTATGCAGTCCTATCAGCTCCTCTGCAATTTATCATTTGTTATTGTTTATATTTGTTTTTGCTTTTGTGTATATGTGCGCCAGCCCTTATCTATTAGAGGATAAGGGGGGCGGTACAGTATATATCCGGGAAAACTTTTTCAGAAGAAAGAAACATGCGAAGCTATAATTTAAAATAGCCTTCACGTAAATCCATCTTCCAAATTTAGTGCCCTTCTCCTCAAAAGATATAATTTTTAAAAGTTGTGTTTTCCACCAAATTTCTAAAATCCACCTCTGACTATAATCAGTGCAAATGTTTAGTATAATGATATTTGTATATCAAATTATAATAATTGAAATAAATGTTTCAACCAATATGAAATAAAACCTAAACAGACTTGATTTTCAAACATGATTATCAGCTATGAAAAATTTATTTTGAGAATACACTCTTAACATAAATAAAACTTTTTATTAGTCACATATTATTATTATTAAAGAATATATACTATTTAATATGTTTTTCAACTAATCAGTTGTTAATTTAACTCTACTGGATAATTAAAATTCAACCTGACTAAATTTCAACCAACCTAATCTTAATAGACTTATCTACCCCCGGGCCATCTTAAATCAATGCAAATTTTGAAGGATATTTATTGATCATATCGATTTGTTCCTTTGTACATATCCGCAAAAACTTTTTCGGAAGAAATAAACATATGGGGCTATCATTTAAAATAGCCTTCACGTAAATCCCTCTTTCAAATTTAGTGTCCTGCTCTTCAAATGATATAATTTTTAAAGTTGTGTTTTCCACCAAATTTCTGAGTGAAATATATGTTGTTTCCGACTTGGCGGCATTAAATTATTTTATAAACGTATCCATACTCTGAAAAAAAATATTACAAAAGTATGTTTTAAAAATATATATTATTGAATTTCAAAGATGTAAAAATAATTTTTTAAACGTTAAATTACCTTAATTGTTCGTGTTATGGTTACTCTGTGGATTTAGGATCACCCTGAAGAATTTCAGTCCACCTATCTTGTAGGTTGCTCGTTCGTGGGTGAGTCTGCGAGGGAATTAGAAGCGACGGCTTAATCAAAATCTAGGGCTGCCTCTTTCCAGCTCCGTAGCCACTTTTGATGTATCCAAAACCAGACTCAAATAACTTTACACGAGCGTTCCTCCCCACAAGCTTATGATTTTTTAAAGTGAGCAAAGTAACCGGAAATACAATAATGTATCATGTGTTTGACGGTGGACTCTTGTAGAGTCACTAAGACACATGTGTAATTATTTTTAAAAAATCAGTTGTTCCGAGCTCTTCCAAAATTGTTATATCACCAATAAGTGATTTAAAATGTTCTTTGTCGCATTTACAAACACCGCGCCGTCCTCTCTTGCTAACTTTATCAAAATAAGAGCGGCCGTAACACTAGTCCTAGCTTGACGTTCAATATGGCGGTGCTTGAACGCTTGAAGAGGTTTGTTAAAGCACAAGTTCTTGACTGATTCCATGTTAGCGATGTCTATGCAGTTTTATACAGTCGTATTTAAACATATCGCCAACATTTGCACACGAGTCTGGACAAGATAATTTCTAATAAATAAGTTCAAGGTGAACAACGTTTACCTTTCTAATCTCGTAAACAACAAGATAAGTTGCGTCATAAGGTTACATAAAGTAACGAAAAAACTTTCTAGAAAGCAAACATCCAGTCGAAGAATATAAAAAGGAGAATTTATTTCTAATAGATTATCACTTCTCTACTTCCGTACCGAGTGAGAATAAGCTGTCACGTAACAAAACATTGAGCTCTCGTCTTTTGGCAAAAGTAAGTACAATTTTATTATTATTTCTCTATGCAGAGTAGTGTTCATTTATTATTTAAACTGATATTTAATATTCTCTCTTTTTTTTAGTGCCTAAGTAACAAACATTTACAACTGACGAATCTATCGACAATGCTAGACCCTCTACGTTAGACATTAACAGACAACGAAAACACATTTTTAACTATGCCCCCCGTACTAACATTGACGACTCATTTACCATAATAAGAGAGAGATATAGTCGGTTCACACGTTAGGCAGTGAGATTTTAGTTCGATTCAAGCCTTTGATTGCGAACGTGAGTCCAATGCATTACCTAACAACGTATTTCTCTAGTATATTGGCGTATTTGCTTAGAGCTACGGCACCTTACGATTTAATCTGACTCACGATCATGAACACGGTAAATAACCTGGACAAACCGGTCGGGATTTCGTACCGTAGATGTGACCAAATTGTTGTGAACACAATTATAAATACATTGACAAAAGTTATTAAGAGTAACGCCAGATTTGGTATAGCCGATGTATTGAGGATTAGAGTGAATCATATAAAAATGATTATGGGCAACGGTAGGATAGCATTAAAAAGAAGGTGCCTTCCAAACGATTATCTGAGTCACCATAAAAGTAGCATTGTCGTTGTTAAATCAATAACGAATTGTTTAGCGCACGCTATAGTGATAGCGATAGCCAAAATCACTAATGATATTAATTATAAATCGTATACTAAGGGGCGTAAAATTAATGGAATCGATCACCATCTCGTCGGCGTGCAACCGTTTATTTAGAAAACTGTTCATTAGCCCCCGATACGATAGCCATCCTGCCCAAAGGAGGATACTGGTGCGGTGACAGACAGTCTGCGAAAGCCAAAAATGGTTGGTCTCTCTGCAGAAAACCAGCCCCTGTATACAACATACAACATGCCTTCAACGGACGTGAGATAGAAATGTGGACGGTTATTGTGAGTCGAAGAGGGAGATTTTTGAGTTTGATGGTTGTTTCTTCCACAGCTGTACATGTATTTCAAACCGTGACATCACTATAACAGGGACGAAAGAGACGCTCATCGAATGATACGAGTGCAATATGTTGAGAGATCGAGCATTTTGAGCCGCAGGGTACACTGTTACAACTATGAAAGAATGCGACTTTGATAAAATACTGATTAAAGACACAGAACTAGACCTAGAGTTAAACAATCACCCTATTATTCAAATACCCCGTTCAATCCACGTGATCCATTGTATGGGGGTCGCTGTGAATCTATGACTCTACACTATAAGACTAACCCCGACGAGAAAATAGGATATCTAGAGGTTTGCAGTCTATACCCATGGGTATGCAAATATTTTAAATTTCCTGTAGGCCATCCTATAAATATTTTTGTAGGCGACGACTGCCCCGATGATGTTGTAGATCGAGAGGGTATAATTAAATGTACTGTATTACCTCCTAGAAATTTGTATCGTCCTGTACTCCCCTACAAGACTCAATCAAAGTTAATATTTTGTTTATGTGCCTCTTGTGCAAACGAGATGAACCAAGGCGATTGTACACACGATAACTCTGACAAGACTATATAATAGGTACATGGATAGTGGACGAGGTTCAACTAGCTCTAGAAATGGCTACAAACTGTTAGAGTGCACGAATTTTGGGAATATAAAATTACCCAGTTTGACGCTCAAACCAAAAGAAGGACTGTTTGTCGAGTATGTAAACAAGTTCCTCAAGATCAAACAGGAGGCGTCAGGTTACCCTGGATGGGTAAAAACAGACGCGGACAAAGACGATTACGTTAGCGACTATTACAAAACTGAAGGAATAGTGCTGGATAAAAACGAAATTGCATAAAGTGCGCCCTCGCCAAATTATGTTTAAACTCTTTCTGGGGACGATTTGCACTGAACGAGAACAAGACGCAGACCACAATAGTGAACAACTTAAAATACTTTTTCTCCCTACTCACCACCCCTGGCACAGAGGTTCGCAACATTATTTTTGCCAACGACGAGGTTGCTTGCGTCTCGTGGACATACCGTGAGGAAGCAGCCCTCCCCCTGGATACAGTCAACGTACCTATAGCCGCGTACGTGACCACCTGAGCACGTATAAAATTATATTCATATCTCAGGCATTGGGCGGTTCATGTCATTACTGTGACACGGACTCTTTCAGTGTGATAAGACCGACAGACACGTACACGATACCGACAGGCGATAATTTGGGTGACATAAAAAACGAAATGACCGCATACTCTGAGAGAGCGTACATTACAAAGTTTGTTTCCTGTGGAACGAAAAATTATTCTTACAATGTGTTTGTTCCCGAGACGAACGAATATAGGTCCACCACCAAGGTCAGGGGTATAACACTAAACTATGAAAACACAAAGATTGTAAACTTAACGACTATTAACGACATGATTTTGAAAGACATGCTGGACCCCGTACACGTGACCAAACCACGAAAAATTAAAAGAAAAAGAGGTCTCATCGTCGTCTCCGAGTTGGAGAGAAATAACTATAATATTGTATTCACTAAACGTAGGAGGTTAAATAACACATCCGTACCCTACGACTATAGTTGATAATAATTTTTTTCTCTCTGATTTCTAGTGACTCATGTGAGTATCCAGAATATTTGTTTGGAATGTTCTCGTCTACGTCAAAGGGCAAATTCGGAGAAATAATCGTCCCGATATTAAAAATATTATAAAATGGAGTCGTGTATGTACATGTTCCCCTTTTAAACATTGTAGAACTAACATATATTCTATGACAATATATGAAGAATTTGATGACGATATAATTTTAACATTATTAAGACTAGGCATTGACCCCACTACTGTGGTACTACCACACACAGAAACAGGTGTGATAAAACTATCATGACACAAATGTGAAAGCAGGTACTTTAATGACTTCTGTCCGACAGATGGTGCCCCTATTTGTGTACAGGTTAACACGTGGTATAGAAATTATCAAATGTTTGCTCAAATATATATTGACATGACGAGACGAATAATGGATGACATTGAATAATTTGACTGACATATCAAATTGAAAATAAACTTATACGTATACATTTTTATTCTTTCTCTGATTCTAGTGTCATCCTTATTAAAGTACAGAAAGATAAATAGAAACGCCTTTTCCCCGATTAGAGCCACAACACACTCTGCAGGTCTAGACTTGAAAAGTCCGTACAATTGCAGCATACAACCTTCGTGCAGGCGTTTAGTAAAAATAAATATTTCTATTATATTACCAACAGGAACATATGGTAGAATATCTCCACGATCTAGTCTGGCTCTTCACCACGGATAGATGTTTTGGCCGGGGTTATAGACGAAGAATATCGTGGTAATATTTGTGTATTACTCATTAATCACGGTGACACTGTTTTTAGAATTAAAAGAGGTGATAAAATTGTTCAGCTAGTGTGCGTGAAAATTGATTACCCTAGAATTTAACACTGATTAACTATCAAACACTGCGAGAGGGGAGGGAGGATTTGGATCGAGCGACACCACTATAAAATACCGAGTCATAGGTCGTTGTAATTTAGTATAATGGTTTAAATCAACGCGTCCATTTTCGTGTACTCTATGAAGCAGGATCTGTGTCTGATGTCTGCCGCGGAGTTAAATAATTTACATACTGAATTTATTAAAATGTACGCCAGTAGGGACATAAACCGCGCATGGGATTTACTCTCGCCCAATGCGCAGCATGAATTGAAAGATTACAAATATTGTTTGGAACATTATAATAAGGGGATACACAAATTGATGGACCGCCGTCTATTAAGAAACAATGTCTATCATCATCATATCATCGACAAAAAATAGCAACTGGGTGTTATATCTATGTACGTGACTTTTTTTTACACTTTAGTTATTGACTTTTTTATTTTGTTTTTATACAGTTTTGGTTCATCAATTCTATCGTCCAGCCATGTCTAATGTCATTGTAGATTTTCAGGGGTTAAAAGATGCCGACAATACCTTCATTATTAAAGAATGTAGCATTTTATCTATGTGTGGAAGTGTAATAAACCACTGGACGTTTAAGTCGCCATATTCTTTTTCAAAATTACCGTGTTATGTTCAAAAACAGTGTGATTGGCTCACACATAATCATCATGGCCTGCAATGGGACGATGGTGATATGACCGCCAATCAATTTAATTCCCTTTTAAAAACGGTGACTTTCGACTCTTCTATAATTTATGTTAAGTGGGAGGAAAAGAAAAAAATTATTATGGAAATACGTTGGATAAAAAATGTAATTGATATGTTAAACTTGGGATGTCCTGCACTGAAAATTTGAACAACAAAAAATTTGATAAATGTTTCGGCCATAAGTTAAAAAAATATAATTCAATTTGTACACTTTCTAATGTGAAATTTCTTCGGTAATGGTTCGTCGGCACCACCACCATCGCTATAAATTTACAATTATAATTTTTATTTTTTAGTTTTAAAACGTCACTAGATGAGTGCACATCGATGTCTGTGTTTGTTCACCCTTTCACACTGATATTAGCGGGACCATCTAATTGCGGGAAAACTACTTTTGTAGAGAATTTTCTTTTATATTTAAAACAGGTCTGCAGTGTGGATAAATTTGATAGAATTCATTGATGTTTCAGCGAGAACAAGTCTATTCCATCGCGATTATCTAGTCACGTCACACTACACAAAGGTGTAAAGGCCAATTTCGATTTTAAAATAAAGGGTGGATCTCAACTCGTTGTGTTGGAAGATTTAATGAACAAGTCTATTCGAACAAAGTGAGTGAACTTTTTACCAAGGGTAGTCACCATAGAAACTTATCGGTTGTTCTAATCACACTAAATCTTTTCCATCAGGGGATTAAGTCTCGGGACATCTCACTAAACGCTAAATACATTGTGGTGTTTAAAAACCCACGCGACCAAACACAGATAAACTATCTAGCTAGGCAAGTTTATCCGGATAATCCATCCGAAATACAAAGAATCTATAGGAAAGCGACCGGACCATCTCACGGATATTTATTCTTCGATCTGAGTCAGAACGTGGATGAACGCCTGCGCTTCAAAACGGACATATTCGACACTATTTGTAAAGTGTTTGTCCCCACTAGACTACTAGATGAAACTAGCCAAAAAAAATAGACACGTACTGTCGGTGTTGAAAACGGCCAAGCCTAAATTGTGTAAAGCTATTCTTAAAGTCGTCGACCCGGAGGTTATAACACCACTTGGCGAATGTGCTCTAAACACATTAAACGATAATATTAAAATTAGTAAAAGAGATAAGCCTAAATTAATAAAGTATAAAAATTGTATGCGAAAATTGACCAGTAGGGGTGTTTCGTTGAAGAGAAAATGCAATATTGCCGTTCAATCGGGTAGATTTCTAAGCATCATTCTACCAGCTATTCTTTCCGCTCTTGTTGGAGCCTTAGTTAAATAATATGTCACAACATAAACATATGCTTCTCGTCCCGCCCGAGCTTTTTCGTGATAAATGCGATGACAAGTCTTCCGACTTATTACAGATGAAAAATATTCTCAATAAGAAATCTAGAAAAAAAAATTGATGATTATCAAAGATTGGCTAGTTTTAGAAAGCTTCAACAGCGATATTTAACCAACATGGAGAGAGCGAGACAGCCAATAAAGATACCCATCGTGAGCCCCCCGTATTAAAACGTAGACCGGTCGACCTTGCACGAGGTACACGAACAGTAAAAAGAAAACTACCTTTAGTTAGAAGACAACCGGTTCCACCTCGATTCCTTTCAGATGAGGTGACGTACGAAAGCACACCTGTTAGAGATTCGCCAGAGATGGAGAACGAGGAGTGGGTGGAGGGAAATCATATTGTGTGCCTAGATCAGAGTCTGATGAAATCGAAACAGGTTCCTCCAACCTATTTGGCAGCATAGCCGGGAAATATATATCACCATACGTACACAGGAGAATGTCTACAGACCCTGTATTAAAAATTAGGAAAGAGGGGGACAGCTTTAAAATTGGCAACTCGAGTTTTACCATAGAGGATAACGATATCTACCTAGGCAACACACACTATAAGGGTACACAAGGACTTTGGGAATAAATATTTAATTACAGAGAGTGATTTAAAAAAATATAAAGACATATTAATTGTCACGAGTGCTCATCGTCAAAACTTTGATCCTAACGCGAAAATAACGTCCAATAGAGGTTTGAAATATAAAACAATCATTTCGAAACTGATTCCGGCCAGACCTCGTTGGAACACGCTCATATGACAGCCACGTCAAAAAAATTATATTACAATCTCCCGCGGACGTTGGCGTTTTCGTCCGCCGTAAAACTTCAAAAGGCCAGTCAAGAAGATAAAATAAAAGTAGACGAATGGTTAACTAGGCAGGACACGTACACTCTTCACCGCAGTTTAAGAAAAAGGTTTCCACGCAACCCGTACAGAGTGGCCAATATATACGACGTGTGGGTGATAGATTTAGTAGATATGAGAGCTTTAAAACAGGACAATAAAGGCTTCAACTATATACTGAATATTATTGACGCATTTTCAAAGTACGCATGATCTATACCGCTTAAAACAAAATCAGGTGCAGACATCACCGTAACTATAAAACAGATTTTTAAGGGAAGACGCCCCCTTTCAATTCAGTCAGACAAGGGTAGGGAATTTTTAAATTCTAAATTTATAACCTTTTTGAAACAAACGGGCGTTCATTTCTATCATTTGCACAATCCAGACATAAAGGGGGCAGTCGTGGAACGTTTTAATCGCACGCTGAAAACTAAAATGTGGAAATATTTCAACACTCACAACTACATCGATGCACTGGGAAAGCTAGTTCAAAATTACAACGCTAGTGTTCATTCGACTATAGGAATGGCTCCAGCGTTAGTCAAGCCTATTCACGTCCTTAAAATATTATTACGGCTCCGAAAGCAGTGGGATGAAATTAAAATTGGGGAAATTTTGTTCAGGATGGCTGATCATGTGCGCATAAGTAAAGAAAAAAATATTTTTGACAACGGATACGAGGCTAATTTTACGCGAGAAATATTAAGCATAGATTTTTCAAATAGATAAAATAATACAGAGTAAGTGGATTAAGGGCATTCAACATCATCTAGTCAAGTGGAAAGGATACGACAGTTCTTTAACAGCTGGTTACCTGCGTCTAACATTAAACAAATATGAGTCAGTTTTATGTAACACTACCTTCGGATTCTAGCGCCGATTATTACGAAAATAATACACTCTCTTACTATAATACAAAATTGGCACAGTCCATACGGCTAGAACACGACCTGTGGGAGGTGAAACTAGCTGAATTATCCTATCATGTGGGTTTTGAAAATCTCGAAGATAACATTTTATCCAAGGACAAAGAATTGACGGCAAACGTCGTGGTGATCCAAGTGGGCCGTGTTTCGTTTCCGCAACAAGATGTATCCTCCTTTAAGGAGCTTTATAATAAAATTAAGAGTTTGATAAGTGATAAAGGCGATCTAGAGGTTCTAATAACTGAATTTCAATGGTACATTCTTCGCGATCAAACAATGTTAAGTGAGATTAAAAAACAAAAGGGTGCATGGACGCTGACAAGTCACCCATAACTACACGATTCAAAAACACATTTTCATTTACGGTGGTGAAAAGAAAATTTAAAATAGAATTTCCGGTTCGTCTCTTTGTGGATATCGGAGACTTAATTACGACCATTCTAAACAGACTCCCCAACCTAGTCACTTAATGCGGTTAATACACATATGAGAGATTTAATGAGCGAGGATATTAATGGGGTCTTTTTGCGACCTAATCGTAAACTGTCCGGCTCTAGATCAAGAGCCTGTCTTTGTGTGCACAGACATTATAGGACCACAGTTGCTATATGACTCATATGTGAGATGGATTAGAATCATACAGTTCCCCTCAGCCCCCGCACATCACGTGTTCTTTCCTATATTCTATTTTCCCGTCTAGAAATGTAACTTTGACTCTATTAGTATAGCTTATACACACAGCTTGGCGAACGAGTGAATTTTCAATCGGGTCCCGTGCCCACTGTAGCGGTTTTACATTTTAGAGAGAAAAATTTAGATAAATAGATACGGGGGGTAGTAATTTGGTTTAGTCTTAACAACGGAGAAAGAGAGAGAAAACATCGGTCTCCTCTATCACGCCAGTTATAAAATGCGAAGAGGCCGTGGCCTCGGATCGTTCTTGGGTGGACTATTTCGATTTGTCAAACCGTTGTTTATGAGGGGGGCAAAAGCGGTGGGAAAACGAGCGTTACAAACAGGTTCGCACATTCTGGCCGATATAGTGACATAGAAACCCTACCAAAAAGTTGTTGATATAGTTTTAAAAAATGCGTCACTCAGGCTGTCGAGGGACGTGGCTTAAAAAGGGTAAAAAAGCGTAAACGACTTCATTTGAAGGTGGGCGCTAGAGCAAGAGGGAACAAGAAAGATAAAAAAGATATTTTCGATTAATTACGTAGTGTTCAAAAACAGAACTCGATATTTTCGAAGAAAAATGCATTCAAACGGTAATTAAAAATAGAAAAGTCGTCGAATACAAACCCATCACTTCCGTGGACAATGACGTTCAGTTAGAGTTCTTCTGTCCGGAGACGGCGAGTACTTTCGCGACCTCTCTTCGATTAAATTATATCTTCATATTCAACTCGTGAAAGGGGACGGTACACTGGTCGCGGCCGACAATAAAATTGGATGCGTCAATAACTTGATACATTCTTTATTTAGTCAAATCAATATCTCTCAACGAAACAACTATTACAACCTCTATATACAACTATGCCTACAGGGCTTATTTAGAGACTTTAACTAATTACGGCAGAGACGCCTCAGACACCCACCTGGTGAACGGTATGTGGTTTTTGGATACCCTTGCCGCTTATGGTGAACTCGCTGCATCCACAGAAAACAAAGGCTTCGCCACGAGATTGAGACTTGTTAAAACATCCGGTCGAGTTGGTGGGACGTTAACACTCCGACATATTTAATATTTCACAATTGCTATTGAAAAATGTATCCTTGCGCGTTAAACTTATTCGCAACAAAAGAGAGTTTTATCTGCTCACAGACGCAGACAATTTAAATACCGACGTCCGGTTGAAAATTTTAAACGCCACATACACTCTTTGTGAAATACGTGGATGTGTCGCCGACTATTTCCTTCGCTATAGAAAATACACTATTAAGAAAGCCAGCCCAATACCACATCAATCGGGTGGACGTCAAGTCTGTGACCGTACCCAAAGGATCCAAGTCTGTGAGCCTAAACAATGTTATCCAAGGGGTTATCACTAAAATTGTTTTATTCACTATGGTGTCTAACGATGCGTTTGTGGGTAGTTTGAACACGAATCCATTTCAACTCATCCATAGAAATCTGGCTCGTTTCGTTCTATATGTAAATGGGATACAAAAACATGTACCCATTTTGATCAATTTTGACAACGTCGGCACGTTCACCCTCGCCTATGACACATTATTTTCAGGATTGGGCATACACCATCAAAACAACGGACATTTTATCACGCGAGACATGTTCAATAAAGGTTACTTTTTGTTGGCCTTCGACTTGACTCCCGACAGTGCAGGACAGGACTCGCACACCAGCCTTCAGACAGAGGGGAACGTGAGATTTGAGTTACAGTTCAAGACAAACCTTGATACCGCCATAACCTGTTTGTTCTACTCTGAGTACGAGGGGACGGTGTCGATAGATTCTAATCTGGAGGTGAAAATTAATTATTAAAACCATGAATTCGCATCAAATAGACACACTGCTCCAGGGCAAAATTTCATTCTATAAAGGGATATTTCCTTCGGATAAATTACCTCAAAATTTTACTCGTCCCGCCTTATTTGTGGTCACTCTAGACCCTCACACTAAACCCGGCTCACATTGGCTGGTTCTATAATTTTCCAAATTTGGGGAGTATTTTGATACATATGCCAGACGACCAAGCCTATCCTCATGCATAAACAATCGAGATGATGGACGCACAAAAGAAAACGACTCCAAGCCATAGCGTCTGGTGTGTGCGGCCACTATTTCTGTCTGTATGCTGTTGCCAAGGCCGCTGGATGGGGCCTGGAGTGATTCACAGACCTGTTCTCAACCACCAACTTGTGCAAGAACGACCAACTGGCCGTCAAGCTGTTCAAACGTCACTTTGGCAGCTGTCCAAGGTGTACGCGCAGGAGTGCCCAGACGAGTGTTCCAGCATTAGATATAAAAGGTATACTAGAATTTTATTTAATCATTTGTATTCAATTATCTGACAGATGAACATCATCATGTTGGCCATCTTTGATTGTTCATTTATCGTCAACTCTAAAAAGGAGTGGGAGGTCACCGAGCTAGCGCTAGTTTTCATCGGCGAGAAACAATCCTCGTGTTATCAATTCAATAAAACCACCGGACTGTGCTACTCCAAATTGGGTGCAATTCTAAAGCAAAATTTAGATAAAGCCATCGTATCTTACGCATATAATTAACAAAAAGGCAATTGCTTGTCCCGTCTCACAGGGCGGACATTCATCCCTTTACGTGAGGACTATAAATGTCTTTTTGTAGATTTGATCAACTCCAATTGTTGGGGATGTACCGCTCTTTGTCACGACATCACGCCGTGTGCGTTAAAAAATGCAAACGCCTTGGCACGATTCGTAAGATTTCACTGTGCCGAAAAATTGTATCAATTTTGTCCAATCACCGAAGACGACGACACCGAGACTAGCTTTAATTGTGACGACTGTTGATTACAGGTCATAAGTCCAGACGCAGACAGCGATGGAGAAGGTGACTTGCAGCTGTAATATGGTGGAGGACCATCTCCCGTCCGAGGATTCACAACCGTCGTTGGTGACCCGAACTTTCTACCTAAATGACAAACAGAACAAACACGTAGCGGTTGGCCTCTTTCCTAGTCGCAACTTTTACGCTCACGTGATATTTTCGTCAAATTCTAAGCGTCTGATACTCACCGTCCCGCGTTGGAACGCTTTCGTTAAAGAAATGCCGTTTTGGTCTGACTCTCTGGAGAACTGTGTAAACTTTGAGTCCAACATGGAAGACTTTAGCATAGTGGTGAAAAAACTTCTCGGTGTGTGGAAATTGAGACTGAGTGTAAAAAACATTCAAATATACTTGTCTACGGACGAATTAAAAACTATGTACTTTCTTAAACAATATATCACACGCCACGTGAAATTTCTCAATCATCCTAACGTATTGGTATTCATTGACAAGGTCCTCACCTCTAAATCGTTTGTCGACCCACCCGATTCTGTTCCATGTTTTGATTATCTATCGTTATTTGACGATCTTTGTATTTTTATGCATAGCATTAATAAATTGTGAAAATATGTATTTGTTTGATTATAATAATAAAATGTGAAAATGTGTATTTATCTTTAATTTCCAGTAATATTTCCCTCCGATTTAAATGATATATTTGTAGTAAAAGCCATATAACATTTTTTAAATAAAATACAGTTTTCCACTTATAGAGTATATCTAAATAAAACATGACAAGTAGTGATGGTTAATGCTCACATCGCAGAAAATAACAATTAATTAAATTTGAAGACGTCATAATCCTGTAACGTCAATTAAGTTTAGCTACACACCCATTACTGTCAATGTCCCACGTCACAGAATATCCATTAAAAACTGATTTTATTCACGTAATTCTCTTGAAACGTCACTGGCATACGAATATTTTAGTTACACCATCCCCTCATACGTCATATTTACAGTTGCCGGCTCACTGTCATAAATGGAACATAATCCTGTAACGTCAATGAATATTAATTCAAAACTGATTTTAGTCGATTAATAAGTGTAATTCTCTTATGATGTCACCGTCATACGTCATATACAATATTTAAATACCTCTTCTAAACACACCCATTACTACTTACGTCAATGCCTTAGGTCAGTTTTATCCACGTTATTCTCTTGAAACGTCACTAGCATACCGATTTTAATTACACCATACCCTCATACGTCATATTTACAGTTGTTGGCTCGCTGCCAGAAAGGGTTTATGGCTGCCCAATTATTACTATAAAAACATTAAATAACCATGGAGACATGTATAATACCTTTTAAAACATCAAACCATTCGCCTAAAGCTATATTCATTCCAATGCAAGCTTGACTACCATCATACACCACCATAATTGTATCCACATAAAACTCTTGCAGAATATTTCATAATATACTCCTATTCACCCGGTCGTAAATTTTCTATTCAAGAAATAAATTTTTTCTCCATAAATTAAATCTTTAAGATTGTTGGGGTATTAAATACGTGTTTAATATATTATGTTAAGTATAATTTTAATATTTTTGTTAGTAAAGATTACCCTTGTTGTGTCCACAAAGTTCATTTTCAGTTCCTCATCAAGAAACATATTAATCACATGTCACTGTGACAGCCACGAACTGCTCCACTTGTCATGTGTGGAAGTGTAATAAGGGTTTATTTGACCATTGTTGGTGTATAACGTTGCTTAGCACCAGAGTTTTATTAGTTTGTAAATAGTATGTATCACTGAATCATCCAGGTCCAGGCCTACTCCAATAAACAACTTTTCTAGATTTTGTTAAATGTCATTTCTAATTTTATATCGATCTTGCAATTATTAACTTTCAATCCCGCCGGTGTAATAATGTTTATTCCCCCATTCACCCCCCCCCCACACCACCACTTTAGTTTCTCACACCCTGTGTGGCAGAAATCACCCACAGGGTGAAGTTTATTTTATTTTCGCACCAGGGTTACGTATGGAATATCAGCGTAGCCCTGGTGGCGAACCATTACTTTTACCCGGCCGACCCCGGCGGCTCTTCCGGCCAGGGCCAAAGCTCCCCTTATGTTTTCTTTTTCTTCTGTTTCTTGTTTCCGTCCCATCTCTCTCCCCTGTACATGGTATGTTATACGGTCCAGGCGACCCATCATGTGCAACGGGGTGGGTTTTTATGTAATTTTCCCACCCTTAGCCCACAGACTGTACTTTTCAGCCCGCCAGGGCGCCAATTTTATTCCACTTTGAAACAATGTTATATGTTAAATGTCGTGTCCGTTCTCGAGAGCCCTTTGGTGCTGTTGTTAACTGTTTGTCCATTTATGTTTTCTCTGTATTTACATGATTTTATCAGATGTTTACAAAAACAATAAACCTTACAAATAAACAAATAGATGGGACACTTAAAAACTCCTATCTCAGGAACCTCTCGAATCACATATAATAGTAATAGAGATTTGAGGTTCACAAGATTGAGAAAGAACATATTTGATTCTGAAAAGGCTCTAATTGAAATTACATTTTAAATTCTACAAATAATATCAGACATAGTCAATAATGAACAGCGAAATTATATCTAGATATAACATTTATTCTAAAAGAGCGTCGGTGACCTGGTGGTCTAGAGGTAAGGTTTCAGACTTCTATGCTGGTGGCCGGGGTTCAATCCTCGGTCCCGGCAAAGATTTATCTGATTACCAAACCCTTCCTTCACCTCTGACAAGACATCTTGTGAATGTGGGGAATGCCAGGCCTCCACCGTGGTTCGGATTCCACGTTAAACTGTAGGTCCTTCATTTCATCTCACAATCACCCTACCATTACACATTAGCGTAAGTGCGTACAACCCGAATGGGTAGTAAGACGCGGTGCTAATAATAATAATAATAATAAAAGAGCGTGCTTTGTTATTTATAACAGATAGAATAAGAGTTAAAATCAATTTTAATTGTTTCCCTAATATAGCTTTTATTTATTTCTGTTACTTTAATAATAATAATGTTTATGCTTGGCATTTCTTATGCCTAGCAACTACTCTCATGACTGCAAGAAAAGCTAAATGTGGAAATCCTTTAAAGTTAACAACTAAACGTTTCTAACTGCATGTGTCAACTAACATTGTGAAACATGTGGGAGTGCTAGAAGGTTATTAGGTAGTGAGTGTGTGGCAGGTGACATGTGACTAACTGTGCTGAACCAAGGTTAAAATAATGAAATTCTTTAGATGCTTCCTGCAATATTCTACATGGAATAAAACTTACTTTAATATAAAGGGAAAAAATTGAAAATAATTTAAATATTCTTTAATTAAGGATAAGCAAAAAGTGGAAAAATCAAGGAAATGCCTTTTTTTGAGGGGAGGAATTCGTTTTATTCATAATACTTAGACCTATTTACATAATGATCAACAGTTTTTGTTGTAAGTCTTTACGTTTTTAATAAGGTTAAATGATTTTATATTATATTCTAATAAAATATGAGTTCAACACTATTAAATCATTCAGTTGACCTATGTATTTTCTAAGAATTATTTACTGTTCATAAACAATATTCAATTTGAGCTTTTAACATATTTATGATTATTTTCTATAAATAAACTGTATTAGGCCTATTTATATTGTTTACAGAATGAACCAGATTGCCATGCAACTCAACATAATATACTGGAAAGTAACAATGAAGCTGTAGTCCATTATATTATAAAACCAGAGACAACTTCCATTGTACCAGTCAGTGTGTTTGTGATGAGATTGGCCTCAAGAAAGAACTGTGTTTTGATGAAAATTCTATTATTGTTAGTGAAAATAAAATAAAAGCGTTTAGCGAAAACTTCACCTGTGAAATCAATAAGAATGTAGGATTTCAAGCAAAGGAAGACCCAATAATATGTACTACTGTTTTAAACAAAAATATTAATATTTACCAAAAGGATGGGATAAAATATAAGTGTGATGATTATATCAATTCGTATTGTAAAAGTATGAACCTTGCTCATAATGAACCAAAACCTCACAAATGTGATATTTGTGGCAAAAGTTTCAAAAGGAAGGTTGATATTAAAATTCATCTCCATTCTCATGCTGAACAAAGACTTCACAAATGTGAGGTCTGTGGCAAGTGTTTTAAAACAAAGAGCAAACTTAAAACTCATCTGGTAAGTCATAGTGAACAAACACCCTACAAATGTGATGTATGTGGCAAGTGTTATAATATTAAACATCAACTTAGAGCTCACATCTTTACTCATGGTGAACATAGACCTCACAAATGTGATGTTTGTGGCAAATGTTTTAAAGTAAAACATCAACTTAAAGCTCATCTCTTTACTCATGGTGAACATAGACCTCACAAATGTGATGTTTGTGGCAAATGTTTTAAAGTAAAACATCAACTTAAAGCTCATCTCTCTACTCATGGTGAACATAGACCTCACACGTGTGATGTTTGTGGCAAGGGTTTCAAAAGGGAGGGCACTCTTAAAATCCATCTAATTGTTCATAGTGAACAGACACCTCACAAATGTGATGTTTGTGGCAAATGTTTCAAACATAAGAGCACGCTTAATACTCATATCATTACTCATGGTGAACAAAGACATCACAAATGTGTTGTTTGTTGCAAGAGTTTCAAAACTAAGAACAACCTTAGAATTCATTTAATTACTCATGCTAAACAAAGACGTCACAAATGTGATGTTTGTTGCCAACGTTTCAATATGAGGGGCTATCTTAAAACCCATATAATTACTCATTGTGAACACAGACCTCACAAGTGTGATGTGTGTGGTATGTGTTTCAAAATGAAATACAATCTTAAAGCTCATCTCCTTGTTCATAGTGAACAGAGACCACACAAATGTGAAGTTTGTGGAAAATGTTTCAAAAGGAAGGGTGATATTAAAGTTCATCTCATTACTCATGATGAACAAAGACCTCATAAATGTTATGTATGTGGAAAGTTTTTCAAAATGAAGTTCATTCTTAAAAATCATTTACTTGTGCATGGTGAAATAAGACCTTACAAATGTGAAGTTTGTGGCCAGTGTTTCACAATGAAGAGCAATCTTAAATCTCATATCATTACTCATAGTGGGCATAGACAATACAAATGTGTTGTGTGTGGAAATTGTTTCAATATGAAGAGCAATCTTAAAACTCATCTTCTTGTTCATGATGAAGAAAAACCTCACAAATGTGAGGTTTGTGGCAAGTCCTTCAAAAAGAAAGACACTCTTAAAACTCATCTACTTGTTCATAGTGAACAAAGATCTCACCAATGTTATGTTTGTGGAAAGTGTTTCAAATTGAAATGCATTCTTAAAAAGCATCTCCTTAATCATCGTTAGTAAAGACATTTCAAATTTGATGTTTGTGTCAAGTGTTTCTAAATCAATTAAAAGAAGTTTGAACTCTTTGGTGTAATTTTTATTTTATTTTCTTATGTATTAATGGATGGAGTGTGTTTTTAGACCAACATTAGAAATCATTATATCAGTTTTAATAAACAAGGAATATATTTTTATTTCCACTTATACCCAATATCATATGTAATAAGCATTTAAATTTGATATATAACAGTTTGGTTTAAGAGTTTATTTTCCTTCTAAGGTTTAAGACTTATTAAGTTGTATGTGTTAAATCGTGCATTTAGACCATTTACAAAAGTGAATATCTTATATCATTACTAGGCTTAATTAACAACTGAAATACTTTTCTTGATTTAAAATAGCATTTATTTCTTTTTCTATCCTTAATACTTAAAATAATATAAATAAAATGTCACCCGAAAGTTCTCAAACATGAATTCTCCCATAATTATAACAATAGTAACGCTAATATCAGATATAAATAATTATAGTTATGATTAAACTTAGACTTAACACATCCTCTGTAACAATGTGTCCCGATCCTAACAAAACCTCACTATCACCCCGTTGTGCTGTGCTAGGTTCCATTTGAGGATCTTAATTAGAAGTAATAATCAAGCCGTGGATGGAAAGATACTTGTATAATTTATTTAAAGATTATACAACACACAGAAGACTTCCTTTGACTCGTGGGCGTGCACATCGTTCGACGACTCCCAGACAAGACTAGCCATTCGGAGAGAGGTGTTGACTCTTTCAAGTCAGGCCAGTTAATCATCACACCTCTCGTCGCGTCAGCCCACTCTGAGCCGAGCGCGACACAAGCGCTAGAGTTTGCAGAGCTCGCCACCCGATGCGCACGCCACACACACCTCCCCTTTTTTTGAGTCAAACTTTATATACAAGATAAACAATACATAAACTGTGAACTAAGCGTTATCCATGGAGGTTAAACATATTTATTCTGCACTCTCCAAATGAACTTCAATTAACCTCTCAAATATAATAAGGCATATTAAGACTAAAGCTAGAATTAACCTTTTAAACCTAGAAATTATATGGAACTTCTTAAACACTTCGTTTACAGAGATTTACCCCTACATGAATTTTAGGAATATAAATAAACTAAATAGGTACACAGCTTCTCCTAACTACATTGTTCACCTCCTAAATACATTGTTTACATCCTAAATACATTGTTTACATCCTAAATACATTGTTTGCATCCTAAATACATTGTTTGCATCCTAAATACATTGTTTACATCCTAAATACATTGTTTACATTCTAAATACATTGTTTACATCCTAAATACATTGTTTACATCCTAAATACATTGTTTACATCCTAAATACATTGTTTACATCCTAAATACATTGTTTACCTAGACCGGCCGGTCATCGTAAGGATATATCGACTATAGCTTTACATTTACAGACAAAAATACACTTTTATGTTACCTCTATTTACCGACATAAAATCACTTTTATGTTACCTCTGTTTACAGACATAAATTCACCTTTTGTTACCCGTTTTCAGTGAAACGAATCACTTTTATGTTACCTGTTTTTACGGAAACAAATTCACTTTATGTTACCTGTTTTCAGGGAAACAAATCACTTTATGTTACCCGTTTTCACGGAAACAACTCACTTTATGTTACCTGTTTTCAGGGAAACAAATTCACTTTATGTTACCTGTTTTTACGGAAACAAATTCACTTTATGTTACCCGTTTTCACGGAAACAACTCACTTTATGTTACCCGTTTACAGGGAAACAAATCACTTTATGTTACCCGTTTTTACGGAAACAAATTCACTTTATGTTACCTGTTTTTACGTAGCAACCGCGGGGGATACTAACACCCCCCTCTCTCCTAAAGGACAGAGCCTAGGCCAACTAGAGTCTTAACCTCCCCTTTTGGAGAAGGGTATTCCACCCGGAAACATAAACGGGCTACCCTCCCTACACGTCAAAGAAGCCCTCCCACCGAAAGGAAGGAGGGGGGGGGGGCATGTGGAGAGGAGAAGCCTACTCACAGGGTTTAAGTTGCGACACGTGGGCTCTGCGACAGGGTAATTTGGTGAGGGGGTCCACTAGTAGTACAGTCACGGGTGTTAAGAATTGACTGATTACCATTTGTTCTGACCACCTATAGGTTAACTTGGCCGCCACTCCTTCTGTTGCCTTGCTCAACGTGTGGAGCTCGTACCTTACTTTGTCTCCTACTTTATAGGGTACGGATGCTCTTTGGGCGTTGTACCTTCGTGCGACTAGGTCTCGCGACTTCTTCAGTTCGTTGAACGCCACTTCCCATTTTTCCACCATTTTTTTGGGAGGTTCTTCCTCTAAAAACCCTGGATATAACTCCCAGCGCAGATTAATAGGTGACAACTGTTCATAACCTAATAACAATTCAGCGGGAGTAGTTTTGTGACTGGTGTGGGTTGCCGAGTTGAACGCCAATTGTAACCAAAGTAACGTGGTGTCCCATTTTCTATGAAATTGATGGTGATAAGCTATTAGAGCTGCTTTAAGGTTCTTATGAAAACGTTCCACGTGGTTCGGATTTGGATAAAATGGGCTAGTGGTGAAGTGTCTAATACCACTAGAAAAGCACATATCTTTGAATAAACGAGAGGTGAACTGACTTTCATTGTCAGACACGATGGAACACGGAAAACCAAAGTTCTTGAAAACTTCCCTATTCAGGGCTTTGACTATTGAAGCGGACGTGGGGGCCCTCAACGGGATAAGCCAGACGAACTTTGAAAAGGCGTCTAATACAGTCAATAAAATATCATTGCCCTCACTGGATCTTGGCAAGGGACCGAACAGGTCTACATATAACCTCTGCATAGGAAATTGTGCCACATCCGAGGATAAGAATCCGTACCTACGATTCTGGGCAGGTTTAGATCGCGAACAGACCTCACATGCTCGGACTCTGTCTCGTATGTCCTGTTCCATCTTGGGCCAAAAAAGTTGCTTCTTTACCTTGTTCACCGTTTTAGCCACCCCTAAGTGGGCGCCCGCCGGAGACACGTGGAAATACTCGAAGAGTACCCGGGCGTGGGAATCGGGCACGCACACTTTCCAGCCGGTCGTTCTCGACGGTTTATGTAACAATATGTCGTCTTTGATTTTGTAGTCTTGTCTAGCCTCACCTTGGCCTAGACTGGTTATAATTTCTCGTATTTTAGGGTCGGCTTGTTGGGTAGTGTTGATGGGTAGAACAGTTCTGGCAACCCTGCTAATACTCCTACCACTAACGATTCCTCCGTTGGGGGTTCCTTCCCCCCTGTTTTCCTCGTTCCTTCTGTGGGGGTGTAAGCTCGACTTGTTCTCGTTCACCGGCGTCTGCGTAGGTCCGGGTTCTCTTCCCTGTTCTTCAAACATCCTTGAAAGAGTGTCCGCCACCACATTTTCTTTTCCAGGGATGTGGGTCAGCGAGTACCTTAGAACTTGTAGTTGAGCAATCCACCGAGCTATTTTTCCTATTTGCCTGGGATGATTCAATAGCCAAGACAAGGCGGAGTTATCCGTTTGAAGTTCGAACTCCCTGTGCTCTAAATACTGTCGGAACTTGTTCACTCCAAAAATGATACCCAACGCTTCCAGTTCGAAGGTGGGATAATTTTTCTCGTGTTGGTGCAGCGTTCGGCTGGCGTAGGCTACGGGTTGCAACCCCTCTTTGCTGCGTTGACACAATACCGCCCCTAATCCCGACGACGACGCGTCCGTTTGAAGAATAAACGGTTCCCGGAAGTCCGCCATTTTCAATATAGGTGGTCGCGAAATTAGTCCTTTTAACTCTTGGAACGCTTCTTCGGCTTGCGAGTTCCACAGAAATGTTCCCTTATTTTTCTTTATCTGGTAGAGAGGAGAGGCGATCGACGCCAGATTGGGTATGAACCTTCCATAGAAATTGATCATGCCCAAAAACCTGGCTAGTTTCCTCGTATTGTTGGGGGTGGGAAAGTCTCGCACCGCTCGCGTGCGTTCCGGGTTGACCGCTACTCCTTTACAAGAAATTATGTGGCCGAGGTACTCTATCTGCGTCACGGCCACCCTTAACTTCTTTGGATTGATGGTTAGGCCTGCTTCCCTTAATCTTCTGAACACTTCTCTCAGATGTTTTTCGTGTTCTTGGGCGTTTGCAGAATAAATTACAAGGTCGTCCAGATACGTAAATACGTACTCGAATTGTATGTCCCCAAATATGGTGTTCATCAATCGGCTGAGAGATTGTGCCCCATTGCACATTCCGAATGGGAGAAAATTGAATTCAAATAGCCCCACGGGCGTGATGAACGCCGTGTACGGTTTGGATGCCTCCGACAGGGGAAGTTGGTAGTATGCCCTATTAAGATCCAACACCGTATATATCTTGGCCTCTCCCAAGTATTGAAAGGCCATTTCGATAGTTGGTAAGGGTGTCGCTTCAAACTTCACCTTTGCGTTCAATTTCCTATAGTCGATGACCATCCTATTTTCCTTGTTTTCCTTCGTTACGAGAAGGCTGGGGACGCATACGGACTTTTCGAGGGTCTGATAATTTCCTTTTTTATTAGTTCTTGGATGTGGTGCCTAAGTACTTGCAATTTGGGTGGCGCGTAGTGGTACGGTTTAGAACGCACTGGGCAATCGTCGAGGAGTTCAATGTCTAAGGTGAGAACATGGGTCCTTCCTATTTTTTCACTTATTACGTCCG
Organism: Timema cristinae; assembly: GCA_039000515.1. Classification (NCBI taxonomy): domain Eukaryota; kingdom Metazoa; phylum Arthropoda; class Insecta; order Phasmatodea; family Timematidae; genus Timema; species Timema cristinae. Next base: position 8,492,947 of record JBCFYV010011172.1, on the reverse strand, counting down.
TATATTCACTCAGCACCTTATTAAAGCGTCCCGTGGATTTAGTCTCCACCGCTACCGTTACCTCCCTCCGTTCAGGTAAGGGCTCTAATTCAAACTCTAGCTGGTTATCGAATTCAAAACACACCTTATTATTAGCGAAATCAATTTTCATCCCTGCGTCACGCATGAATCCGTGTCCTAATATAACCGGTGTCACCAAGGATTCCACAATCAGAAACCAAATATGCCACGCCCACCTGCCTATTTTGATATTTATCCTTGCTCTTTGTTTAACTTTTAAGGTTCTCGTGTCCGCTAAGACGCATTGTACGTCACATGGTGTAAGCCCTTTTAGTTTGTTTTTTTCTAGATTTTCATAGAACTCTATAGACATGATATTGCTAACTGAGCCCGTGTCCAAAAGGCGATTGTATTTATTTTGCCAATATTTATATTCACTCCCTTTAGCGCGCCCTCGTGGTTGTGATTCACGAGTGGATTCAGCGGCGTTGATCGGTTGTTCGGACCACGCCTACTTAAAAAAAACTTCCCTTTACCTTGCTCCTTACCCCTTGGGTTTCTATTAGGGCAGTCACGGACCAAATGCGTAGTCGAAAGACAATTGAAGCATTTTCGAGTTTTTAGGGAGGAGATATTACCTTTTCTATCGCCTCTGACTGTTGGATTGTATGGTAATGTTTCCCTCTCCACCCTTCGTGCAAACGTGGGCTCCTCTTGGTATTGCCGGTTTTCCTGGTTACGCCGTCCGCCAACACTGGGGTTCCTTCTAAGTTTATTTTCTTCGCTAAAGTGTCTATTGTAATTTTTTATTTCTTGTTGGCTCAATTCGAAACTTGCGGCCTCTTTCACTAACTGAGGGATGGACTGTATCTGGGTTCTAGTTAAACTTATTTTAATATCGGGCCTTAGGTTGCGAAAAACACGGTTCAGCTCCTGTTCCTGCGTGAACCCCCGTGCCTTCTAATTAGAGTTTGCAATTCAGTTACATACTCCTGTACGGATTCCGTGGGTTTTTGTATTCTTCCCGGAATCTCCTCTTCTATTAACTCTTGGTAGTTAGTCTTAAAAAAATTAACTTTGAATAATGTTTGAAATTGCTCCCAATCGCGCCAGTTATGTTGATTGTTTCTCAACCACCGTAACCTACTTCCTTGAAAAATTTCGGGAAGCGCTTGTAATAACTCCTTATCGGTTAAATGGTAAGTGGCTTTAAGTTCATTTACTCTTTCTAAACAATCCACTGGGTCTGACTCCTCCCCAAAACGTACTCCCCATTTTCTCACTATACTCAAGACTGTAAACAGTCTGGATTTAACAACATCATGCGGTTCCATTTGAATGGGATCAGTTATAGGTGATTTTCATTCTGGGTTTTTTTGATTTCAGTCGTGGGATTTCTTTCCACCCCCGAGCCCTCTGCTAGTCGGCTGGATAGCTCCTCTTCGTTACTAGAACGCGTGGGCTCCTTTTGGTGCCCCCTAAGCGACTTTACCTTTGCTTTGAGTTGTTCACATAATTTTAAACCAGCCTCTTTTCCTTCTATGAACTTACTATCGTCTATGGTCGCCCTTTCTAGTCTCGACGAAAGATGTAACAAGGTAGTTTCAAATTTCTTTATTTGACTCGGGGTAAGTTCTGTCTTGTCAGTTAGGTCTTCCTTTAGGGTATGTAACCTCCGTTCTACTTTGGGAACTTCGTCTGATAGCGGAGGAATTAAGGCTGTTTTTACTATCGAGGCGTTTAAGTCTCTTTCCCTGTCTAATAGTAGGAGGAGTTGGCTGCGTAACCCATCCACCGTATTTAACGGGGTTTCTCCACGAATTATGATCTCGTATTGTAGTTCATCTTTCAACAACCTGTTTGGGTCCAAATCCATGATGACGGCGAGTAGAATTAACTATTGGGTAAGAGTCTAGTCTACTATTCCTATGGGATTTTGAGATAATTTCCCTGGTTCGGCTTCTTCTCATCTACGCGTCCCCTATTCACTCTACGATGTTCGACCCTTACCTTCTTTTCCCCTTTTAACCTTACGCCGGCGCTTGCTCTATTTGGCCTAGGTGATGTCCTAAATAATAGGTTGTCAATGTTAACGCGTAGCGCTAGCTAGACAATTGACCCCTTGACCTCGGCAACAGCGTCAAACGAAACGTACACCTTTCGTTAGACCTTGTTTTCTTTTTAGTCTGTATTATTACCTAGTGGCTTCAACCCTATAGCGCTAAGCCTTTTTCTAAGAGTAAATAATACCTCATCAATGGTTTATAGTAAGGCTAAACCTTGGCGTATAGTAGTGTGAATGTTAGAAGGGACCTGACTCCTACGTATAACTTTTTTTCTACGTCACCAAATCAATTGTTTTTAAGATGTTTCTTACCTATTAGACCAACATTCAACAGTTTTATTTCAAAGCGGTAGTTAAGTCCAACTGGCCCCTAGAACCTATAGTTTACTCATTTTGATTCCCATTAAACTCATCTAACCTTAAAAAAAGGAGAAATCACTCTTTATATTTATTATTGGTGAGCCCTGATTGAGATGGGTGTTGCCCATCTACCACCCCTCCCCATCGAATGTGCCCACACTGGATTAAACATTTGGAGAATGGGTTGCTGGAACTTGATGACTGTACTTAGCTATTAGTGGTGATGTTGACTGGTAGATCCTGTAGGTCGTGCTTGTTGTTGATCCATTCTCGGGGTCGCTCGTTCGTGGCGAACCGCCGACCTTCCCGTTGTTTCCGAGTAGGGATGCTTGTTGAATGGCCGTTTGGCCCCTTCGTTTGATGGCCCCTGGGCTGGATATGGTGAACACCTAACGGGCTCCAATCTGCTATGTGGTTCTGGTCTGCAACGTGTTGATCCGGCTGGTGATAGCGATATTGCCTCGCGCTGCCCTCCGGATTGTCGAGTCGTCATCTAATGGGTCACTTTCCACTTCTGGGACGGAATTGTTGACGTCTTGCATGCTTGTGTATACTTGGATTTGGCTGATGGTTTTTCAAATTATCACGCGTTGTTTCTTTGTTGTCTGTTTCCATTATTCTCTGCTACCATCAACTTGCAAATCATCTGATGGGTCAAACAAGTCGACTGTGTTCAATGCTCTGCTACCATTGTGCTGTGCTAGGTTCCATTTGAGGATCTTAATTAGAAGTAATAATCAAGCCGTGGATGGAAAGATACTTGTATAATTTATTTAAAGAATATACAACACACAGAAGACTTCCTTTGACTCGTGGGCGTGCACATCGTTCGACGACTCCCAGACAAGACTAGCCATTTGGAGAGAGGTGTTGACTCTTTCAAGTCAGGCCAGTTAATCATCACACCTCTCGTCGCGTCAGCCCACTCTGAGCCGAGCGCGACACAAGCGCTAGAGTTTGTAGAGCTCGCCACCCGATGCGCACGCCACACCGAAAGGAAGGAGGGGGGGGGGGCATGTGGAGAGGAGAAGCCTACTCACAGGGTTTAAGTTGCGACACGTGGGCTCTGCGACAGGGTAATTTGGTGAGGGGGTCCACTAGTAGTACAGTCACGGGTGTTAAGAATTGACTGATTACCATTTGTTCTGACCACCTATAGGTTAACTTGGCCGCCACTCCTTCTGTTGCCTTGCTCAACGTGTGGAGCTCGTACCTTACTTTGTCTCCTACTTTATAGGGTACGGATGCTCTTTGGGCGTTGTACCTTCGTGCGACTAGGTCTCGCGACTTCTTCAGTTCGTTGAACGCCACTTCCCATTTTTCCACCATTTTTTTGGGAGGTTCTTCCTCTAAAAACCCTGGATATAACTCCCAGCGCAGATTAATAGGTGACAACTGTTCATAACCTAATAACAATTCAGCGGGAGTAGTTTTGTGACTGGTGTGGGTTGCCGAGTTGAACGCCAATTGTAACCAAAGTAACGTGGTGTCCCATTTTCTATGAAATTGATGGTGATAAGCTATTAGAGCTGCTTTAAGGTTCTTATGAAAACGTTCCACGTGGTTCGGATTTGGATAAAATGGGCTAGTGGTGAAGTGTCTAATACCACTAGAAAAGCACATATCTTTGAATAAACGAGAGGTGAACTGACTTTCATTGTCAGACACGATGGAACACGGAAAACCAAAGTTCTTGAAAACTTCCCTATTCAGGGCTTTGACTATTGAAGCGGACGTGGGGCCCTCAACGGGATAAGCCAGACGAACTTTGAAAAGGCGTCTAATACAGTCAATAAAATATCATTGCCCTCACTGGATCTTGGCAAGGGACCGAACAGGTCTACATATAACCTCTGCATAGGAAATTGTGCCACATCCGAGGATAAGAATCCGTACCTACGATTCTGGGCAGGTTTAGATCGCGAACAGACCTCACATGCTCGGACTCTGTCTCGTATGTCCTGTTCCATCTTGGGCCAAAAAAGTTGCTTCTTTACCTTGTTCACCGTTTTAGCCACCCCTAAGTGGGCGCCCGCCGGAGACACGTGGAAATACTCGAAGAGTACCCGGGCGTGGAATCGGGCACGCACACTTTCCAGCCGGTCGTTCTCGACGGTTTATGTAACAATATGTCGTCTTTGATTTTGTAGTCTTGTCTAGCCTCACCTTGGCCTAGACTGGTTATAATTTCTCGTATTTTAGGGTCGGCTTGTTGGGTAGTGTTGATGGGTAGGAACAGTTCTGGCAACCCTGCTAATACTCCTACCACTAACGATTCCTCCGTTGGGGGTTCCTTCCCCCCCTGTTTTCCTCGTTCCTTCTGTGGGGGTGTAAGCTCGACTTGTTCTCGTTCACCGGGCGTCTGCGTAGGTCCGGGTTCTCTTCCCTGTTCTTCAAACATCCTTGAAAGAGTGTCCGCCACCACATTTTCTTTTCCAGGGATGTGGGTCAGCGAGTACCTTAGAACTTGTAGTTGAGCAATCCACCGAGCTATTTTTCCTATTTGCCTGGGATGATTCAATAGCCAAGACAAGGCGGAGTTATCCGTTTGAAGTTCGAACTCCCTGTGCTCTAAATACTGTCGGAACTTGTTCACTCCAAAAATGATACCCAACGCTTCCAGTTCGAAGGTGGGATAATTTTTCTCGTGTTGGTGCAGCGTTCGGCTGGCGTAGGCTACGGGTTGCAACCCCTCTTTGCTGCGTTGACACAATACCGCCCCTAATCCCGACGACGACGCGTCCGTTTGAAGAATAAACGGTTCCCGGAAGTCCGCCATTTTCAATATAGGTGGTCGCGAAATTAGTCCTTTTAACTCTTGGAACGCTTCTTCGGCTTGCGAGTTCCACAGAAATGTTCCCTTATTTTTCTTTATCTGGTAGAGAGGAGAGGCGATCGACGCCAGATTGGGTATGAACCTTCCATAGAAATTGATCATGCCCAAAAACCTGGCTAGTTTCCTCGTATTGTTGGGGGTGGGAAAGTCTCGCACCGCTCGCGTGCGTTCCGGGTTGACCGCTACTCCTTTACAAGAAATTATGTGGCCGAGGTACTCTATCTGCGTCACGGCCACCCTTAACTTCTTTGGATTGATGGTTAGGCCTGCTTCCCTTAATCTTCTGAACACTTCTCTCAGATGTTTTTCGTGTTCTTGGGCGTTTGCAGAATAAATTACAAGGTCGTCCAGATACGTAAATACGTACTCGAATTGTATGTCCCCAAATATGGTGTTCATCAATCGGCTGAGAGATTGTGCCCCATTGCACATTCCGAATGGGAGAAAATTGAATTCAAATAGCCCCACGGGCGTGATGAACGCCGTGTACGGTTTGGATGCCTCCGACAGGGGAAGTTGGTAGTATGCCCTATTAAGATCCAACACCGTATATATCTTGGCCTCTCCCAAGTATTGAAAGGCCATTTCGATAGTTGGTAAGGGTGTCGCTTCAAACTTCACCTTTGCGTTCAATTTCCTATAGTCGATGACCATCCTATTTTCCTTGTTTTCCTTCGTTACGAGAAAGGCTGGGGACGCATACGGACTTTTCGAGGGTCTGATAATTTCCTTTTTTATTAGTTCTTGGATGTGGTGCCTAAGTACTTGCAATTTGGGTGGCGCGTAGTGGTACGGTTTAGAACGCACTGGGCAATCGTCGAGGAGTTCAATGTCTAAGGTGAGAACATGGGTCCTTCCTATTTTTTCGCTTATTACGTCCGTATATTCACTCAGCACCTTATTAAAGCGTCCCGTGGATTTAGTCTCCACCGCTACCGTTACCTCCCTCCGTTCAGGTAAGGGCTCT